>CM068837.1:105573447-105925947 GCA_028554795.2 Sinohyriopsis cumingii | reverse complement strand
ACTGAAATGTGAACTTACAAGCCCTCTTTGTGTGTGTGTGTTGTACCATTTCTTCTTACCACATCAAAATACTGAGCGTCACAGTATTGGTTCGCGTTTTCAAGCTGACCATTTTTTTATATCTCACTTAAACATTTTAACATAAACACTCACACTCACATCGGTAGAGTCAGAACAGACGTGTTATAGTACTGAGGGGCATGTTATCTTCTTTTTTTTGTTTGTTTGTTTTGTTTTTTTTTTTCAAACTAATAAATTTGGGGTTTGTATGAAGTAAAGAACCGAAAGTACAGTGAAACTCAAGGATGATGACCCAATCTGTCTGTCTATTGATGCGTGTATTTACTTAAGAAGAAATATGACCTCTAAAACACAAAGAGATACGGCAAGCATGATTAGAATGAACATAACGATGTTTTCCTTCACGCCCGTGTAATTTAGAGCTTCAATCCTCTTTGAAGACAAACTTGGTCTCCTTTTGTAGGGCTTGAAATAATAAAAAATCTGAAAAAATCTTAAGCACTTTGCTATAGATAATTTCATCAACAGACTAAACAACATAAATACCGTTACAACACTAGAAAGCCTTAAATCTTCTATCAAAAAGAAATGCATAAAAAAATTAAAGATTAACGATAACTAACCAATGAAACCGAATTTAACAAAGGCAGTGACATGTGAAGAAATGGCTCTCACTTTGGAAAGGTAGGCGAACGTACTCTGTCATGCACCATCAACTTGAAAAAAAATTATAAACAGAGAGAAACCTGAATTCAAAATTCAGTTTTTTTTTCTTCAAAATTGTTTCGTTTCTTTTTTCTTTTTTTTTGGAACAAATCTAAGCACTAATATAGAGTGGAAAAGGGAAAATGCACATACAAGCTTTGATATTTCTTAAAAAAATGAGGGGATATTCCTAACGTTCATAATCACCTATATATGCTTAGACTTGTCTGTGACTTATCCACAAAACAAGATGTACATATTTCTGGTCAAGCTGCAAGTGTGTGCGTGTTTTTGAAGATGGTAAAAATTGGATATACAATTTTCTCGTGACACTTATAAAATGAAGAGTCTGTGCAAGTGTCAAAAGCCAAAGTCATATAAGTTTTGTATTTTGTACGGCTTGTAAAGATTTCCACTTTAGAAAATGTGAAGTATCACAAGTTATTATCACAAACAGAAGTGGAACATAGGGGCTTGCAAGAAAGAAAATAACCCAGACAGTTGGTGTCATCAAGAGTGCTAGAGACGGTACCCGAATTTGCTTGCCTGCTTACTTGAATTAAAGTGATTTTCGCTCTAATGGAGCATATATCACTGGTTTAATAACGCACCGCGTGATTTTTAATTACTCCTGGGGAAGGAAAGAGAGCCTCATCCCCAGGCTTTTATGTACTCACAGACTACTTTTAAATTTAGCCACTCAGGTGTAGGACTAACTAGTCCTTAACAACCTGACTGAAAGGCTTTAAACATGAGTGGGAATAGTCTCACCACACACTCATTTTTCTGTCCGAGCGTGGTAAAGGAGGAAAAAAGGTGCTCAAAAAGACAGCCATGGGTGTTAAGTACTCAACAGAACGCTAGCCCGTACTTATTTCAAATCAAGTCCCGTTTTTGCTAATAGACAGTAAAAAGTACCAATAATGTGTTAACCACTTGTGCAATTAGTTCAAATCTAACGAGTCTCCTATTCTGGCGACCTCCTCTGACGACAGGCTTTCTCACAGGATAAGGTCGCCATCTTATAACCTAAGCGACCGCCATAGCTTCAAGTTCAAAAAAAAAAAAAATTCAGGGCTACCCCATGCTCTCGAAAAGAAATAACATTCCATTGCCTATGATATGTTAGTCAGTTAGAAGAAAAAATACAGAAGTGAGTCTATCAGCACATGATTTCTTTATCTTGGTTAGAAAGTGCGACTCTAAGTCCTTCGTTTCCGTCGCTTATCAAAATTTTAAAAAATAGTAATGTTCTGTAAAAAAAAAGTGAGTGAGTGTTTCTTTTAGGTTTGTGCGTTTTTTTTGTTTTTTTTTTTGTTGGTGATAATATGGATAATGCAAGTTCGGTTACAACGAAATTAAAAGAATTAGGCCCAGAACTCGGTGTGGAGGGAAGAAATATACGCAACAGTAGCGGGAGCAAGAAATGCAGACCTAGCCAGTTAGCAATCCACCCACCTCGAGAACACAAATAACATCTAGTCAACATCCGACTATACCTAACAAACAACCTGCCCCGGAAAGAGTGGTGGCAAAACAAAGGGCCAGTTATGTTAGACAAACGGTATGGCAAACTCAAATGTAATTATCGGAGGCACTACGTTCTTTTCTGGGGCCCCGAGTGGCCGAGTGGTCTAAAGCGCTCTCCGTTACGGATCACTGTCATCTCACCTTTGTCTGCGTGGGTTCGAGTCTCGGATTCGGCTAATGTGGGTATGTGAGAAAGCTTGCCAGTAGCTTCTCGTGGGTCGGTGGTTCTTTCCGGGTTTTTCCAGGGTTCTTCCTCCACCATTAATACTGGCCGCCATGTATAGCCTATCGCGTGCTGAAAAATGGCGTTAAACACTACAACAACAACAACGTTCTTTTCTCACTCCGATACTGCAGGCAATCTCAGCTGAAAGAACAACCACAACAACAATAACAGCGGACTTGAAACTATCTACCTCAACTAAAGAATTAGTATCAGAACCAGAAGAGGAAATTGAGGCGGTTGAGGAGGAGGATGGGGACGCTGACACTCGTTGAGAAGTACACCGAAATGGGACTAGATCAAGCATTGTATGACGTCAACAAAGCAGGGTAGTTTATTAGAGTCATACAATACGTTGCCTACAAATCTCTAGACACCTTTAAACCAAGACCTTCTCAATGGGGATTAGGGTCAGAGTTCTTCCCAATTGTACAAACAAACCTACGCTGGAAACCCCCTCAGTCAACTGGTAGAAGCCGCTGCTTACATTGCCGCCCATCATGGCTACGCATTTCCTGATATCAAGAATCATGAGACTAGGAGTGCGAGAAAGAACGTGAAAGCAAAAGAGAGACGTGTTACCTTCTAACAGAAAAAAAACAGCCTTTTTTAGGGCTCCAAAAGATTGCTTTTTATTAACTAGGGAACCATATTTGGCTTGGTATCCCTCCTTGACTAAACTATTCTCGAAACAAACTTGACCCATTGGAACACGGCAACAAACTTAACTTTTTAAACCTAACAGTGACCAAACTGGTATATGTCTCTTAGACATAATAATTTAAATAAGATCAGTATGGCTATTTTTATGTACACTACACTAAGTACTAATATTAGATAGATATGTTAGGAAGTAGGAAATTTAACAGACTCGTTAGATTTGAACTAATTGCACAAGTGGTTAACACATTATTGGTACTTTTTACTGTCTATTAGCAAAAACGGGACTTGATTTGAAATAAGTACGGGCTAGCGTTCTGTTGAGTACTTAACACCCATGGCTGTCTTTTTGAGCACCTTTTTTCCTCCTTTACCACGCTCGGACAGAAAAATGAGTGTGTGGTGAGACTATTCCCACTCATGTTTAAAGCCTTTCAGTCAGGTTGTTAAGGACTAGTTAGTCCTACACCTGAGTGGCTAAATTTAAAAGTAGTCTGTGAGTACATAAAAGCCTGGAGATGAGGCTCTCTTTCCTTCCCCAGGAGTAATTAAAAATCACGCGGTGCGTTATTAAACCAGTGATATATGCTCCATTAGAGCGAAAATCACTTTAATTCAAGTAAGCAGGCAAGCAAGTTCGGGTACCGTCTCTAGCACTCTTGATGACACCAACTGTCTGGGTTATTTTCTTTCTTGCAAGCCCCTATGTTCCACTTCTGTTTGTGATAATAACTTGTGATACTTCACATTTTCTAAAGTGGAAATCTTTACAAGCCGTACAAAATACAAAACTTATATGACTTTGGCTTTTGACACTTGCACAGACTCTTCATTTTATAAGTGTCACGAGAAAATTGTATATCCAATTTTTACCATCTTCAAAAACACGCACACACTTGCAGCTTGACCAGAAATATGTACATCTTGTTTTGTGGATAAGTCACAGACAAGTCTAAGCATATATAGGTGATTATGAACGTTAGGAATATCCCCTCATTTTTTTAAGAAATATCAAAGCTTGTATGTGCATTTTCCCTTTTCCACTCTATATTAGTGCTTAGATTTGTTCCAAAAAAAAAGAAAAAAGAAACGAAACAATTTTGAAGAAAAAAAAACTGAATTTTGAATTCAGGTTTCTCTCTGTTTATAATTTTTTTTTCAAGTTGATGGTGCATGACAGAGTACGTTCGCCTACCTTTCCAAAGTGAGAGCCATTTCTTCACATGTCACTGCCTTTGTTAAATTCGGTTTCATTGGTTAGTTATCGTTAATCTTTAATTTTTTTATGCATTTCTTTTTGATAGAAGATTTAAGGCTTTCTAGTGTTGTAACGGTATTTATGTTGTTTAGTCTGTTGATGAAATTATCTATAGCAAAGTGCTTAAGATTTTTTCAGATTTTTTATTATTTCAAGCCCTACAAAAGGAGACCAAGTTTGTCTTCAAAGAGGATTGAAGCTCTAAATTACACGGGCGTGAAGGAAAACATCGTTATGTTCATTCTAATCATGCTTGCCGTATCTCTTTGTGTTTTAGAGGTCATATTTCTTCTTAAGTAAATACACGCATCAATAGACAGACAGATTGGGTCATCATCCTTGAGTTTCACTGTACTTTCGGTTCTTTACTTCATACAAACCCCAAATTTATTAGTTTGAAAAAAAAAAACAAAACAAACAAACAAAAAAAAGAAGATAACATGCCCCTCAGTACTATAACACGTCTGTTCTGACTCTACCGATGTGAGTGTGAGTGTTTATGTTAAAATGTTTAAGTGAGATATAAAAAAATGGTCAGCTTGAAAACGCGAACCAATACTGTGACGCTCAGTATTTTGATGTGGTAAGAAGAAATGGTACAACACACACACACAAAGAGGGCTTGTAAGTTCACATTTCAGTCTGTCTGCACTGTAATGGTAACAACGCAAGAACATAGGGATTATTATGCCACACAGTCCTAGAACAAAACAACGCATCACCCGTTGTAAGCCATTTCATTGGCTATACTTATTTTCTTACCGCGTTCACTTCGAACTGACTTGAGTAGCTATTCACACAGTGACGAGAATGGCCATGCTTTACTGGGTCTATCCTATAGGCGATTTATATAAAAAATATTTTAAAAAATTAAACTAATGCACGAACAATGGTTCCATGGGCGATCCCATGGAAATTGTGTCCGTCTTATTGCAAAATACATCAACATTTAATTTAACCGTGCAGATCGCTAGAACAAACCTCTGATCATATACATTTTGAAAAGTGTTGTGTGACACGGATCGCCATTGTCGCTTGGTGTCTGCTTTCTTCTTCGAAAAGAGATCGTTTCGTCTTGACTATAAAAATTTAATTTGACTAAGTTTTACGCACTACTTGAACTCATACATTTCACGTTGTAGGTGTAAGCCGTCGTTCTCAGTTTTCTGGAAGTTCGGTTTTGCGTTTCTCGGATGTGATACTATTTTTTATGGACCGAACGAAATTTCTTTTGGCGTGAATCAGGACTCGTGGTTTTGTGGTATGAATGGAGAGCATTGATGAAAGCTCAGTTATGTCTTCGAAATTGCTGACACGGATCTAAGCTAACACTTCAGGTTTTGTGTGAGGCGATACGGTACATCATTGCCTTTTACTTCCTCAATGAAATCGTTTCATCTTATTGCAAAATTACATTTGACTAGGTTTCATACGCAGCAGGTCCCTGTATATAAGGAGAGTGTCTTAGCGTCAGAGTATTCATTCCGCTCTCAAACGATCACGAAGATGGAAGAGTCAGCACAGATCGACCTGCTGGTCAAATATTTGCTAAAAGTCATACGAAAGCATAATTCACAGGCGAAAGTGGCAACAAAACTTACTCTTTTGGTCGTTGATTTGATGAGAGTCATACGAAAGTGTGTGCTAAGTTTGCTATATCTGCAAAGGTAAATGGGTATTTGTCTCCAAAATACCTGCTTCGTCTAAGAAAGAGAGACAAAAGTCAAGATACCTAATATCGTTGTCAGGGGAAAGGACACTGGAATTCAGAATGCCCTACGAGAAAAGAGAAGAAAAAAAAAACAAGACGAAACAGAGAAGAGGGATTCAGAAGAAGAAGAAGAAATTGAAGATGATGAAGAACTTGTGCCAGTAAAGACATGGAAATGGAAAAATTGACAATGTGAGCCGATGCGTTGGCCCTGATGTGAAATTTCATACTACCTTCTAAAAGAGAATAGACCAGAAAGAAAACGTAAGTGTCTCTTGGTCTTGACATTGTATAATAAGGATGGCGTGTTTTGTTTTTACTCACACTTTATGAAATTGTGCTCTTTCACCTCTCTATCCCTCTGGATCATGTTTTAGTTAGAATTGAAATGGAAGGATGTTTTCCTTCACGCACGCTCTTTAGGCATGCAAGTCCGTAAACAATAGTCAGTCTATTCATCCATCATTTTGTGTCTTGATGTTTCCTAAATCACACACTGATGCCATAAAATAACGGGTTAAATGGGTTTTGTAGTGTTGGGAGTGGGGGTGGGGTGGGGTGGGGTGTAGGTGTTTGGCAGAGTTGGTCATTGCAGGTGAGGGCTTAGGTGCTTTCAAAAAACTTTTTCTTCTTCACTCTGTGTTGATGGAATATAATGGGTTATTTTCTTCACTCTCTGTTGATAGTATATATATATATAAAGGGTTATTTCTTCACTCCGTGTGGATAGTGTATAATGGTTTTCTTCTTCCCTCTGTGGTGTGCGTGTGTGTGTGTGTGTGTGTGTGTGTGTGTGTGTTAGCGTACGTTGTGTAGATCGTATATTTGGTTGTTTTTTCTTCTTCTTCCCGAGTGTGGATAGTATATTTGGGGTTTGTATGCGTTCGCGTACGTTTGTGTGGATAGTTTATTTGGGGTTTGTATGCGTTCGCGTACGTTTGTGTGGATAGTTTATTTGGGGTTTGTATTATCTCCCTTCTGTGTTGATAGTATATTTGGATTTTGTTTTTTCCTCTTCCCTGTGTGTGTGTGTGTGTTCGCGTACGTTGTGTAGATCGTATATTTGGTTGTTTTTTTTTTCTTCCTCCCGAGTGTGGATAGTATATTTGGGATTTGTTTTTTCCTCTTCTGTGTGTGTGTGTGTGTGTGTGTGTGTGTTAGCGTACGTTGTGTAGATCGTATATTTGGTTGTGTTTTCTTCTTCTTCCCGAGTGTGGATAGTATATTTGGGGTTTGTATGCGTTCGCGTACGTTTGTGTGGATAGTTTATTTGGGGTTTGTATGCGTTCGCGTACGTTTGTGTGGATAGTTTATTTGGGGTTTGTATTATCTCCCTTCTGTGTTGATAGCATATTTGGATTTTGTTTTTTCCTCTTCCCTGTGTGTGTGTGTGTGTTCGCGTACGTTGTGTAGATCGTATATTTGGTTGTTTTTTTTTTTCTTCCTCCCGAGTGTGGATAGTATATTTGGGGTTTGTTTTTTCCTCTTCTGTGTGTGTGTGTGTGTGTGTGTGTTAGCGTACGTTGTGTAGATCGTATATTTGGTTGTGTTTTCTTCTTCCTCCCGAGTGTGGATAGTATATTTGGGGTTTGTATGCGTTCGCGTACGTTTGTGTGGATAGTTTATTTGGGGTTTGTATGCGTTCGCGTACGTTTGTGTGGATAGTTTATTTGGGGTTTGTATGCGTTCGCGTACGTTTGTGTGGATAGTTTATTTGGGGTTTGTATTATCTCCCTTCTGTGTTGATAGTATATTTGGATTTTGCTTTTTCCTCTTCCCTGTGTGTGTGTGTGTGTGTGTGTGTGTGTGTGTGTGTTCGCGTACGTTGTGTAGATCGTATATTTGGTTGTTTTTTTTCTTCTTCCCGAGTGTGGATAGTATATTTGGGATTTGTTTTTTCCTCTTCTCTGTGAGTGTGTGTGTGTGTGTGTGTGTGTGTTAGCGTACGTTGTGTAGATCGTATATTTGGTTGTTTTTTCTTCTTCCTCCCAAGTGTGGATAGTATATTTTGGGGTTTGTTTTTTCCTCTTCCCTGTGTGTGTGTGTGTGTGTGTGTGAGTCTGCGCGCGTATATTGTGTGTGTGTGTGTGTGTGTATTGGTCTCTGTTTGTCCCTATAAAACTCATCACTTTATCCCTATCAGATACACTCTACCTACCTACCTACAGTAGCGCGTATTCAGGTCAGCCACTTGCAACACTGTTGCCATTTATCCCCTAGTGTTCAGTACAGTGACGTCACTGAGGCTGGAAATTTTGAGACTATAAATATCGACTTGGGGGATTTCCACATTTTGTAGCTATACATATATACTAGAATTCATAAACAGGAACGTCACTCAAGCTGAGGCTATAAAAAGATAGTGGGATTTTCCAAAGGAAAAACCCACAAGTTGGAGCTATAAATAGATAGTGGAATTTCATAGAAATTTCAGCTGATTATAGATACATAGGTATTTATTCACGATCGTCACAGAAGTTGATATTGTAAGTAGTTACTAATTTTATCCATTTTAGTCTAAACCATTGTAACTTAATTTTCGGGGATATGTTTATTTTCCTTTAAATTCTGGGACAATTTCGTCATTTTAGCGTTACTTTTAGTCACATCCATTTTGTCGTTGAGCATTTCCTTGATTATAGCTATTTATAGCATCATTACAATTATGCAAATTTTTGAACACCCCAGCAAGATTTCAGGTCTTGGTAATGCTTTATATATAAATCTCACGCTTGTACTAGTGCATGTATGTCTCTGTCTCTGTTGTGTTTGACCCTCTACCATCATTGTCCCTAGACAATTCCACCATGTTCAATTCCCCTTGACGCTATACAGACCCACCATGTTCAATTTCCATATGTTAAATTCCCCTAGTCCCTAGATAGACCCACACTCTATTCCCATGTTCAATTCCCCTTGACGCTCAACAGTCCCACGATTTTTCTCCATGTTAATTTCCCTTGACGCTAATCTGACCCACGATTTTTCTCCATGTTAAATTTCCCTTGACGCTAATCTGACCCAGGCGTCTCTGTAATGCTAATTCCCATTGACGGTAAAGTGCCCCCATTTACTACTTGTACCGTTATTAATTACTTTTTTTACAATTGATGTTGTTAACATTACAAAAACAGGACACATGTACGCTTGAGAACATGTTATATATTATTGTAATCGCTTCTTTCATATTTCCTTTCACATTTGATAGCATATTAAGAAGCAGTGCGTTTATAAAAAATGGCAATAATTGATAAATTTTAGAAGAAATTTAGAATTTTATGTAGATACTGTATGATGTTAAACACAGATAACAGGAGGTTTGCATGTTCAAATGAAAGGTTGTACTGACAGATCAAAGAAAATGCAGGGATAATATGGATAATAATGATATAAATTAAAGATTTTTAATCAGAAACTTAACAATATATAAGCAATCCAAAAGACGAAATAAATCACATCAACGACAATTCGACTAACAAGCTTTCTTACAGTCATCGCAAGGCAACTGTTTCTTGCTCTTTCCTTTTACCATTCCGATAATATCCAAGATATAAAAAACGAACACAAAATTGAGAACTTTAACGCAGCGAATAGAAACTTGTATTTTGGTTTGACTACAACCTATATATATATATATATATATATATATATATATATATATATATATATATATATATATGCAATAAACTGACAATGTACATGCGAAAGTAATGTCTAACTAGCATGAACGCATTTGACTCTTTAATGAGTCGTTTTCAAAGGCAAATACAAAACATAGACACCACAAACGAATAAAACAGAAAAAAGGTTATGTTTGCGAAACTTAACATGGCTGTTTCTACATGAATTAAACCTTTTAACTTGTTGCTGATACTGGAAAATATTTGTACTGACCTCGAACCTTCTCATTCTTTTCATCTCGAGTCCCATTATTTACATTAAAAATCACTGCTTAACATTGTTTATTTTATTTTTTTGTGGGAGGAGGCTATTCCCTGTTTGATCTTGTCAGACCAGTTAGGGTAACCCTTCCCTTTTTGATGGTACAATTTTGCATATTTTTATTTTATTTTATTGATACCCGAAGGTGTTATATTCTATTAATTTTAAAATTGGAAGGGGTATTGTTTCTTTATTATGATATTTTTGGTGTTATTATTGTAATAATTATTTTTTTTTTCCATTTTATTACAAATTTAGAAATGTAGTTGATCTCCTGACTGACGTAGACTGTCACTTCTAGGTCTTCGTCGCAATGTAGGTGATAATAACGTTTCTATCTTGTTCTTTCCTTTGCCTTTTCTTTTTCTTCTCCCCACTGTCTTCGTTCTCCGATCTCTTCCTAAGTTTGTCTTGTTTTTCTTTCATCTTCGGGTTCCGTCTCCCTTTTTCTCTCTCTCTCTGTTGTTGTTGTTGTTGTTGCTGTAATTCTTGACTTTCTTTAATTTGTTTATCTTCTTTTTGTTGTTGTTCTCTTCCTTGACTTTCTTGTTGCTGATGTTGTAAATGATGCTGTTGCTTCCCATTTCGCACTAATGACTTCCCTTATGTTTTCGGAGTCCTTTTGCTTTTGTTTTTGCTGTTGCACGTTTTCCTTTGTTGAGTTCGATAGCTGTTTTGGTTGCTCTTGTACCTCCTGTTGTCCCTTTTGGGTGGGGAAAATCGTAATTTCTGTGACATAAGTTTGTTCTTCTTTCTCTAAAGTCGTTGGGCATTTTTTCTTCATGTGTCCTGTCATTCCGAAAATCATGCCTTTTCTATTGTATATACATTCCCTAAACCAGGATTTTACCGGAAACCCGTGTAAGAAGACTTGCTTCATATTCTTCAGTTCTGCTTTTTCTATTGCCAGAATCCTTATCCCGTTGTTTATTGGGGTATGGGGATATGTGCCCATTATAGCATTTGTGACTTAGTTGGAACTTTTTCCCCCAAACTTTTCTATTGTTGCCTGCAGGGTTATTTCTAGCGGCAAGTCTGATAGGTGGAGGTCTCCATTTTTTTTATTAATTTTTTTTATTTTTTTTTTTATTTTCCGTAATATTGGTGATGGTTCTTTTATCACTGCTGTTTCCCCTGCAATATTTGTTTCTCCATACGTGAGGCCAGTTTCCCAATGGTCTTAAAATATAGCCTGTGGGTCCCTTTCTATTTAGCCCGTCAGTTAATTTAGTAAAATCTCTGTTTACCCATTTAATAGCGTTCATTACTGATACCACTGAAGGTCTTCTTTCCAAGGAAACTTCTGGTAGTTCTATTTCTTGGGTGCCCTCTATATAAACGCACTCTGTTGTTTCATCTCTTCTTGCTTTGAAATATCTCCAAATCTGGAAGATCTCTGCAGTACGCTATCTTGCACGTGCAGCACGATTCTTTCAGTTGAGTTGTAATCTTGTAGTTTTGAAGTTATATTTGTCTACATTATGTTTAAACATTAAGGAAAGATTGTAACAAGCACTATTTTTCATATATCAATTCAAGTCTGTAAGAAACAAGGTTGTTCATACCTCTATTCAGTTCCATTAATGTTCGTTGTCCGTTACATCTCAAAGTATGTCAGTAAACTATAATTACGTTTGGTCATACATGAAACTGCCTACTCAACTTACTGGATTCTATATGCGAGTAAAGTGGACATCAAACACACGTGCGACAGGTGTGAATGATGCATGTGATGAATGCATATTTTACTAGTTTTAGCTGGTTGTACAACTGAAAAATAGAAATCAGCAAACTATTTTTTGATGACAATTTTGAAAAACGAACACTTAAATGGAGTCTATTAAATAGAAAGAGTTGTTGTTGTTGTTGTAGGGTTTAACGCCATTTTTCAGCACTCGATAGGCTATACATGGCGGCCAGTATTAATGGTGGAGGAAGAACCCGGGAAAACACCGGAAAGAACCACCGACCCTCGAGAAGCTACATTCAAGCTTTCTCACACACCCACACTGGCTGAATCCGAGACTCGAACCTACGCAGGCAGAGGTGAGACGGCAGTGATCCGTAACGGAGAGCGCTTTAGACCACTCGGCCATTCGGGGCCCCAAATGGAAAGAGAAATACAATGATAAATATGTTAAGTTCTATAGGTATGCAACTCAATGTTAGTATTTGCTAGGGTAGATGTATATACCATTCACCAACATATATGTTTTGTTTTGCTCTGCGTATTTTATTGATAAGAAGATCACATATGTGTATACGGAGGAAAAAGACGGGATAAACTTTTTCAACTTACAAGTTTTACTCCATTATAAACATAATGAACAAACAGACACGATGTCTGGAAAAAGTCAAGACAGTTTACATACATACGTATCATTAAGCGAGAGGGATAAAAGAAGAATTAATCAGAGAGATAGTGATTCATGTGGTCTGGAATGTAAAATTTTAAATCACAATTGGTGATTGAACAAAAAGTAAATATGTTTCTGAAACTTTTCTGTTAATAATAAATTTCTGCATTTCTTTTGTAGCAAAATGCTATATTTTTTCTACAGTATAAAGTTCACTGCTAAATAAAAGTGTATCAGAATCAGTATTTATTACTGATAATCTGCGACAAAGTTCATTTCTTGTTTCAGTAAATATTATGGATTTATAAAAATGAATTACCAAATGCAAAATAACCTGAGCAGAAATTGTGTGCTTGTCAACTTTCCTTACAGTTCTTTTTTCTACATACGTCATCGTCTCTGCTTAAAGTCTTCAAACAGCTAGATTCTGAGCTATTTTACAATGGGTATAGGTACAAAAAGATAAGAGGATAGCCTGAAGAGAGAAAACACTAAAAGATGTAAGAAAAAAATATATAAAGAAGTGTAGAGCAGAAGAGTTTATGAAACATAAGTAACGTAAGACTATAAACATACAACAGGTTTATATATAAATCTTAGTTTCATTAATTTACTTCCATTTCTGGAATTTCGATTACATTACAGTATTTTCATCTGCATTACTGCCCCTTACGGTACATTACCGTGTTTAAGGAGACCGAGATCACCTGTTAGCGGACTCGTTAACCCAGAATTTAAGCGTCTGCAAGCCATATCCTGTCTGCACTTTGATCTGACACATTTTCGACTGCCGTTGCCAATACCTGTCGAAATGAACACCTTCCTTGAATTAATATATTTATTGTTCTTTCTTCTGTACTGTTATCTAGAAAGCATTTTTCGATTAGTCGTTCCCGTCAAACGAAAATCTGTTAAGGGTAAGATTATTTTAGTAACCGGGGCTGGCCATGGCATCGGAAAGGAATTCGCCCTCGAATTTAGCCGACTTGGAGGTATCCTCGTTTTGTGGGACATAAATAAGGTGACTGAAGAAATATGATTTTATTATTATGATTTTATTTGAGGGACATTTACAAGTTCCATGTTGCAACTGGCACATACTTTTATGCCGGGTAATCCTTCGCAGTTAAGGATTTTGTCATGCCATTTTTTTGATGTTTGAGTAAATTATAATTGTTTACCATATTTGCATTGAAAACACAAACTGTAACCGTGCGTTAAGTAAACAAGATTTGCCAGCCAATTCAAGTAGAAATAAGCGTACCCATCATGCTCAAGCAAACCACAGTCTAATTCTGCAGAAATACTATGCTACTTTCGTTTTGTGACCAAATGTTTACAGCTGCAAATTAAAAAATTCCTTACTTAGTCTTATGCAGGTCAGTTTTCAAAATTGAAGTTAATGGCACTGCATCAAAATAGGGGAGTGCTAAAACAGGAGTCGAGGCTATATTCGACTCCCATATACATTTTTTCTCTCATGCAAACAGAGATTTCTGTCTTTCTTTTTCAATTTTTAGCTTGCATATACAAAGTACAAGGTACATGAGAGTTTATGGTAATGTATATCACTGGCATTTGTTTCACTGTTGGAGTCACCCACAGCTAAGGAAAAGGAGGTTGTTTTAATCCACTTCTAAGTTTCATTTTCCTGCCTCTGTATTCTTTAGGGACTTGACACAATTATGAACTATTTCAGGGACAACGAAGTCATTGTAACGTAATCATTTTACATAAGGGAATTTGTTATTGCAAATATTCCTTTAAAAGTTTATTTCAATTTACTTGCCTTTACTGGTCTTAACTAAAATATTAATTGTTCTTCTAAAATTGAAAACCAAAGTAGTTTAACACACACACACACACACACAGAGACACACACACACAGACACCTTTCTACAGTAAAAACCTGTCTTGAAAACTCACTGCTATGTGTGACAACCTGTCTTGAGAGACCATATTCTCAATGCACAAATTTATTGATTGTATAGTATTGTGACCTGTTATGAGAGACAACCTGTCTTGAGAGACCATACTCTTTTGGCAGATGAGGTGGTCTTTCAAGACAGGTTCTACTGTATGTATGTATGCATATATATATATATATATATATATATATATATATATATATATATATATATATATCTGGTTTTGGTACTCTTTATGCTTCAGAGACTTTTGTTGTATTTCACTGCCAGAGTTTTGTGAAATGGCCCTAGAAAGGTTTTGGAAAAGTCATGGAGTATGTTTTTGTTAAGTCTGCAGGAACCCATCTGATCTCTTGTATTATAGGCTAACAATTATGGCACTGATGGTGAATTGATCTTTTGTATTCTTGGCTTACAATGATGGCACTGATGATGAATTGATCTCTTGTAGTATTGTAGTATAGGCTAACAATGATGGCTCTGATGATGAATTGATCATTTGTATTCTAGGCTAACAATGATGGCACTGATGATGAATTGATCTCTTGTACTATAGGCTAACAATGATGGCACTTATGATGAATTAATCTCTTGTATTATAGGCTAACAGTGATGGCACTGATGGTGAATTGATCATTTGTATTCTAGGCTAACAGTGATGGCACTGATGATGAAATGATCTCTTGTAGTATTGTAGTATAGGCTAACAGTGATGGTGCTGATGATGAATTGATCTCTTGTAGTATTGTAGTATAGGCTAACAATGATAGCACTGATGATGAATTGATCATTTGTGTTCTAGGCTAACAATGATGGCACTGATGATGAATTGATCTCTTGTACTATAGGCTAACAATGATGGCACTTATGATGAATTAATCTCTTGTATTATAGGCTAACAGTGATGGCACTGATGGTGAATTGATCTTTTGTATTTTTTTGGCTAACAGTAATGGCATTGATGATGAATTGATCTCTTGTAGTATTGTAGCATAGGCTAACAATGATGGCACTGATGATGAATTGATCATTTGTATTCTAGGCCAACAACGATGCCACTGCTGATGAAATACGAGAAGGAGGAGGTACAGCTTACACATACGTTTGTGATGTTAGCAAGGTGGATGATATTAAACGTGTGTCAGACCAGGTTTACCGAGACGTTGGAAATGTGGACATTTTGGTGAACAATGCAGGAATCTTACACGGGGGGGAGCTGCTGAAAATAAAAGAAGAAGACATCAGAAGGACATTTGACATCAACACCATGGCTCATTTCTGGGTAACATTATGACTCAACACCATGGCTCATTTCTGGGTAACATTATGACTCTACACCATGACTCATTTCTGGGTAACATTATGACTCTACACCATGGCTCATTTCTGGGTAACATTATGACTCTACACCATGGCTCATTTCTGGGTAACATTATGACTCTACACCATGGCTCGTTTCTGGGTAACATTATGACTCTACACCATGGCTCATTTCTGGGTAACATTATGACTCTACACCATGGCTCATTTCTGGGTAACATTATGACTCTACACCATGGCTCATTTCTGGGTAACATTATGACTCTATGGTCTTAAAATAAGTAACAGAGAAGAGTGAGATGCAACAAACTTTGTAAATTCAACAAATAATTTATTTCCCTTTAATATAAAGTAAAAAATGTAAAAAGAACTTAGGGTGTTGAGAATTAAATCCCAACTAATCCTTGAATTACTGACATAAGTCCTAATAATTTAGGTTCTGATGCTGGAAGTGTTAATGTGCCTGTGGTGGCCTGTGTCATGGTGATGTGCCATACAATTTTTGAATGCTCAGTACATCATATGGGAGCTTGAAGTCAGCTTTGTAGTAGCATCTGTTTAGCAGGTTCATAAGCATTCAAATGTTATGAGTTCCAGGCTGGTGTTGTAATTTTTTTCAAACTATTTATATTTGTTAGGTATATATGCAATGTCTTGATATATTTGTTAGGTGTATATGCAATGCCTTTATATATTTGTTAGGTATATATGCAATGTCTGTACATATTTGTTAGGTATATATGCAATGTCTTTATATTTGTTAGGTATATATGCAATGTCTGTACATATTTGTTAGGTATATAGTTGTTAGGTATATATGCAATGTCTGTATATATTTGTTAGGTATATATGCAATGTCTATATATTTGTTAGGTATATATGCAATGACTGTACATATTTGTTAGGTATATATGCAATGACTGTACAAAGAAAAGAAATCAGTTTGTATATGCCTTACATAAGAATACGTGAATTATGGTAAGATACTGTTTGTGTGGTACCCATGTTGTTTCTGCACAATAACTATTTGTCCACCATCTACAGTTACTAACTTTGTGGATGACTTTTGCTTGTGGTAAGAAAGAATTCTTTTGATTGTTGGGTAAAAGATTCAAGGGTCACGGTTGTTGAGACTGAAAGAAGACAAATGTTGTTTGCGCAATAACTCAAGTTATCCACTATCTACAATTATGAAACTTTGTAAATATCTTGCACTTGGGTTTAAGAGAAACCTTATTTATTTTGGGTCAAAAGGTGAAGGTCACTTACTGAAGGAGGAGGATGGTTTTGGAACAATAACTTTAGAACTTCATTATCTGTAAGTACTGAACCTTCTGGTGGCCTAGTGGTTAGAGCATCTGCCTCGGATGTGGGAGGCCTTGGGTTTGATCCCTGACCGAGTCATACCAAAGACTTACAAAAATGATACTAACAGCTGCCTCGCTTAACGCTTAGCATTAAGAGGTTAGTGTTATGACTGGTCTGCCTGGTGTCACGATAATGTGACTGGGTGGGACATCATGCTACATGTCTGCGGCATGATGCCCAGTTGCTAGACATCACTATAAACTGCCACAATGCAGACATCAGAGTGATATGACTGAAATATTTTTAAAGCTACATTAAAAAAACTCAATCCAAATCCAAATCCAAGTACTGAACCTTGTTGATGGCTTGCACTTGCAGTAAGGAAGAAGTCTGTCAGTGGTCAAAGAAGAAAGAAGAACAATGATTTCTGCACAGTAAGATCAGTTCTGCATCACAGACCTAGATCAGACTTACACTTGGTGAAAAAGTAGCCTTTTGATTTTGTGGTCAAATAGCCAAAGATTAAGGTCATCAAAAGAAGAAAATGGGTTTTTAAGAAATAATTTCTTTTAGCTACACTTAGGCCTATTAAATACAGGAAAGATATATACTGTGCTATTCATGTTTAAGATGGCTTGAATTTGGATAGTTTTGAAAAGTTTTTGTTTGTTTGAATGCACCATGATAAAGGAAGAATGATCTATATTTTTTATTATTTTCCTTGATTACGGCATTATAAACTAACTTCCGTTTAAAATGGCTTTTAAAGAAATTCATGCAAAGATTTAATTTAAGTAATATTTTAACCTTTTAGACCTTACGAGAGTTTTTGCCCTCCATGTTGGAGAGGAATGAAGGGCACATAATCACTGTGGCTTCCATGGCAGGCAAGTCTGGCTCAGCTTATCTTGTGGATTATTGGTAAGAATCCATTAATTTATTGCACAGCAGAATATTTTAACACTGATCATTATATTCAGGAATTTTTTTTCTTCCCCAAGTTAATTTTGCATGTATTTAATGTAGTGCTGGAAACATATTTTATTAGTTGTGAAAAAATTACTTTTTTACCAGAAGATGAAATATATATATATATATATATATATATATATATAATAAAACTTGGCAAAAAATAATTTGTTTTTATCTTATCATGAACACAAGTTTAGACAACAAAACTTGTTCTTTCAACCCCACCCCCAATGTTTGCGAGAGCTAAAAGAGTATCTGGAGACTTAAGTAATCTAGGACAACAATACCTTTTAGATGAGAGTTGATGAACCTGTTGCAACAATGTAGATTTTGACATAATTAGCATAAAATGTGACCACATTCAGTGACAGTTAGATTGGGCGAGAGAGAAGACGTTGACAAGTTAACTGCAGAGAAACAAACAGTGGCAAATGATAAACATTCTGTAAAATGGCATTGGGTAGCCAGCTGGTCTTGTGCTCTCGACTTTACAGATCCCTGATATTTCACCTTGGTGTGGGTTTGAGTCCCAAGCTCAGGCAATGTGGATATGTGAGAAAGCTTGCCAGTAGCTTGATGTGTGGTCAGTGGTTCTTTCAAGGCTTTTCATCGATTCTTCCTCTTCCTAATATACTGGCCACCATGTGTAGCTTCTCAAGTGCTGAAAAATGGTATTTAACCCATAACATCAACCTACCTTCTGCAAAAATAATTTCAGTGCCAAGAAGTTAATGCTAATCACATTGTTAAATTTAAGTTGCTATATTTGCTGTTTTTGCTTTCAGTATAATACCATGGTGTGCAACTAATGTTGCGCCCAGAGCTAGAAATATGTTGAATTCAGGTAGACTGGGACTACTTTATTTTTTTATTTTTTTTCACATTGAAAAATAATTTGCCAGAAATTAATATAATGAGGCTCCAATTGACATTTCAAGAAACTACATTGCTACAAAACAACATCCTTTGTTTGGATAGAAAATGTTCTTCCTGTAAGTCATAGGAAGTATGAAAAATCTTCATCTCTCTTAGTAACATCTGGTGTACCTCAAGATTTTTCTTCCTGTTTGTCAAAAGAAGTAGTTTTGGGTTATGCAGAATCTTAATCTGTCTCAGTAAAATTTTGTATCCCTCAAGGCACAGGCATTGGCCTGTTATCTTTCCTTGCATGTATAAATGACTTACCTGAAAATGCGAAATCTACAGGCAGTCACTTTTTGCAGATGTTAGTACAGAATCATCCATATCATCAATGGCTGTACCATCCAGTAGAAGACTTGTGCAATATTTAACATTGGGAGATCATGTAGCTGATAAAGGCATCCAAACAAATGTGACTGAACCTTGCACAATACACCACTCCCTCGATAACTCGTGCCCTGATAACTTGCGAACCCACTTGTAATGCGGGGTCAGGCATGGATCCCATTTTTAAAACCAGTAAATACTGTAATAATTGATCCCTATTTGTTGAACTTGAAGAAAATCGCAATCCAGATTGGTAACGAAAACTTTGATGTATTGCTCATTTTATCATCGTAAATGGTAGATAGGACCTGGAAATTTTAATAAACACTTTGAAATATCAAATTTACAAATAGGTCATACAATTTTTTACATTTTCTTTCCAAATGACATTCCTAGTACACCACATTTAACAATATGTAAGGAAATTTTGATCAATGGAAATGTCACTCACGCTGAGTGGAGGCAGTAACTCAATAAATAAATACAAATTAAATAATTTTATATCTATTGAAATTTGTGTTTTAGTTATATCGCTCAGTTCCTTTTAAGTGTAATCGTCATAAATGCAATGTGTCCTCTTGTAATTAAACATAAAGTGCATCAATCCACTTTAACAGCTATGTCCACGACCGTTTCTCTGAGAACCTAATTAAGTTCCGACCGTGTTTTGATAACTGACTTCCGGAAGTATTTGTTGCATTGTTGCACTGAATTAAAAGCTGACCTCCTTTGTATTATCACGTTAATTATGTCTTTTGAATCAAATAAAGGAGGTGGAATAAAAGAAAAGTTAAAAGGCGCAAAAATCCTACAAACTTAAAATCTAGCGGCCCCGGTCATATGTCGGGTGAACTCACTTCATTTGATCAACCGAACATTTATAAATGCTATTGTGTATGTAACATAAACTACCTTAAATTAACCGACTCTTACATAACTGTGATCGAAGATAACAAGGCAGCCAAGCAAAATGAATACGTCATAAAATTAAGAGCTTGATTTCACAGATACGGACCATTGTGGGCAAACGAGTTTCAGAGAATTCTTGAACTGGCACTTAGACCTATCCTCAAAAATAGTAAGGCATTTTATTATTGCTTCCAATGAAATGACAACATCAATATTGTACTAATTGAACAATATAAAAATTGAGTTTTGACATAGGTGATTGTCTCACAAAATAAATATCTCGTTTTTTGAAAAAAAAGGAATCTTGTTAGGTGGTGTATCAACAGTTAGTTTAGTTCTCTGCTATCAGGACTACTAATTTGGCAGGATAATAATAAATGCCAGTATGGGAACCAGACTCGTCAAGAAAATAAAAAGCAATGATGTAATACAATATTTATTTCACGAACACATGATGGTTGTCAAAACCATTTGGAATGATCTTTCATATCTTGGACATTTTGAAAATAAATGTTATTTAAACAGAATAATGAACAACTTCATTAGAAGAAACGTGTTATTAAAAATTATTATTGATGTGATTGTAAAATGACGATTCAGTCAAGAAACAGCCCAGTTCCCTAACGCATCCCCCCCCCATTTTTCTTGATATCAGAGCGATTTTTTTCAATTTTTGGAGGTCCCTTTGTAACTTGCACCTCACTTATAGTGCGGTCTATGTTTGTGGATCTCACTGTGTGCAAGTTATCGAGAGAGGTGTACCACCAGAGTAATGCATATTGGTGTTACTAAGAGTAGCTATTTGTCCTGGAGTGAACATGTTGATAACATTAAAAAAGACAGCCATTTCCACAGTGGCTTTCTGAGCCTTCAATATTAATTCAAGCCATGAACAAGACAAGTCTCCAGCATTTAATACTGTCTACAGCCTGTACATACAGTAGTATTGTGAAGAGCTGTTAGATTGTGATAAAAATATTTGGCACACCAGCTCTGTAACATTCATATTGAACCAAGGCAGGATAATGTCTTCAGAACAAGGGGTCATTGCATGTGACTCCAACATAAAAGGATGACTTCCATCCTCAGCAAAAACAGTGTATTCCCACAGTTGACACTGCATGTAATTCCATCATATAAGGACAACTTCTACCTTCAGCAGAAACTGTTTATTCCCGCAGATGAACTGCATGTAATTCCATATAGAGACAACTTCAAGTGAACAGTTTATTCCCATGGTTGATCATCATTTAGTACTGTCTCCTTGAGAGCATCATCTCTCAGGCAACATTGGAATCTATCCAGTAGGTTATGTCCTCCTACAGTCTTTTACTTTTTGCATGTTTCACTCTTCTTTAGAAAATGTTTTATTTTATTTGAATGCATATGTACAGCGCAGGAATACTTAGCTAATGGTTTCATATTAAAGAGGGGCCCCGAGTGGCCAAGTGGTTTAAAGTGCTCACCATTCCGGATCACTGCCATCTCACCTCTGTCTGCATGGGTTCGAGGCCATGGTTCGGCTAGCGTGGGTACGTGGGAAAGCCTGCCAGTAGCTTCTCTTGGGCCGGTGGTTCTTCCCTGGGTTTTCCAAGGTTCTTCCTCCACCAGTTATACTGGCCACAATGTATAGGCTATCGTGTGCCGAAAAATGGCGTTGAACCCTAGAACAACAGCAACAACAACAACAACAAAATCATATTAAAGTGCATTCTTGGGGGTAAATGTATTTTCAGCTGGACTGCTGAGATCATTTCTTGGTAGCTTGATGGGATAATGGGTATTTTCCTCAATTGCTTAGAAAACCAATAGGTCCTCAAGATACTTAAATGGACCATTCCCTGTTTTAGGAGTGAATCCATTTGAAAATTTGAGTGCCTCATTTTCTGAAAATATCAGCTGACTCCCTTTCCTTGGCTGGTAGTATGCAGAACCATATTTAGAGACTGAGATCGAGGTTTGTAAGTAACACTTTGATCATAAAATTTGTGAAATCTATTCAAAGTTGCAACTAAACACAGGTCAATTGTACAGCAAGATTAAATAACCACCCTCTGTTAGTTGCCACTGTACCACACTTGTGACTCAAATCAAAGAGTTGTCACATGCAAAAACAAGCTATCTGATTATGGTCAGTTATTTACTGGAAGTGGCAGCCCTCTGCTTGGGACTGAAAAAGTACATGTATTGGCAGCTCAATCAGTTGGACTGTTTTTAAGAAAATAAAGTGAGTGCTACCTTTACAAGCACTGGCAGAAAAGTTGTGTATGGTAAACAGGTACCCTATAGCTCATTTTATTAACCAGGTTAAATATTCAATGGGCAGTTATTGAGTATTCGGATGCTTGTTGGTATCTTTATTCCAGAATCAATGCATTTAAGCTATACGTTATATTTCTATTTGCAGATTGGAACTACTCCATTCTAAGAGTGTGCTTCGAAAGCATTTGACTTTAACATTTGACTTTGCTTGATGTAAAAATGCAGAATATTACCCCCCCCCCCCCAGTATATTCTGGCATCACATGGCAAGAAAAAATGTTTTTCATATCAGAAAAAAATATTTTTTAACAATATTTTTAACATTAAGCAATAGTCAAACAAAATATATATATTAATTAGAGGTACAAGTAACAAAATTTATTATAGTCAAAATGTTGTTAATGTTTCCATGAATCTATCATGGATAATAAAAGTGAAGCATTGTGAACTTTATCACCAGTAATATTTTATGATTTTAGGTGTTTTTCTTAAAGAAAAAACAACATATTATGCACATACTCAAGAAAACTGTACTCCATGTATACCTATAAGAAAAGCTATACACTCCTGTAAGGAAATAGCCAACATTTTATTATTGGAAAATTTAAGAAAAGGTTCTTATTTTATTATACAGTAAGACCTGACACAACAAAGACTTGACACAAGAAAGACTTGACACAGGGTTCTTATTGCAGACTTTTGTATTATAAGGAATTTCAATAATTTTATGTCAGATTAATGCAGGTTTATGGCATGCCTGCAGACTATACATTTTTCAGTGATGGCTTTGTGATGCCAGTAAATGTCATACAGCAGTGTAATGTTCAACAGGAGCATTGTGATTCCTCCTGTCCATAGCTGCATTTTTAGCTCTACTGGCCATAGGCCACAAGAACATATTAGATGGCCTGTTATCTGTCTTCATATCTCCTTTTAAACTATCTGTTCATATATCAGAAGAACATATTAGATGGCCTTTTGTCTGTCATCATAACTCCTTCAAAACCACCTGGCTATAGACCAGAAGAACATATTAGATATTCTGTTATCTGTCATTAAATTCTTCAAAACCACTTGGCCATAGACCAGAATAACATAAGAATGCCTTTTGTCTGTCATCATAACTCCTTCAAAACCACTTGGCCATAGACCAGAATAACATATTAGATGGCGTGTTGTCTGTTGTCATAACTCCTTCAAAACTACCTGGCCATAGGCCAGAACAGATTAGATGGCCTTTTGTCTGTTGTCATAACTCCTTCAAAAACACCTGGCCTTAGGCCATAGGCCAGAAGAACAGATTTGATGGCCTTTTGTCTGTTATCATAACTTTTTTGAAACCACCTGGTCATAGACCAGAAGAACATATTAGATGGCCTGTTGTCTGTCATCATAACTCCTTCAAAACCACCTGGCCATAGACCAGAATAACATATTAGATGGCCTGTTGTCTGTTGTCATAACTCCTTCAAAACTACCTGGCCATAAGCCAGAACAGATTAGATGACCTTTTGTCTGTTGTCATAACTCCTTCAAAAACACCTGGCCTATGGCCTATGGCTACAAGAACATATTAGATGGCCTGTTGTCTGTTGTCATAACTCCTTTGAAACCACCTGGTCATAGACCAGAAGAACGTATTAGATGGCCTGTTGTTTGTCATCATAACTCTTCAACTATCTGGTCATAGACCTGAATAACATATGGGATGGTTTGATACGTTTTGTCATAGAAACATAGAGGACTGACATGAAGCTTTACACACACATTCATCCCATTATCTAGTTGTTTTTTAATGAAATTGCTGATGCTCAGACATCAGTTATAGCTGCCATAGTGGCCATGAAAGAATCTTGTAATTACTACTCCTACATGGATGATCTGATATGATTAAGTGATGGTATTTTCACATTGTAATGGATTAATTTAAAGTGATAGTATTTAAGTTTTGGTATTTTTACACAGTATTTATAGGTTACTGCATTTGTATGGGAAAATATGAACGAGTTTTTCGGATGGATATACTGCACAATCTTGGGAGTGCAGTATATCCATCCGACAAAACGAGTTCATATTTTCCCATACAAATGCAGTAACCTTTTATTATATGCTCATTTTCTTATTCTACCTAAAGCTTAATTATATAAATAAAAATACACTACAAAAAACAAAGTAACTGAATTTATACTCTATTCCAAACTAAATACACAAGTGCAGATTCATCAGTATACAACAACATTATTAATGCACCCAGATAAATTTGAACTTAGTCTTGTGCTTGTCTTGAATTTCATGAATGAATGTGCATTGCAACAACTTTTCCATTTGGTCCGGAATGAATAGATTTTGTATATTTGTAGATTCTACAAAATTTCTTGATTATGGACTGGATTTATCTGTGCCAATTCTACATGAAGTATGTCTGATTTCAGCAGTGAGGGAGCAGCGTGTTGACATCTGCAAGTGTGTTTCTGTTCTGTCATTGAATATTTGGAAGCATAATGTGGGAAAAATATGAAGTCTTTCAATTGTAATTATCAAAAAGACGCTATAGAATATAATGTTCATTTCATTTTGAGTGCAGTAAGTCGGATGTAATTGCATTTGGAATGTAGTTGAAATTACAGTACAATTTTGAAATGTGTAATCAAGCTTTAGAACTCATGACATGGCTCATGTAATTTGGATTTGCATAACTTAGAAAGTACATTTTGAGGAAATTCAGTTTGTAAAACTGAAAGTATATTTTTTTGCCATTCTCATTACCAGTGCCTCCAAGTTTGCTGTCTTTGGGATGACTGAAGCCCTAAGTGAAGAGCTGCACCATCTTCACAAGGATGGAATTAAAACTACGACTGTCTGCCCCATGTTTGTTGACACAGGTCTCACTAAATTTCCACAAGGAAGGTACACATCTGTTGTTTATTAAATTGGCACAGTATATCAGTGCATTGGTGATGGTCTCCATGATGATAATGTATCTTGGTATATAACTTTACTATTACTCCTTGATAACATGCCCCTTCTTTGATTACCTGCAAGTGATTGGGTCAATAAACATAGATTGTAGCAGAAGCAATGGTGTGAGACAGTCAAGGAGACTCAGAAGTGTTGGCTAATAGAGAGGGGGTGGTGTGTGTGGTGCTGATAGGTTTCATTAATACATGAGAATTATACTCTCCAGTGTCCTGCATAAATATTGATCTAATAGATATTTGATCATTAAATGAAAAATTCAGGTCACTTTACTGATGACAGATTTTTGATAAATATTAATCTTGATTACATGCACTGACCGACTGTAGTCCCACAGTGTAAGACATCGACTCTGATATGTGTGATGGGGTGGGTTGGTGGGGTTGACATCTTATTGCATCAGCAATCAGTGCTAGATAGCATGTTCCATTGTCATTTGACATCAAAACTAGAGGCCAGATTTGCAGGAATATTTCTCTATGTTAACTGTTATTGGTACTGCTGTACCCTTTAGAGTCTGATTTCTTTAGGTGGACCATACCTACACTGAGGCCTTTTTCCTTTTCAAAGTAAATCCAGGCACAAACAGGTGCTTGAATTTTCAAACTTGGTTTACTGCCATTTTATTTGGCTGAAAAAGCAATGATAGCTGAGGAGTGACAAAGTCAGTTGAGGTTTGGATAATCATTTTTTAAATGTAATTAATAAAAGATTTAATCACATTCAGCCAAACGTCAAACCTGCCAAGCCTTATGATTTGGTCTTTGCTTCATATTAGAGTCAATGGATTTGTGGAACCAGATGAAATTTACAGGAGTTCCTGAAATGCTTTAGACTGCATATAATTTTTTTAAAAACAAACATGTCCAAGCTGGTTATGAAGTTTAAATATCACAGACTAATACAGTAATGAAAAGAACATTCAGATTCTTGGGAAGAAATGTAGGAAGGGCATTAATGATTACATTTATTGGACATTTTTACCTATGTTATAGTACCTAAATATGTTATTTCAACTATTTACTTTTAGTACAGTACCTAATGTTGCTATTACAGCTATGTATGAGACTTCTAAATGGTAAGAGCATCTGCCTCAAATGTAGGAGGTTGCAGGTTTGAACCCTGGCCAATTCATACCAAAGGCTTATATGCACGTCTGCAGCATGATGACCCAGTGCTAGACATTTCTGTAAACTGCCATGCTGAAGACATCTTAGTGATATGACTTCAATTATTAAAGCAACATTATAAATCCAAACACACACACACACACACACACACACACTGCTCTGGTGGCCTAGTGGCTGGAGTGTCCACCTCGGATGCGAGAGGTCATGGGTTCGATCCCATGCTGAGTCATATCTAAAACTTACAAAAATGGTACTAACAGCTGCCTCACTTGGCGTTCAGCATAGGAGGTTTGTGTTATAACTGGTCAGCCTGGTGTCAGGATAATGTGACTGGGTGGGACATCATGCTATATGTCTGCGGCATGATGCCCCTGTGCTAGACATCACTAATAAACTGCCACATTGCAGACACTGTAGCGTTATGACTGAAAAATTGTTAAAGCTACATTAAAATCCAAATCACACACACACACACAAACACACACACACAACTATTTATCTATATTACAATCCCTAATTTTGTTATTACAAATATATGTAATGTTGTTATTAATATATCTTTGTTGTATCTCTTCTTAGTCCACTGACCTTTCCCAGAGGTTTAGATATTTTGTCATGTATGCTTGTGTCACATCGATGTCAAGATATCAGAAATAGCCAGGGAAAGGACAGCTGAAATTTTGGACTATATGTCATCATTCTTTGATCAATCCTTCTCATATATATAGCTTCATTGTTTTCATATGGTTGTATTGTGGTGGATTTCATTGTTAATAAGAACCATCACTAATTTGAAAAATAATAAACCAGCTGTATATACTTGCTTCTAAGTCATTCCAACTAGAAAACATAAACCCTGGTCTGCCATCACAAAATGCACCAGCAATTCAGGGTCTGTGTTTTTTTTTATAATACTGATTACTCTTAACAAACTGCATTGACCCTAATCTGGCAGCATGTTATGCAATGGCAGATCTTGGTCTATGCAGTTTGCAGTTTTACCCATTTTTATGAGCAAATATATATGGTATATGCTTCTCTCGTCCACATTCTACCATGTTGATGTCTGTTTATAAATGATTATTTATTTTTCAATCTTAGTGCTAATGGAGGTGTATTGATATTGATGGACTGGAATATTGTATCCCTTTAAATTTCTGCAAGCTTTAAGAAATTCAATTCCAGGTTTGGTAAAATTCTATCACCAAAGGAAGTTGCCCTGGAGGCCATTGATGGAGCTCTTAAGGATCATGTTGTTGTCATGGTACCCAGGTCTATTCAGGTCTCCGTTATCATTGGACAGTGAGTTTTCTTTTTATTTTCACTACAGTACAGAGGTAGGGCTTGTGGCCATATAGTTTTCATTTTATGATATAGGGGCCTGGACTGATATTTGCAGTACTTATACCCTAATCTCTGTCTCTACAATCTCTAAATACTAGCACATAAATTCCTGAGCAGGATGCTCCAAGATATATTGAACACCAATTTTCATGGAATTCCTTGTTAGTACAAAGTATATTTATTAGACACCAAATTTTCATAGAATTTCTTCTTATTACAAAGTATATTAGATACCAATTTTCATGGAATTCCTTTTTATTAAAAATTATATTAGATACCATTTTTCATTAAAATCCTTTTTATTACAAAGTATATTAGACACCAATTTACATGGAATTCCTTGTTAATACAAAGTATATGAGATAACAATTTTTTTAATTCCTTGTTATTACAGTGTATATTAGATACCAATATTTGGAATTCCTTGTTATTACAAAATATATTAGATACCAGTTTTCATGGAATTCCTTGTTATTACAAAGTATATTTATTAGATACTAGTTTTCATGGAATTCCTTGTTATTACAAAGTACACTTATTAGATATCAATTTTCATAGAATTCTTTATTATTACAAAGTATATTAGATACCAATTTTCATGGAATCCCCCTTGTTATTACAAAGTATATTTATTAGATACTAGTTTTCATGGAATTCCTTGTTATTACAAAGTGTATTAAATACCAGTTTTCATGGAATTCCTTTTTATTACAAACCAAAGATCAAAATGTAAAATGTCTTTAGATTGTGGTTAATGCTATTTCTGTAAGAAGAATATCCCAGCCATGAAAAAAAAAAATTAGTTTCTTCAAAACAAGAAATTGGATACCCTCTAAATAAATGAATTAACAGTTATTTTCATTGTTACTCTTCAAATTCCATTTCAGACTTTTCCCATACAGATTTAGACGAACTCTGAAGGAGTTCATGGGGTTTGGCATTCTCCCACAGTATGAGTCTTCTAAGTCACCAGATAACAAACACACCAGAGACAATTAAAAGTTCCAAAAAATTGATTGAAGACCCTCCCATGCTCATTTGCATAAGAAAATTTGTTGTCATTGATTAAAAATGTATTAAATTTTGTATCAGGTTGTTTTACATTGAACGGTGATTCATAAGTCATATGATGTAATGTGCATTACATAACATTATGTATTACTTGCACCAAATTGATAGACATTGAACAATCTTTCCTAAGTTCAGCAAGCTTAGCTATCTTACATAACATTTGATAAATACTTGCAACAGGTTTGTATGCATTGTGCCAGTTTTTCCAAAGTTCTCCAGCTAACCAGCTGGATCTGTTGTTTGATGAAGCTATTTCATATCACAGACTACAAAGGCATCTATTTTGACATCAGCTTGTAGATTTTTTAGATGTAGTGAATCAAACTTGTATCGGTCCCGATTCATTTTGAATTTTCATTAGTAGTAAAGCTAAAAATATTTAGAAAATGCAAAAGAGTGGGTATGGTCTATGTGCAAATAAGTATAAAAATGATTTCTTGTTTTGGACTGAGACTGGGAAAAGAACTCATTTTGATATGGCTTATGAATATACTTGACCTGATTGCCTCCTTACACCATATCAAACTCATTATTTATCCTGAGTAAGGGGAAAGAACTCATTTTGATATGGCTTATGAATATACTTGACCTGATTGCCTCCTTACACCATATCAAACTCATTATATATACTGACTCAGGGGAAATAACTCATTTTGACATGGCCTCCTTACTAATTCAGTTCCCATAGCAAACCTATGCAAACACCATGATATTAAAAATTCAATAACTATTTGTGTGCTCGTGATCAAACCTATATTTGTCAGTATAGATGAAACCTGGATGTCAGCTTCTGTGTTGAGGAAAGGATATGCACTGCGGCATTTTCTGGACCTGCATGTGTTTAAACATGTGCTTTCAATTCTGCACCAAAGAGTCAGATGGTAATATTTGTATTGAGTGTTCCAAACTCAAGACTGTTAAAGGACTGAAATTCCATCAATAAAACAATGTCTCTATTTTTTTTACTTACAACTAGGATAAGCTCTTAAAAGATTCTTTTTCCTAACACATAACTTACACTACTAACCAATCATGGTCAGCTAAACCATATATACTCTATTTTATGTTCACCCATATCCAGGCTGGTTCCTATTTTTCCATACCATTAGTACCGTGTATCCTATACAACATATCATACTCATTATTTATACTGAGTCAGGGGAAAGAACTCATCTTGATATAGCTTATGAATATACTTGACATGATTGCCTCCTTACACCATATCAAACTCATTATTTATCCAGAGTAAGGGGAAAGAACTCATCTTGATATAGCTTATGAATATATCTTGACCTGATGGCCTCCTTAGGTGGCGCTATACAGTTTCGCATTTTGCATAGGGTTAGGAATTTAAAGAAAAAGAATGTCCCCGGCTTTCCTCACTGGTTATACTGGCTATTTAAAAAAGACCTTGTATATCTTAGGTATAATGCAAAGAACCTTTAATTCCCTTTATTTTGGTGTATGATTGATGGGTGTACTATGGGTTATAGAGTATACAGCTTGGCCTTACTTCAAATGTGCACCTTTCAAAAAAGTGCTAGCTCTACTTGGTCATTTTCACTTCCTGAACTTCAGAGGTCATTTGTATAAAAAAGAGCCGATAACTTTTTTTACATTTTATATATTTGGTAATTCATTCATTGCACTTTCAGAAGCTGGTATTGTCTAGTCTGGCAAAATTCATTTTCCCTATTTTAATAGCTGCTATGTATAGTGTACTTTAGACTAATTCAGACTGATTTTTTAACACAAGGGAGCAGTCATTTTAGTTAGCAGTGTGCTTAAATCATGTAAAATTTCCAAAAGTACAATATCCAAAAGAAATATCATCCACATTACATTAATGTAGCATAGAGGTATGCAAACATTCTCTCCACTGTGCATGTTTTAAATGCGAACTACTTCACCTTACATACGTCACTCTCTCAAAAGTACATATTATCTGGTGAGCGCCACCTTACACCATATCAAAGTCATTATTTATCCTGAGTAAGGGGAAAGAACTCATCTTGATATAGCTTATGAATATACCTTGACCTGATTGCCTCATTACACCATATCAAACTCATTATTTATCCTGAGTAAGGGGAAATAACTCATCTTGATATGGCTTATGAATATACCTTGACCTGATGGCCTCATTACACCATATCAAAGTCATTATTTATCCTGAGTAAGGGGAAATAACTCATCTTGATATGGCTATTGAATATACCTTGACCTGATGGCCTCATTAGACCATATGAAACTCATTCTTTATACCAACTCAGAACAAAATCATGTATGTAGTGTTGTTTATGTATTACTTGCAGAAGGCTCATTTGCATTATACAGTTTTTCCTTATTGCAGAAAAATTATAAGATTTGACAGACTCTTTATAAGAATTGCTGTGTATAATAGTACCATGTGTATCTGGATATAATACAGTCTGGGTTATCTGCATACAATATAGCCATGTATATCTGGATACATTACACCTTAATGTATCTGGATATTGTACAGCCTAGTGTATGTGGACACAGAACAACCTTATGTATATGGATATGGTACAGCCTTGGTTATCTAGATACTCTCTGGGCTCCGAGTGGCCAAGTGGTCTAAAGCGCTCTCTGTTACGGGTCACTGCCATCTCACCTCTGTCTGTGTGGGTTTGAGTCTCGGATTCGGCCAATGTGGGTATTTGAGAAAGCTTGCCAGTAGCTTCTTGTGGGTTGGTTCTTTCCAGGGTTTTCCTGGGTTATTCCTCCACTATTAATACTGGCTGCCATGTATAGCCTATCGTGTGCTGAAAAATGGCATTAAACCCCACAAAAACAACAAGAACAATCTAGATACAGTACAGTCTTATGTATCTAGATACAATACAGTCTAGTTTATATGGATACAGTACAGTCTAATGTATCTGGATACATTCAAGCATATCTGGATACAGTATGAAACTTGTGTATCTGAATACAGTGCAGTCGAGTGTATCTTGATACAGTACAACCTAAAGTATCTCGGTTCAAATTAAAGAAGCACAAAATTCAATTGTATCTGCTTAATTTTTGTTACTGTTGCAAGTTTACTTAGTTCTTTTGAAAATATTACCAAATGGTTAAACAGAAGTGTTCAACAAATTTTATCAACTATTTAGATTTTTCTTATTGATTTAGTATTTCTCATAAACTATTGCATCTCTTGTGGCACTTCCCAAACTTTGCCTCTGTGACCTATTTATGTTGCTTGCTCATTATTTGTTATGAAGTGTGTGTGGAGGGTGTCTATATTGGTGTTATTTAATAATATCTTTAACCCATGGTTTCCAAAACTAGAAAGGTCATGGTATCACTGGGTGAGTCACTTAAACCTACATCATTTGGTTTATTAATTTTTTGAAGATCGTTTTTAATTATTTCTGGTCTGTGTACAGATAAGCACATGCAAAATAATTCTTTTAAGCTAATTAATAGAAATTATTAATACAAAATGAATTTTTATTAACAATTCGTATTTATATAAGTATCTTTAAGAATACAGTATTCAAGGGCAAAAAATTGTAATTATTTGTATGAAGCATTAGAAGGCATAAATTTAACATCACATTTCATTCAGGGCCTAGTCCTTATTCATTTTGAAAACCTCTTTTAAAATTTGGCCACTATATAACAGTGTATTCAGAGTTATATACTTTCACAAGAGACATTTTACTTGTCATTGCCTTAAAAAAAATCAAACATTAGTACTGTATTAATGGAATATATAGGGACACAATAAAATAATTAATTTTTTCCTGTCCCAGAACTTATCATGAAACTTATTTTCACCTAGGTCACATGGCCCAAGACTTAAGAAATGAAATAAATTTGTGTTGAATTTGTGCATCCCCCACTGCATGTTGCAATAAAATAGACTAACAAAATGCTTATTTGATAGTAAAATTAAAGAAACTAACCTTGCATTGTTTAATTTATTCCTCTTATTTTCATCATGAACATTAAGGAATAAAAATATATCCACAAAGTCCATATATGTAGCGTAGGCATCCATACTGTATTTTGTATCACTTTTGTCAGATAACACATGACACATTATTCATTAATGCGAATACAGAGAAACAAATTGTGTTTGGTTGTACTCAAAGGTTTGAATATGTTACCCAACATATCAAACAAAACATTGGATCCTACAAAGTCACAGATGAGAGGGAAATAATCAGCCTAAGGAATCTGCTATTCACGCATGACATGGTGTTAGGTGCAAAATAACCAAAATTGTTTTATATCCATGTCAACTATATGACAGTATAGCGCAAGTAAAAATCATTATTTAAAAATACATTCACTTGAGTGCAAATGACTGTTTTCTGCATGGGTTACAAAGAGTATTATTAAGGCAAGTTATTGCTTTGTGTACTATTTACACGCAGATTTCAATGCCAGTTAGTATTAGTTATGATGCCAAGCAGATAGAAGCCCAGGTGGTGAATAAACACGACTGGCAGTGAGCAATAAACTGACTGTTTGAACTTACTGATAGGATATCAAAGACAAAAGTTATTTTTCTTGCAAAGCAAATCAACCTCTGACGCCAACTTTGTATTCTTTCAAGCTGACTTTTTTTTTAAAGGATATCAATTTAAAGGTTATTTTATTACAATGCAAGCCAACCTCAGAAGCCAATTTTGGATTCTTATAAGTGTGCCAAGTTTTTTTTTAACATTTAAGTCGCCTGATATAGGAGAGCTAACTTTGGTACCTTTTCACCAGTATTCATGGAATTTTGAAATTAAATTGAAGTAGTGGTACAATTTTAAAGTGACACAATATAGTGCCTTATGCACAGACATCGATGACTCTGTGTTGTCCAGAAGATTTGGAGAAAATAAAATCATTTGATGAATTTGTGAAGGCTAGAAGAGAAGATGATTTTGCAGACAATATGATCATTTACATGGTTGAAATTTCAGTGTACTTTGATCTCATTCCTGGATGGACTGATGATAAGATGCGGGTTAAAAGTGTGAGAATTAGTACAAAAAAATCTAACTTTAGCCCATGAAGTTTTTGCTTCAGGAGATGTTTTGTATCCAATGATTATTTTCATGGCATGAGAAAGCTAAAAATTATTCATGCACCAAAAGAATGGATTGTATATGTGCAAGTGACAGGCTGGGTGATGAGATGATGCTGCAATGGATTAAACAGATTAATCTCGTGTACAATTTTATATTTGTATATTATTATATATTAATTTATGGGGTCCCAACAAATAGTGTCCCAACATATATGGTAAATGGGGGTATGCAACAGTTTAATTGTGTATATAACTGACTTTTGGAAACTCCTTGCTATACTACCCTGAATCTCGCTGTCTCAGGTTTTTTAGGATAGGTCTTTGACTTTGGAGTTATATCCCGTTGAATCTGTCTGAGGACTGGTGTTCCAGAGTGCAGCAGATTTCTATCACAGCCAGAGACCGCCTTATTCATGGCTTCTTGTTGCCGACTGAGTCGCTGGGTTGTTGAGTCATCCACAGGGTGTCCTGTAGTTGCCGACTGTGTTGTTGACCGTGTTGCTGGGTATGTGTTTGGAATGCTGATTGGGTTGCAGTGCGTTGACTTTGTCGCCAATTGGATCGCAGAATTGTCGACTGTATCGTTGACTGTTTCATCGAACAGTGCAAAATGATGAGAGAAGATATATCTTCAGAATGTGTATTGTCACAAGTTTTCCTTGTTTCTTACATGAGCCTTGTACCAACTCTATCCTGGTCGACAAAAAACATTGTCCCTTTACTTTTTAAATTTCCCAGCCTGGTCCTTTTTCTGTCTGGCAAAGTACAACCAAATGTGCTTGCTCCGGCAGGTGGTTATGCAGCTTCACTTGCAAGGTGACACCTTCATACAATGCCGCCTCATAACACACCACCATTGCAGCCACATTTTGCTTATCTATATATATATATACATATATATATATATATGCTACAAAGCCCGCTAACATAAACTCAAGCATACATTTTAACAAAATGAAAATTAGCTTATATGAAATGGAAATTACTGTCTATGGGTTTTTCTCATTACAGTACAATGTGAAAAACTAACTGAATGTTTCTTTGTCATTTTATAGGCAGTAGAGTTGAATAGGAGATAATTAATTATTGAAAAAACTCAGAACCACGATTACAGCATCTTAATTACCTATTGTTTAGTCCAAAACCTGTGGAAAGTTTGTACAAAACATGCCATGAATATGATCACTGGATGCAGTGAGATATTGTAATGTGTCATGGGCCAAGGCCAAATAAAATGGAATAGAAGGACAGCTCACACCTTTTCCAGTTACTAGATCTCTCCAGTGTATTGTAGTGTTAAGAAATGGTGTGTTCACCACAAAAGTTCTTATTTAGATAATAATAGCACAAAACAAAACATATATAGTGAACACATATGACTTCAAGACATATGTTTTTTCTCACACAATTTAGTGCTCAAAATGGTGAAATATAATATCTGCAAATATTTTGAACGGCTGTTTGATAAAACATGTTGAAATGACAATAGTTTCAGTGGTAAATTGCATGTGAAAATTGGCTTAAATGTTCCATTTGTTCCTATTCACATATTCTCTAGCTCAGATAATCTCAATTCCCAAACTAATCTTGCACAGAAAAATAAGTTAATAGTTCTCAAAATTTGTTCATCTGACGTACAGAAGTGGTAATGTCATAATAGAGTGGTAATAATTTTTGTGCAGCCAATCAAGGTTCGGAACCAAACCCGGGTTTATATTTTAAAGTCCAATGATAAAAATGGTAGAGGCACGGTCTGGAACCGGATGTTAATAGTGACGTCGCTTCGGTTGGATGTGACAATGTTTTCGTTTTCTAGCGATAAAGTGTGTTCTTGTATCGGGTATATTAATTCGACATTTAAATGCCATAACCACTACAAAATGTATAGAAATTTGTGATTTCAAAATTATACATGAAATTGAGTAGGAAATTCGATAATGCCAATCGAAATACTAAATTACTATTGGATAGGAGACGGCTGTGTTGATGACACAGTAACAGTGTCGTCAGCTAAATTCCTCTACGGGAACTTTTATCTGATATAACGATGACATAAACGTTGAAACAATTTCAAAGAAAACATTATAGTAGTCATCATGAGTACTAAATTAAATGTGTCGATAGTAACTAGTCAACCTTGCTATTAATGCTTGAAATTTTCAATTTTGATGACTAGATTGATTTGATTGATTACTTGGATTTACGTCGCGTGAGCCCAAAAGGGCATGTGCGACGGGTTTATTCCCGCTTAGCGGGATGCTAAATGTTCCTGGGGGAAAGGATTAGTGCCACATCCCCCAGCCGTTTATGTGCTCAAGGAGCACTACTAATTTAGCTGTCAGGTCGTAGGACTGTATGTCCCAAACGACCTGCATGAAAGGCTTCATGAGTGGGAATGGACCCAACACACACTCATGTTAACAAAGAGTTGATTTCAGTCCGTTATTGACTGTACTAGGTGTCGACCCAAGCAGTATGTAACGCCCGTTGCAATTGGTTGCAACGATGACATCACATCGGAACACCTAGCTTTAGGCAGGTGGAAATTGTTCCACATTTCTGCCGTTATACGATGTCCGAGAGAGGTAAGCGTGCAAGGAACTCGGCAAGCTAGCCATGAATATCGTGCACTCCCAAGAACGCCAGCCCGTATTTAGTCAAATTTAGTCTAGTTGTACTAATGGACAGTAAAAAATGCCAATAATGTGTTAGCCACCTGTACAGTCGGGTCAAATGAGAACAAGTTGTAAAATTTTCCTACGTCCTAACATTCGGAAAAATTTTAGTACATAGTATACGTTATAGATACCCTAAAAATTTTTAATAACTAATATGTCTGGCGACATATACAAAGTTTGGTCACTGTTAGGTCATAACAGATTTGTATTTTGAAGTGGTTGATTGAAGGACCAAGTTAGTGTACATAATAATTTTATCGAAACGGGATACCAGGCCAGAATGGTTTCGTGGATAAGAGGCAATATTGGTAGCCCTTGTTGGACTTGATCACTAGAGCCTTTTCTTGTTCTGTTGTGTTTGGTCTTGGTGCCTTTACTGGAGTCCAGCAAAACCACAACTGCCAAAACGGCTTATCTCACCCATATTTATAGATTTTGGGAACACACTCGGGAAATTCATGATGAAGTTTTCAAGAATATTACTAAATATGGAAGAATTCAGAAAGGTTAACCTGAGCGCCTTCTAGTGGAAAGCCGAGCACCCATTACACACAGTAGTAAAAATGGCTCCCGATTTCAAAGGACAAAAATAGCAATTATTTCAGAATACATTTTACAAATTAAAAATTATGAACTTGCATGAGTATTACCTTAATCCAGGAGAAAAATGGATACAGTTGCCTATTTCTCTCTCAGAGTAGAAGGTAAGTGAAAACAGTTTACAATCCTATCATACCGCCCTTCAAAAATCTCCAGATGATGAATATTTAAACAAATCATTTTTATATGATTTACATATTGTATCAAATTACTTTTCCATTGTACAAGGATCATATATCAGAAACTGTTACTACAGTTACTATTATATGCATTGGAAACAGAGGCACAACTTTCCAACATGAAGAGACTGTAAACTATTGCAGGAGATTATAAATTATCCCAAACATCACAGTAATGATATGTGCAATTGCACTTTGTAAGAATATATATAAGTTGACGGATATGATTGTTTCAATATATTCTTCGAATACTATTATGACAAATAGGACAATCTCTGCTCCATCAGACCAGCATACCTTTCCCTTAAAATGCTGTCTGGCATTTCTGCACACGTAAGGTTTCCGTCTCCTATACTGAAGCAAAACGCATACCGAGTTCGACCAGTTGACGAAAATAAAATACTGAAATGCTAACCGTTTGAAAAGAGGCATTTGTCACCAAAATATTCTGTTCAAAATAATATTAATTTTGGAAACACGGGATACCACCCCGTGTTTTCATGACTCGCGATATGTCAGCTTATTCTGCGCACAGCAGTAAAGTTCAACGTTTTATAAAAGAAAGCTATTACGTGGAAGAGAAGCAGCAATGAATAGGACATAATGTGTTTACAGTTTCTTGCTTATGGAGCAAAATTACTAAAGAATGTAGGAACAGGCTATACGCCAGGGAATTTCTAGAGAATCTCGTTCTAGCGGCAAGTTGATACGTTGGGTAGCAGACGATTTTGTACGTGTGCAACAACTTCTTGAAAAATTGGAAAATTGGATTAAGATGCAAATTTTTTTAAGGTATACATTTCTATCTGTTATATAATGTATTTATTTGTATGAATCTAAAGAAACATTAAATAGGATTTTCTGGGCTACAGGTTTAAGAAGGTCATGGAGTGGGTCTTCATGTTGACATTCATAAATCACATTTTCGTATGCATTTCGAGTCGAAATATAGGATATTTTTGTACACTATGAATATCACTTTTCTTAACTAAAGTACGATCGTTCTTTCTTGATACAAAATTGATTTTTGACCCAAATTAACACGTGATCCAATGTTTACAGAAATGACTTATCATTGCGCAGAATTACCTGACGCGCAGAATTGGCCTACATGGTGGTATATATAGATTCTGGGACATCTCGGGTGACTTAAGTGGTTAGAGCGTCTGCCTCGAATGCGGGAGGTCGAGGGTTCGAACCCTGACCGAGTCATACCAAAGACCTGTTTAAAAAATATGGTACTTGGCGCTCATCATTAAGAAGTTAGTGTTAGGACTAGTCGGCTGGTGTTAGGATAATGTGACAGGGTAGGACATGATGCTACATGTCTGTGGCATGATGCCCCATCACTATAAACTGCCACACTGCAGACATCATAGCAATATGACTGATTTTTTTTTTTTTAAAGCTACGTTAAAAATTCAAATCACACACATACACATAGACACGCACGCGCGTACAGATTCTGGAATTTATGTTTGATAGAGGGGCATCTCGAAAGAGATATAAAAACTCATTGAAAAAGACCCTCGCCACCTGTGGCATCGATCACCGCCAATGTTCATCACAAACTGCTGACCGTGTAAGCTGGCGACATACATTTCACAGTGCCACTGCCACTTTTGGAGTCAAAACGAAGGCGAAGAAAAAACCGGGAACGATCGGCTGCACCCACTACAACCCAGACATTCCCCTGCAGCCTCTGTGGACGGACATGCCTGTCACATATTGGGCTCATCAGCCACCAGCGCGCGTGCAATAGACGTGGACATCCCCCTTCCTAAATCTTTGCAAGCAAGGTCAAGCCAACAATATATAACATTATTATGCACAAAACAGACATTGCAGTAGTGAATAGGGATACCCTAGCGACAATGGGAATTAGCATTACAGACCCCCCCGGGACTGTTTAGCGACTATGTAAATTTAACATGGAGAAAAATCGTGGGACTGTTTAGCGACAAAGGAAATTAACATGGGAAATATATTTTGGGACTGTTGAGCGACAAGGGGAATTGAACATGGGAATATGGGACTGTATAGCGTCAAGGGAATTTAAACAGGGTGGGACTACATAGCGACAATGGGAAATGAACATGGGATTTTTTTTTTTTTAAAAATACAAATAAAAATAAAAAAAGGGTAGGCAATGGAAAGTCATTCTCTTTTCGAGACCTATGAGTGGCCCTGAAAAGGGCCTTTGGGTTTCTTCTTCATCTTCTTCTTCTAACTCCTCCACTTCTTTATCCATCTCCTTATTTTTTCCATCATTCCTTTCTTCTTCTTCTTTTTATTTTCCGGTATCCAGTCCGGGTGACCCATGGCTCGGAACTTCTGTTGGATTTTTATCCAGTTAGCGTTCAGTTTCTCTAGTTCTTCCTTTTTCTTTCTATTTTCTTCTTCTTTTCTATCTTTTGCCCACCTGTCCTTTATTTTCTCCACTTCTTCATCTATCACCTTTCTCATCTTTTCTTCCCCTTTTTTCAATCTTTCAACACTCCTTTTGACTAAGGGCCACTCTGACCTTTTTTCTATCTCTTCCAAAAACCTTCTTACTTCTTCTACCTTCTCCAGGGCCTCTTTTAATGTTCCCACTCTGACATAAGGGGGATTTATTAGCCCTCTCAGTCTCTTCACTTCTTCTTCAATTAATCCTTCTATCATCTCTCTGGCTAATTTTAGTTCGTTCACGTAGTGCACACTGGTTCTTAACCTCTAATCTCTTTTCAATCCTTTCAACTCCATATTCACCATCCACCATCCAAAAATAAACTTGCCTTAAATCATTGAACAGTTGGGACACTTCCATCTTCTTTTTTATTCTTTGTAGAATGGTTTGAACGACAAATACTGTGGGTTCTTATAGTGAAAGCGCGGACGTGATGGAAAACATCCCCCTAAAGCCCAAAAGTTATATTACCTAGATCATCACTTAAAACGTGCGGACGTGAAGGAAAACATCCCCTACTTTTCTCATTTCATATGATCTACTATCCACATACGAGAAGAAGCAATAAACAAACCCCTAATCTACTATTCACACACGTAAAGCATTAAAATGAAACCCAAATCTACTATCCACACAAACGTACGTGAGCTCTTACAAACTCACACACACACAACACACATAAAAAACACACACTCACACAAATAAAAAGAGTCGGTGTTTATATTCACACTACTCTACATACACACACACATTGGCAAATTCGTTACTATTTCTTTTCTAAAGGTTTGGGTAGCCCTGAAAAGGGCTGTTTGTTTTTGAACTCCAGATGCACCTATCTAATGCTGGCACCTTCCTGGCCTGCCACCACACACACATCTTCTACTCCAATCTTTCCAGTTGACTCGTTTGACTGGGAGCGCAGAGGGAGGATGATTAGCTTCATCACCCCAATCCTCTGTCTCTGGTATCTTGTAAGCCATCCTGTCTCCTATTTTCTTTTCCTCCTCTTCCTTTTGTCTTCTCTCCTCCTCTTCTTTCTTTATCCTTGCCTCTTCTACTATGGCTCCGCGGCCAGTTCATTTACTATGCGCCTGGCATATTCCAGGTGCATCTGGAGTTCTAGCAATTTCACAATTCTGGTATTCATTGTCTTGTCAACGAATGAACAGGGTAGCTAGACTGCCTAGTGATTTTCAATTTATAGTGAAAGTGCGGACGTGATGGAAAACATCCCCCAAAACAAAATTGATCTTACCTAGATCATAACCTAACAAACGCGCGGACCTAAAAGAAACACTCATTCACTTTTTTATACTGCCCATCACTATTCTAAAAAATTGTCATTAATCACTTCAGTATACTATTCACATACGCAAAACAATCCAATCAAACCTTAAATCTACTCTCCCCACACCTCAAACAGCCAAAAACATGATCTTAATCTACTATCCACACCAACGTACGTGAACACTTACAAAAACACAACCCTATACACAAACACATACACTCACATCACAAAAGAGTCGGTGTTTATATTTACACTACTCTACATACACACATTGGCAAATCGATTGTTATTTCTTTTCTAGAGTATTGGGTAGCCCTGAAAAGGGCTGGTTTTTTTTTTTTTGTTTGCTATGGCAATCTTTTAGTTTCTAAGAGTGCGACGTCCTCTGAGGATAGACTTTCTGACGATAGGTCTGCTTCTTTGGAAAGAGAAGAAGAACTCTTTGGTGTCGATACGACAATCTACAAAGCCTCTGTTAGGTTCAGGCTGCTGCTGCTGTTGTTGTTGCTGTTGCTGCTGTCTCTGAAGTCTGTACTTCTCTGTCCATTCTTCTTTCTCCCTGTTCACATCTTCTCTGAAGAGCTCTTCTATCAGGTCTTCAGTGACTTTTAACATTCTCACATTCTCTATCTCTTCTGGCTTCGGTATCAGACTGTGTCTGACCCTATGCAAATTCATGTAGGCTTCGTTTAGCTTAGCTAGTTTGGAGCACATCTTCGTAGGAGGATGAGTCGACAATGGATGGTTAGACTGGAAACTTCCCCGGTTCTTAAAGTCAAAGCGCGGACGTGAAGGAAAACATCCCTCTACGGTTTTCGAGCCGCAACGTTCAATGAGTGTCATGAGAGGGATAGGAAGAAGTCAAAGAGCATGAATCAACATTCTTATAGCCAAACAAAAGACAAAGGCATTTTTTTTTCAAAACACAACATTTTTTATTCAAAATTACTTAACACTAACAAACAACTCTAACATTTTTAACAATAATCCAACAATATAACATCAAACATTTTTTCAAATGACAAACATTTTTTTAATTCACACTCTACTTTAAACAGGGCTGACAACGTTGTGAATGAAATTGTGATTTCCACTGTTGGAAGTCATTAGGCCATTGATGGACACTACGTTTCCTAGCTTGAGACAAAAGATAAGCATAATGGTCACAAAACCATCGATCTACTTTCACATCGTTTCTTGAAGAAGAACGAGGATCAAAATGAGTCACTAAATGTTCTAAGGAATAGCCCAGGCTGCGATGATGCAGAAAATACACACAATATTGTCCACACACCAAGGAATCTGTGTCTTGTAATTTCACATTATTGAATCGGGTGGTCTGAGCATTTCTTCTCATAAAGTCAGTGATATCGTCTTCCAAAGGGGGCAATCCGTACGAATCGAAATATTCCACACATCCTTCTTGAGGAAAGTAAACGGCTACCCAGTGGGTTCCTGGGAGATGACTGTCGTCCGTGTTGATCACATAAGCTAGATGGTCTTGAGGTTTGCGATGAGGGAGTTCATCTTTAGCACAGACGACAGGATTCCAAGAAGCCGTATACGAACTGTGGTTCAAAAGGTAATAAAGTTCCCAGGTATCCATGTTTTGTTTTTTTCTTCTTCACAGGTAATAGTAAGTCATCAATTCGATCCTGACTTTTTGCTTGAAAATGTCTGACAAATAACCGTTTCTTCGTTTCGTCTCCTCACTCTGATTCAGGAGAGCTTCAATACGATGGATCTCTTGAGTGGTTAATGGTGGACAAGAATGTTCACGCAAGTCTTTATACCACTGATGCAACACGACTTCGTCCGAGATGAGACTCCAAACTTCGTCCAGATACTTGTCCAATTTTTCTTCTTGACTCGGCATCAGGCATTTATCGTGTTGAATTTGACTGGGATGATCGTTTTGACATCCATAGCAATCTTTCTTGATCAATTCCGTCATTTTTTCCACGAAGTGTTTGGCAAAACAGGAGACTAAATGGGCTTCTTGTTCTAGCCATCTCGACTTAATCATGACAACTTCTTCGTCTTTGTCTTGGGATTCTCCTTCCACGGTCTCCTTACATTCCATGTCCAAAGTGTATCCACTAGGTAAAGAGGGATAACAGTCTTCTATAGCTTCTAATAGTCTAGAATGACTTCTCTCAAACTGTTGATTTCTATCGTATTATCGAATTCTGCATACAGGATGACGTTCACTGTCTCTTTCACTTCTTCTGCAAACTGAAGTTCCACACGAATCTGGCCGGATTTTATACGGTGAAAATGTCCCTCGTCACTGCCTTGGACTGGAGTGAAATCGAAAGCCCACAAAGCATAGCCTCCTGCGTAATCTTCGTACGTAATACCGTGACTGGTGTTGGTCCCTAACTGTCCAGTGGCTTCGTACAGGGACAAGTACGATCTCAAGTAATTCAGCTTTGTGGGATCAAAGTTAGGTTCGAAAGGTCGGGTACACAAGGTCTTGCCATCGCGACTGACTTAGATTTTCTTAACGTTGAAGTGTTTAAACTTAAAAGGATTTTTAGTGAAATCTCCGTTGAAGGCTGAATTCTTGACCATACCAAGGATTAAACATTTGGGTAACTGTCCTTGAAACAGATGATCTTCGATCATGGAATGATGTCCAGTGGGAATGGTGAAGGTTTTCACTTCCACGCGTCGTATGGGATATTTGGCGGTCGTTCTGCTCAATGTCTGACTAATGTCGTTTCCCACTTTGGGTAACACTTCCACGCGTCGTACGTAAAGTTTGACCTCCTCGATTTTGCTTTTAGGTTTGCCACCAGCAGTATCAGCCAACAAATGGAAAGCGGCACTGCTGCGATTCAGTCTCAAGCGAACATTTACCCTGTTCAGCAAATATTTCTCTTGCAACCACATGTCCAAATGCAAACAATCCATCAGTTCTCAACTGTGTCCATCTTTGATTTTGTTTCGTCTTTCCTCAAAGCCGTCATTGTCTTTATTTAATGTGTCAAACTTGCCCGCTTCGTCAGGTTCCCATAGCACACAAGCATTGAGATGAGTATTCTTGGCATCTATTCCGTACGTCAAGAGATTTTCCAGGTAGGCACGGTAAGGATAAGTATCCATGCTGCTGATGACCAGTTTGTTATTCAAGTACAAGTCCACTGAGCTGAACAAGGAATGCATGAAATTGTTGACGGGAGCTATATTCTCAGTGTCTTCTACTGCACCATCATCCTTATCTAGAACTTTGACTTTCAGGTACAAGTAACTGCTATTCAGATCGATGTAATCTACGGGCTGTCCCTTGATTTCAAACTCGATGGGAGCGGAATCTGTCAAAGAGGAGACAGGGTGAAATTCCACCCATTGGGATTATTGCATCGTCATCATGGTGGGGGGCATGGCAAACAGATCCAGTTCTGACTTGGAACAGGCGCATGACTCTCGGTGCATCATTTTTTTTGTTGTTGCTGTTTCTCAATAATCGAAAACGTCTAAGTCTCGAACGGTTCTACTTTTCTTTGCCTTTCTAGCTTTAGACGTGTGAAGTCTGGTGAAAGGGTGTTTTCTTCGTCGTCTCTTTCTGCCTTGTCCTTGCTGAATGCCTGACTCGGTAGCGTGCAGGGCATTTATAGGTGTGTCTCATCAGCCCAAAAGGTCTTTAGCCGTTTGTAGCAAGACATTTTTGCCTGCCCTCATGAAGGCTTCTTTGGGGTTTTGTTTGTCGATGTTGACATTTTGGAGAAATTCTTTGCCTTGCGTCAGTGCCGCATCTTTCAAGGCGTGCAATCCACGTGTCACCATCGGTTTCAACACCGGGGCCACCGAACGAAAGGCCGATTTTAACATATCTCCTATACCGTGTCCTCGCTGTCGAGCAACCCATCGGTACACTGGATACATGACTTACGAGTCGTGAGAGAACCGTTTTCGAAAATGGAGTTTCACCGTGACTTTTCCTTTGATGAATGGAATATTTTGTCCCAAATCTCCTTTTATAGCAATGTTGACCGTGTCCAAATACGACTTGCTGACAGGCAAATAGTGAGGATGTACAAATTCGCGGTGGACGTGATAAGTGTTTCCACCTTCCTCGTCAGTGACCGTGGCAGAATTTACTTTGAAAGGAATGACACGCAGTAATGGCACGGAGGTGTGTCCCACCACGTTGTACTCCACCACATCGGAGTACACAAACATCAAATTCAGTCCCTGGTTCAGTTCTACCGGGAAACGAAATTACCTTGCAAAATGCCCGTTGTTGTCAATCTCTGCTTTCTCAATTTTTTTGGAGTGCTTATCCGTGACCAAATTGAGGTCTCCACCCAAAATGTCATACGATTCAGGGCAAAATTTAATACGTATACTTTTTTCCTCACTTTCAAATTTAATGAGTAGACGGTGAGACAGTTTGTGGTACTCAATGGTGACACGTCATTTTTAGTCCGGTCAGAACTTTGTCAAATGCTGCATAGAATTTGTCAGCGATGGCCTCCACCAGATGTTGACCACTAAAATAATGGCCTGAGTTAATTTTAAAGTGATAAATGTAAAAAGGAGGAGAAGTGTCACTGCTGCTGCGGAGTATTGGGGTCTTGGGAAGTGATTTATGTTGAGAAGTGGTCTTCATGGTTTGCTGCACTGTTGGGTCCAGAATTTCGACGTCAAAAGTGTTTTGAGTTTCAATGATGTTTTTGATTTGTGTTGGGTAAATCATTTCTACCAAAGCCACTTCCCAATGGGCTTCGTGATCTAATGGGATGGCCTGAGGTAATTTGGCCGTGTAACTGCACAACGTGTTGTGGGGAAACACCTCCATGGAACTGTCACTGGGTAAGGTTAAGTAAAATTGGTTTTGGTGACTCATAATTCCAGAGTTCTGTGGCTGTCCGAGGGGTTACTGGACGTCAGAGGCGTGTCTCCTCCCAAAATGGGGTTCTGGTTGTGGTTGTTATTGGAGTGGTGACTGGCACCTTCAATGGACACAAGGTTTCCGTGGTTCCCGTTCGAAGAGAATTTCAGAGAGGGATTGGGAAGCAGGTAACCGATGCAACTGCTCAATAAAATGGTCCACAATTGTTTGTCTCCTTGTTGCAAACTCAAATTGGCAATGGCTGCCCCGATGACACAATACACCACGAAGATTTGGCAGAAAAAGACGATTTGCGTTTTAGGCACACGTTCTCCACACCACACCCACAAGGGTTGTTTTTGTAAATCTTGCACAGAAGAACTGGGTGAAGGAGTGGTCGACGTAGCTGCGTCTGTGTGAAAGGGCATGATGGTCACTTCTTTTTATAGTCGATGACTTGCGAAGCGTCGATCGACGTAGCTGCGTCTGTGTGAAAGGGCATGATGGTCACTTCTTTTTATAGTCGATGACTTGCGAAGCGTCGATCCAAGAATCAGAACTGGGTGGATATCCTTTCCAACGTACTTTGACTTCTTTGACACGTCGTTTGCCCACTTTACGGGTTCTGCGGTCGAGAATGCTTTCGATGTCGTACACGTCGTCTTCTTTTTTGGTGACACGTTGTAACTCGGGCAAATAAAACGTTCCTTTGAGCACTTCTCCGTTCATGTCTTCCAATTTATAGACGGCAGGATGACGGCCATGCACTCGTGCAGTGACACGAAACAATTCGGTCGTCAAGTTAGATAAGTAACCTTTGTCAAAAGTGCGTTTGGTTTTGCCAATGCGCACCCAATCTCCTACAGCCAACTCTCCACTTTTCTTGGGGACAGCCCTCGTCGGGGACGTACCAAACAGGCGCTCAAACACCAACACTTCGTTCTCGGGAGTCACTTCTTGCGGGGCCACGTCCGATGCTTCGATGGTAAGATTGGTTGTACGCTTGTACCAGGTGCGGTAAGATGTCGATGTACTTCAGAGTGTGGTGATGCGTAAAATATTTCCACATGCGTTCTTTCAAAGTGCGTTGAAAACGTTCCACAATGCTGGCTTTGGTTTCGGGATTCTCGGTGGTAAAAAAATGAATGTCACGTTTCTTTAATTCTTTTTGGAAAGCTTGGTTCAGAAATTCGGTGCCTTTGTCCGTTTGCCATCGAAGAGGGTGACGACCGCTTTGTTTCAACACTCGTTGCAGGGCTCGCACTAACTCGCTGCTCGATTTGGAAGTCAAGGGCACGACCCAGGCAAATTTGGAAAAGACGTCGATGACACAAAACAAATATTTGTAGCCACGATTGTAGCTGGCCAAATGAGAGACATCGGCTAAATCGGCTTGCCATTGATGATTGATGCCTTCCACTCGGGTGCGACTTCTGGAAAACTTGCGTCGAATGGGTTTGTGTAAAGTGTAGGTAGCTTGTTCTTGTAACCATCGTTGCACTTGAGGTAAACGGAGACTTTTCAGTCGCATTTTGGCAGCACGATACAATTTTTGAACTCCTGCGTAACCTGCAGCATGCGAGGGATCGTAGTAAATGCTGGCTAAGACTTTTTCCATTTTTTGTGTTTGTGTGTTAATAAGACACCCACTCTTGGAGGATGCTACTCTTTTTCTCTTGGGGTATTTTCTTGGATTGCAATGCTTTGCGTGTGCGACCGGCAATAGGTGTCGAGGAGGAGGATGTGTGAACAGGGGATATCGGTTCTTGTTTCACTTCTGTCTTCACCTCTGTCTTCACTTTCTTTTTCTCTTGTGATGAAGAAGGGGTGGCCATCATCTTTTTAATCCATCCAATTCTGGAGGTAGGTGGTGTTGTTAACTTGCGTACTTTTTCTGGTGGAGTTTGAAACCCTTCTTCTTCTTCTCCTTTTTCTGTCTTGGTCACTGGTAGTGGTGGTACTGGTACTGGTGATGGTGCTGAACGTTTCATCAAGGTCTTAAAATCTTTCAGAGTGGGTAGAGCTGTTTCGTCTAAAGCTTTCTGGTGAAAGAGTTGCAGTCGTTGCAAGAGTTGACCGTACTTTTGCGATTTTTCTGTTTCGGACAAATCTTGGCGATCCATCAAGGACTGCAGTTCGTGTTGTAACTGGGACATCTCGCTCAAATTGGGATTGGGAGGTAAATGCGGGGTGCGTTGTTCTTGCCAACGATGGTATTCCATCCATCGTTTGTAAGGCACTAAAGCTAGTTTTCGTCCTTCCTTGGGGTTGTCAGGGGTCGATTCTGAGATATTGGGACTTCCGAGGGCCTTTTTATCTTGCTCCCACCAGTCCTCCCAACATGGTTCCCAAGACTCCTTTCAGCAAGGGACCTAACAAGAGGGGTAAAATGCCTCCACGTTGGACCAACATCTTCTTCTTTTGACGAATGGGAATTTTCTTTTGAACCATTTGGCGAAGAACGTGACGATGTTTGCTTAAGCATTGTTTCTGGTGTTTGGACAAAGGGATCGTGCCTTTCAAGACGTTCAAACAACATTCGCACACGGTATCAATGACCTCTTTGGAGGCTGATTGAATGAGTTTTTTTCGTAGAGGTGGAGAAGCTTTGGACAGGACAGATAACATGTCCCCATGTTTGACTAAACGAGGAGGCAGTCCTTTTCTTTTCTTTCCTTGGGGTTGTTTAGAAGAGGGATGTTTTCTGGAGGGTGACATCTTTGAGTCTTCAGGAGCACCAAAAACACTGATACCCCGACTTGGTCACAGGCCTTTTTTATACTGGAACGCGTCGCCACTGATTGTCTTTACGTCGTATCAATTTGAGAACAGGCATGACACGTCGTGTAGGGGTACGCAACGGACTAAATCGAGCCAGTTCTTGCTTGGACAAATCCAGTAAACTTTGTAACATGCCCGATCTTTCTTGGACTTTGATTTTGGGAGAAGGTACTTTGTGAGCAGCAGCCACTGCCACTAAATTGGAGGGTCCTGCCACTGGGGAAGTTCTTGGGGTCATCAACGGAGAAGTTCTTGGTGTGATCAACGTCTCCAAGTACTCTTCAGTTCTTGGTGTCATCAACGGAGAAGTGGATGAACGTGAGGCTGCCGGAGACGCGGTCACCGCCGTGGAGGTCGTGGTTTGCGAGTGTAAGGTTGCGTCCTGGCCGAAGTGCCTCTCTTGCGACTAGTTTTCTTCTGTGGGCTTTTCTTTTTCTGGGGACTTTTTCTCTGTTTCTTTTTCTGGGGGCTTCTTTTCTTTTTCCGGGGTGGTGTCTGGTAAGAGGAGGGTCCCGCCACTGGAGAAGTTCTCCTTGGGGACCTGGTCTTTTTCTTCTTCTTGGAGCTTCGTTTGACTTTTTTCTTGGTGAGAAGTTTGGGGGCATTAGGATCCCATCTTAAGAGAGAGCGAATGATGACCCCTCCTAGAGTACCGCTCCCTCCAGGTTTCAAAATGATTTGTTTTTTTGGTTTGAGTGTCGATGCGGCGATCGGCCAGTTGGGTCAAAGCGACTTTGTTTCGATCAAAAAAGCGTTTGGTTTGATGAGGAATCTGAATGATTCCTTGGAGTAATTGAGGTGCCGTCACCGTGAACCATGGTAAGACTTCTTTGAGACTAGCTTCTAAGACACGAGCTCGTATTTGTGGATTTTTTTCTCGACTGATGCCATACAAGGCACGAATCAATTTGACGGGAAGATGCGACTGAAGGGACGTCATGTTCAAAATGTGTGTGAGACAGACGAAAAGGGTCTGAGGTTTTTATAGATTTTTTTGTGGAGTGAAATTAAGTCGAGGACGGAGACGTGTACAGGACAGGCCCTCCGTCTTGGCACCAGTGGTGAAACAAGTAGGTACGAAATCGCAAATCATCGGAGGTCGTAGGTTTCAAATCGACGAGTAAATAGGCGTGTGGAGTTTGAGTGGCATCGTCGTACGCCTGAGTCAGCCAAGGCGTTCCTAACTGTTTGGCCAAGACTTGCACTTGCGATTTATCTCGAGGGCTTTTAAACAAGACCACGTAATGCGCATTGAGACTGATGGTGCGATGGGCTTTACTTTGTTGAAACAAATTTTGGGTGATGTAAACGACACTGGCATTACGGTGATGCCCTTTGCGCGTGAACCACAGTTTAATTTCTTCTTCGTCTTCTCCTAACATGTCGTCAAAAATGACCAAATGGGTTTGACGGGAGTCAGAGACGATGCCGTCGTCTTCTTTAGGAATGCCTTCCACAAACACGATGGAATCGCCTTGACTTTCTCGCAAGAGGCTGTACGCCGGTTGCCACTCTTTGTAACACCACACGATCCGCTGAGGTGGCCGATCGATCCAATTATGCTTATGTGCGATCAAACGTTTGACGAATTCGGTTTTGCCTGAACCGCTAGGTCCAGCAATGAGCGTGTTAAAGGGATGACGAAGATACAAAGCCTCCCAACTGGCACGATCTAAGTTTTCGTCGATGACTTTGACAGTAGAGGAAGAGGGAGCAGAGACAGCAGAGGTAGCCATGGTGTTAGGAATGTCACTTGTGACACGAAAACAAACAAGACGAGAGTTTATATACTTTTTTCAGAACACGTTTATTGAATGTTTTAAACATGAATACGAAAGACAAAAATACATAAAAGCCAAAGGCTTAAGTACAAGGATAAAAGGCACATGATAACCATTAACATGGAATAAAAACAAGTGTCTGTACAACATGTTCTGGGTAAAGTTCTGACCAGTTCTATAGGGGGTAAGGTGACACAAGTGTCCTCCCGAAAGGGTCTTTCAGGCCTGTCCACGACAGTACCGTCCTGGGTGACGGGTTCTTCTGGCACCGTCACTAACACAGGTTGAAAAGTAACTTTTTTCTTTGAACAACTCTCGTGCATACTGGGCCACTTCTTGGGTCCAAGCCTCAAAATCCCATTCTTTCCAGGCACGGACATCTGTCCAATGGGGGTGTAAGTCACAAGCTACACACACATCGTCATACACGTCTTGGGTAGCTAAAAGTTGACGAATCTTTTTTTCCCGTAGAGGTCGAGAAGTATCCAGATGAAACCGCAAGGCTTTCAGCAAAAGGAGTCTTTCGTGACCATTTAAGGCCATGGGGGTGTGGTAAGTACTGATCGTAAAGAGTCCACAAGGAATCGGCTGGTAAACTTAATCCATGAAAACAAGTCACTAAGACACACACCACTTGTCGACCCAAATTGAATGGATACAGTTCTTGTAATAATCGATGGTAATGATCCACGGTTTGAATATGGCCATTGAGTTCCTTCCACGGAATCTGTTGGATTACATGCGATAAAAGTCGTGGAAGGCAGCCTGCTTTTATAGTCTGTTTGTTTCGGAAACAATACACGAACTTTCTAGCCAGAGATCTTCGTTCTCCAGTGGGGAATTTAAATGTTGCATACTGTAACCGAAACGTCAGAGTTCGTTTAGAAGTTTCCTCTTCCGCTAAGTAGATTCCACGTAAAATATGTCGGTAATCCTTTACCTTGTCTTTTTCAATGTGTTGTACTAGGTGAATCTCGAAGTAACCAAAATGATCAACACGTGGATCATCGGGTGCTTGGAAGTATTGAACAAGGTCTGACCACTGAAACAATTTCTGACGAATCAGTTCTCTTATGGTGGCGCTCACCAGATAATATGTACTTTTGAGAGAGTGACGTATGTAAGGTGAAGTGGTTCACATTTGAAACATGCACAGTGGAGAGAATGTTTGCATACCTCTATGCTACATTAATGTAATGTGGATGATATTTCTTTTGGATATTGTACTTTTGGAAATTTTACATGATTTAAGCACACTGCTAACCAAAATGACTGCTCCCTTGTGTTAAAAAATCAGTCTGAATTAGTCTAATGTACACTATACATAACGGCTATTAAAATAGGGAAAATGAATTTTGCCAGACTAGACAATACCAGCTTCTGAAAGTGCAATGAATGAATTACCAAATATATAAAATGTAAAAAAAAGTTATCGGCTCTTTTTTATACAATTTACCTCTGAAGTTGAGGAAGTGAAAATGACCAAGTAGAGCTAGCACTTTTTTGAAAGGTGCACATCTGGAGTAAGGCCAAGCTGTATACTCTATAACCCATAGTACACCCAACCCATCAATCATACACCAAAATAAAGGGAATTAAAGGTTCTTTGCATTATATCTAAGATATACAAGGTCTTTTTTAAATAGCCAGTATAACCAGTGAGGAAAGCCGGGGACATTCTTTTTCTTTTAAATCCTAACCCTATGCAAAATGCGAAACTGTATAGCGCCACCTATACCATTCAGGTACCAGTGGTTAAAGATCTCGTGGCATAACGGATGCAACTGTTCTTTACGTTTGACTTGTATTTTGACCAGCTCTCGGTAAATGCGTTCTCTCAACTCCACAGGCAAAGCACGAATGTTCTCTTGTAAAGTATCCATGAATAGGTCAGTCCGTACAATTCACAATCTTTCTCCTAGAGCAAAAGTAATCCACATAGTGAGTAATTTCTGACCACTGCCATTCAGGGTAACGTCCAAGAATGTCACTGAACTCTTTTGATGTAAACGGTCTAGAGTAATACGATAGGATGAATGCACCCTTGACCCAAAGAAATCTAACACACTGGTTGACTTTTTTCACTTTCCTCTTATGAATTTCTCGACACAAAAGTTCTACAGTGACCCATTGAGATTTCACTCTGTCAAACCCCTGCGATACTTCTTTGTAAATTTTCTCTTGCAGTTCTTTAGGTAATGATTCAATATCGTTTTTGAAATGAAGTTTAAATACTGGTCTCGGTGATGTCCAACATTTGACTCCTAACCAATCTGGTTTCTTCTTCGTCAACGACATGGTAAGTTACTTCAATGTCTCGGTCCCACTAAGGGTAAGTAATGACAATTCGGTGACCATCGAGCATGTTCTACATAGGCCGAATCTTGTGGTTCCCAGTGGTGAAGTGACACACCGCAACTGAAGCACTTGACTTTATCTCCTTCGCCCAAGTAGAACAATCCGGCTCTGCCTAATTCTTCGGGGGTCGGTCCTCCCAGATACTTAGGCCATTTTCCTTTGAACGATTGAAGACGATTTTCAAAGTCGCAGTATTCCGACAAACGTACAGGAAACGAATATTCGTCTTTCACAGGTTCGTTTCGATGAGGGTTGGGTGACATGGACAGGAGTTTGCTCAGAGCTGGATGACATCCGTAGGGGGGCTAGACGTGAAGGTGAACATCCATTTTAAAACGAATCCCAGTAAAATCTCCAAGAGGACGAGTGGCATCGCTTTCGCATCCCTCAGGTTTGACACGCACAGCATCACTTTCCATGATAGGGGTAGTGAGAACAAAGTTCCCATGATGCTTTACGGCATCGCTAAGGTCACAACGTACAGCATCGTACCCATCGCAAGGCTCACAATCGCATTCCACTTCCGAAGCCCCATACTTGAATTGTGCCTGTCTAAACTTGTTTTGTGTTTCTCTGAAAATATTCATCTTGTTCGCTTGGTCTTGGTAGTCCCATTGAACTATCGATCTTGACCATAACCCCTTTTTATACTAGTAGCAATGCAGTCTCAAGCTTGTACATCGTTCCCTTTTTATGTTTTTTATGTCTTGTTTTGGAAGGTACCGTCTCTAAGGTACCGTCATCATTGTACCGTAATGTCATGGGTGGAAAGGCCATAGAAAGGTAAGGGCAGTGCGGAGACCATACAGTATGTTCCAGAATAGCTGAATCTTTATAGATACATAGATCCATTCGTAACTTCAGGCCACAAGCGAAACACTATACTTCATATCCCAATCCTGACTCAGGTCCCAAGTAGACAAATCCTGTTCTAGCTAAAATATGCGAAGAAGGTAATCCTTTCCTATCCGTAGGCCATGCTTGAAACGTGTCCAATCGACGGGCACAATCACAATAGTCAGGCAAGAAAACCGGAAAATGGTAGGGTTTGAACTTGGAGTTCTCATCGGGTTTCTCACTCGATTCTTGCTGTGGCGAAGTCATCCTTCTGGTGGGTGGCTATCCTCTTACAACTAATGTTTTATACCAACGTGTCCATACGGCAAAGTAAAGTGGTTGGGCAGTCGCACTCGCTTCTGGTACACGATTTGATAGACTTTTTCCAAGGGTCGACTGACGATGTGGTGAGTGGGTAAACGTACAATCTTGTTCGGTTGATAGGTGGTCACTTTAAAGTGTTCATCCTCTCCGGATTGCAAGGCTTCTTTCAATACCTCAAAGTTGACCACTCGACTGGTACGATAATTCAGAGTCAGTCCTTTCACTTTGCACGTCGTGTGCACTTCTCCTTTGTGGGTCCCGGTATTCGTAGCCGTAATTTTTGGGACCGCCACTGACGAAACTTAGAATCTTGTCGTCGGGATGCTCGTCTGTCCAGGCTCCTAAACGGTCTACTTCGATGTCGGGGTGCTGTTGACTCGGGTGATGGATGTAAATGCAACTGTCCGTGTCAAAGTACAGGACGCGTTCCCCTAACAGTTCTAAAGCTTCGTACAATTTTAAGCGAGCATGGGCTGTCACGTAAGCCGCAATGATGACATTTCCAAAGGGGTCGTCTTGTACAAAGTCCAGATCTTCTTCGTAATTGACCAAGATCAAATCCTCACGAACGACGTCCACATGTTTCATGTATTTGGTTTTGTCGTGAATCATCTGGAAGTAGCGGGAAGGTTCTGTCAAATATTCCGTCTTGGGTAAACACGGTCGTTGTGCCATTTTACCCCACAAACAATTTAACATCACTTTGGCAAACGATCGCCTGCCTTCGTTTTTCTCGATGTGATCTAAAGGGATGCCTTCTTGTTCATAGTATTTCTCTTTGAATGTCTTTTCGTCTTCGGCAGTGTGACACCAGGAAGGATAGCCGCTGGCCTCTTGCTTCAATTTCAAAAAGGCATCCACGTAGTCGGCGAAAATGCCTTTCTGAGTGGGGTCACCCTTGTGATATTGTTGTGTCTTGGGAAAGTGGCAAATTTCGTACACTTCTAACAGTTGGTATCCCATGTCCAGAGCTTTGAACAATTCTACGCTGACCCAGGTTCCCGTCAAGGCACGTTCTTCCTGTGTGTGCTGACAAGGCTGATCTTGGTTGCACGTTTCGGCACAAGTACGGCACAAAGGAAACATCAGTTTGCCTTGGCAATGGTGAGGTAACACGGGATGGTACAAGTCCGTGGGCGGCAAAACTTTACACTTGATCAGACCTTCGTATTGTCGAATGTTTTTCAGGTCGATGTGTTCCGTCAACAATTGTGGGTGTCCTGTAGGAAAGCGACAATATTTGCACACGTAGGGATACAGCGAACACACGTCCAAGTATTTGATTTCTTCTCCTTTCTCTTCGTCGGCTTGGTACAGCAAACAGGTGGCATTGGTCCTTCCTCCGTACAAACTATCCCTCGGGTTCAGCGGGTCCATCAACTGGTAACTTTCCACGAGGCGTTTAAACTCGGGATCGGTTTTCAAACGGTGATCGTATTCGTGTTCCCACATTTCCACCACTTGGTATCCTTCCTGTTCCAACTTTAGGCGTCGCTGACAAGTGGCCTGGTACAAGTCTTCCATGGTTCGTTGTAAAAACTGATTTTTAGTGCCACGGTCAGGATAACAGACGGGACATCCGTGAAATAAGCAACCGTTAAACTCGTACACGATCTTGGAGATTTCTAAGTCTCAGCCATCGACCGAATGCGTTCCGATGGTCTTTTCGCCTACTCCGTTGCGGGCATGCTGAATCCAGTTGTCTTCCTTGTCGCACAAGTAATGTAACCAACGTAGGGCTTTGACCGAGTATTGACGTTTGACATAGTTGGTCGTTTGAGGACTGATGACAGCTACGGTGTTTTCAGGCATGAACCGTTGTCGATACACTAAGGAACACGCTTTGGCAATGGTGCAAGCTTCTTTCAAAGGATCGAACCCTCCGTGTTCCATGAACAGTTCTCGAAATTTTCCACAGCAACGTCGGAAAATGTCCACGTCGGAACGATAATACTTTAACATTTCTTCCTGAAAGTCGAAAGGGTCGGAGGCGTGAGCCTGGTACCAAGCGTAGAAAGCTTCTCGTTGTTCGGTACGCATGTTGTCGGGGTCGTAATAGTGAGCCTCAGGTAAATGGGGTAGAACGGCGTGTTGATTGGCTTCCGTATTGAAAAAGTATGGAAAGTACCCTTTAGCCATTTCTGTCATTCCAAACGTTTTAGGCATTCGGCTCAAAGGCATGGCCAAGTAACTCATCGAATCTTTAAACTGTACTTGTCCCACTTGCATGAAAATGATTTTGGCTCCGTTCAAAGTGACTTTAGGACGCTCGGTGCCTTGTTCCGTATAGTATCTTAAAAGAAACTGTCCATCGTATCCGGAGAAATTGTGAGCCATCACCGTGGCATGACGATGACAATCTCCGTAACGTTCGATGTCCTCTTGGCTCCACGTCTTGTCGATGGGGTCTAAGACCCATTGTGCAAAATCGGCTAACGTGTTCGGTCCTCGGAAGATTTTTTCACGCCCTCCGGGAATCTTGCTGCAGTGAGGGCAATGACTGAAGATAGGTTCCTGAATGCACTTCTCGCACGCTCGATGAGCCACGCAGAAATTAGGAATGTGAATGCCGGTCTCTCGCATGCATTCGAAATCAAAAAAGATGAAATTGCCTTTCTTCTTGTGACCGTCCTCTTTCTCTGGTGGGGGTTGGTATTTTTGCACGTAGCACTGGTGTTCCAAGTCCACGATGTGATGACAAATGTGACATTTTTTCTTTCCTCGACATACGTGTGCCTTGACAGTATTGGTACATAGGCCTTGTCCACAGGTAGGGCACAATCTCAGGAGTTGACAAGGACATTTCTGCTGTGAACCTTGCGTCTTCAGATGTTGTTGGTAACAGGCAGGGCTGACAAACGTGCGCAGACAAGCAGGACAATGTACTCTTTCTTGTCCTTCGCTCAGACAGGGTGAAGAGGCCAAACATCCTGAGCATTTCAATCCGCAATGTTTGTGTTGGTCTCGATTATTATAACCATGGTCACATTTCTCACAGTAATAACCGTATCCCAGGAATGCAGTGATACTGGTAATGGTATCGAAATGTTCATCGTGATAATAGACATGAATGTATTTTCCGTCCTTAAAGTCTTTCCCTCGAAACAACAGAGGCCCACGCACTTCTTGAGGGTGCACTTTCAAGGTGTATCGTGGAGCTAGGACATCTTGCAATTTTTGCATTTCAGGAATGCCGCAGAGTGTGTCTTTGGATAGGTCAGCTTGTTGCAACAGGAGTTCTGCTTCGTTTCGTTGTTTGGCTCGGTCTGATCGTTGAATAGTTTTCCAGGCTCTTTTCCATTCTGTCGTGTCGTTCTTGTTGGCATAGGTTCGTCCCACCACGATGGCTCGGGCTAAACACATCTGGTCTTGAGAATTGTGAATTTGGACGAGACTCTTTTTGGTACTGCGAAGGTCGTTCACCAGTAACACCTTACTGCGTCCAGTCCCTTGAGGAGGAGAGACGTGGGTCATGTCCAGTGTGGCTTTTCCATCGGTGATGTCAAACTGGTCATTAGATTGTTGCACGTGTTGAATCTTGTCCATAACTTTGGAAGCAGTTAGTTCTGCGGGTCTGCTAAACTCGATCCAAACAGGGGATTTCAAACCGCCGTGTTGTATGGAAAGTCTCAAGCAATCGTCTTCTTTGGGTTGACATTGTCGCTTGAGTGCGGTGAGCAAAGAATCCCACACCCCGGTGATGAACCCTTCTGCTTTCTCTAACGGTACGTCGGACTTGAAATCTTTAAACTTCACTGTGTATTTGTAAGCCGTGGTTCTAAATTTTCTAGACGAGCGCTTTTCCGTCTCTCGAATGGAATAGTACTTTTCAGGGTTGACTAAGGATGGTGAACTTTGTTTAGAGGGTTCGGATTCTGGTTCACTCATGTCCTCTTCAAAATCACTGGCATGAATTTGTGCCAAGACTTCAGCCCTGGTACGAGGTGATAGATCACGTTTCTGCCTCTTACATTCTTCTTCTTTCTTCTCGAATGAATAGGATCGTTTCATCTTGAGTGAAAAAATGTCAAATGACTCAAGTTTAAACACCATCTGCTAATTTATAGTCATAGCAAAAAAGCGTATATAAAAGGGTATGTGTCTTGTCCTTTCACTATTCATTTCACTCTCTAACCGAGCACAACGATGGAAGAGACTAGCCAAATCGAACGTTTCATCAGAACTTTGCGAGGGGTCATTAGTAAATTCTCTTCAGACCAGCCCACGGACTACTCTCCTTCCTTTCGAGATAAAAGTCAAGATACTTGCTATATCTGACAGAAGAAAGGGCATTGGTCTTCAGAGTGTCCAGACCGTCAAAAAAGAAAAAAAAGGGGTTAGAAAAGGCAAAAGTCAAGATACCTGTTATTATTGTCAAGAAAAAAGACATTGGTCTCCAGATTGCCCAAAAAAGAAACAAGAGGAGTCAGAAGAAAAGAGGGATTCTTCAGAAGAAGAGAGGGATTCTTCAGAAGAAGAGAGGGATTCTTCAGAGGAAGAAAGCAGCCAGGTAAAGAAAAAGAAACAGGAGAAGAAAAGAAGAAGGGAAGAAAGTGAAGAGGAAGAGGAGGAAAAGACAGTGAGGGTGAAGAAATTTGAAAAAAACAGAGAGTAAACAATGAGATAGAAGAAGTCAATGAACTTTTTAAAGTGTTCTGTTGTGAATTGTGAATTGGACTGTAACTATTGAGAAAAGAATAAATTAATTATATAAGGTAAGTGTCTTTGAGTTTTGATTTTAAAATAAGAACCTACACTCATACACAGACACGTACTATAAGGGTAAAATGGTTTTTTTTTTTTTTTGAGTTATTGGCAATTGAAAGTGTATCTCTTTTTGAGAGACGTGGGTGGCCCTGAAAAGGGCCTTTTTTGGTGTAGGGGTGAGTTTAAGCAATCAACTTTAACTGCCTTAAGCCTTTGCCACGGCCAAGGCCTACTTCTGGACTGCGTACTGTTGATGATGTTGATTTGGTTGAAATCACTAAGGGTGGTGCGGTAGGCTTAGTCACAGGGTTGACGTGTTTGGCTCGGGAAGGTCGTATTCTCTTCGGTCGTGATACAGAAGTCTGATACATTTCTTTCAGACTTCTTAACTCCGCTAAAATGTCCAACAGTACCGTGACCGTTTGATTTTCACCCTCTTGTTTCTTTGCTGCTACTTCTTCTTCTTCTTGTTTTTTTCTTACCTCTTCTTCTTGCTGCTGTTGCTGTAGGAGAAAAGCTTGTTCCGCTTCCTTTTGTCGTTGTATAAATTTATCCAATTCTTCTTTCTCTCTCTGTCTAAAATTCTCCTCTTGCGGTAATGAAGGTGACGAAGGTTCCGGAACAAATTCTTGCGAGGTAAGAAAATCCACAAAATCCCAATTTACCTCTTCTGAAAGTAAGTCCGGGTTCCCTTGGGCGGTCTCCACTGCAGGTGCACCCCAATGGATCGTTTTCTGAGTTTCCGTCATGTTGAATCACTGTCGCATAGATTAACTGCACACAGGCGCTAGCGAATCTATATAGACCACGTGACGTCACAGACTGCTGTCTTCGGATTGGATGTGGGCTGACTCAATTTTGTAACGCGTGTTTGGATTGGTCAACAAACTCAATCCGTTTCAATCCTACCTCTACCTATAAATAAGTGCAGTTCACTGCATTGATTCATCTGTTCTCGGTGCCTCAAGATGTGGACCGATGTGCAATCTTCTACGCTTGTGTCTTCAATGATGTTCCGGACGGACATACCCATGTATGTCCGATCCAAGTGGACAGTTGTCCACAAGTCAGACACCAGTCTGTGGATACGTAGGATCTACGTAGAAAGACAAGGATGCCTCAAAAGAGTCCTGATTTACGGTCCTACAGTGAGACGCAGCCTAAGGACAAGAAGAAGACCAATGCGGTGCCCTTTATGTTAATGGATGCATTAACATAAACCCAAAGGCCCTTTTCAGGGCCACTCATAGGTCTCGAAAAGAGAATGACTTTCCATTGCCTACCCTTTTTTTATTTTTATTTTTTTAAAAAAAAGTAAAATCCCATGTTCATTTCCCATTGTCGATATATAGTCCCACCCTGTTTAAATTCCCTTGACGCTATACAGTCCTATATTCCCATGTTCAATTCCCCTTGTCGCTCAACAGTCCCAAAATCTATTTCCCATGTTAATTTCCCTTGTCGCTAAACAGTCCCACGATTTTTCTCCATGTTAAATTTACATAGTCGCTAAACAGTCCCGGGGGGGGGGGGGTCTGTAATGCTAATTCCCATTGTCGCTAGGGTATCCCTATTCACTACTCATTGCATTATTATGGACCATTTTCGGGGACGGATGGGGGCGGAAGAAGGGGAGACGACAAAGCCCTGGGATTTTGTAAACAAAGAAATAATTATGGTGAAGATCTTCGTATTAAAATGGATAAACTTAAGTTTACTGGACATTACATTTACAATTAAATAAATTAATATAGAATTAAGAAAATTGTGAATATAAAATATATCAAAATACGGCAGTAATTTCTCCAAAACCAACATCTAGCAACATTTGATGATTATACTGATCAATCATATAAAATAATTGTATGGATAAATACTACGTATTCTTTCATAAGTGATAAAATGATGACTTTAAATTGATTAATTACAGTAACGGTGTCGATTAAATTGTGGAAGAATGAGAGGAAGACCTCAATGAATCAAACACGTTTGTATTAAATTGTCAACTATTTTAGTTCTGTATTGCTTTCCATCATTCTGGAGAACCATTGGATCTAACATAAGAAAGGGTTCATAAATTAAATACTGGAAAAGGTGGCTGACATGAAGAGTTTGTGGGTTTAAAACCATTTTTAGTACATGATAGGCTGGCTATACATCGAGGCCAATATAGTTGGCAAAGGAGGAACACGGAAAACCCTTGGCAAGAACCACTGACCCACAGGAGGCTACAGGACACACGGTAGTAACTTTATGGAAAAATGGGAACCAGCCTGGAAATGGGTGCACATAAAATAGAGTATATATGGTTTGGCTGGCCAGGATTGGTGAATAATGTAAGTTATGGTTTAGGAAAAAGAATCTTTGCAGAGCTTATCATAGTTTCAAGTAAAAAGAAAAAGACATTGTTTTATTGATGGAATTTCAGTCCTTTAACAGTCTTGGGTTTGGAACACTCGTTGCTAAAATTAGCACCTGACTCTTTGGTGCGGAAGTGAAAGCACATTTTTCAAACATATGCAGGTCCTAAAAATGCAGAGGCTTATATGCTTTCCTCTGCATAGAAGCTGACATCCAGGTTTCATCTACACTGATAAATATATATTTAAGCATGAGCACTCAGAAATGTTAAGTTAATGGCTTTTTTATATCATGGTGTTTGCATAGGTTTACTATTGGAACATGATTAGTACCGTGAGTCCTACAGGCAAGATTAATCATGCGCTGGCCGTGTCGAGACTGTATCCCATGCGGACAGAGGTGATATTTGTGTGATCTGTAACGGCATGCGCTTAAAACCACGAAGCCACGAGGAGCCGCGGACAGGAAGGGAATCTAGGTTTAGCAAGGTCTAATCTGCCGGAATATGTCACATTTCTTATTTGAACATCTAATACAATTTTTAGTTGTTGTTGTTGTTGTAGGGTTTAACGCCATTTTTCAGCACACGATAGGCTATACATGGCGGCCAGTATTAATGGTGGAGGAAGAACCCGGGAAAATCCCGGAAAGAACCACCGACCCACGAGAAGCTACTGACAAGCTTTCTCACATATCCACATTAGCCGAATCAGAGACTCGAACCCACGCAAACAGAGATGAGATTGCAGTGATTCGTAACGGAGACAATTTTTAGAAATATCCTAGACGAAATACATTAGATATGTATGTTGAACATACAGTTGTTGCTATTTTTGCAGGTGGCTTGTCTATCAAAGATATTTTGTTTAGCATATTCTTGAATTGTATCCTATGTACCGAGATGGGATATATTCGGTAGATTAGATCTGACAAACTACATTTTCTTCCTGTCAGCCACTTTTAGTAATATTTATTTTCCGTCTTTTTGTCGGTGACTCGGAATAATTATCGTGTCGTGTGTGTATTGGTTTGTGTGCGTGTACATGTTTGTGTAGGAAGGGCATGCAGTCAATATAAGCAACTCTATTTTACGTTTGATTATTTAAACAATAGAATGTAACGGTTGTTCTGACAAACACGCAACTGAAACATAAAACAGGATAATGGACAGGATAGCCATTTAGAAAACATAAACTAAACACACACATACACACATACACACACACACACACACATATATATATATATATATATATATATATATATATATATATATATATATATATATATACACACACACATATATATATATATATATATATATATATATATATATATATATATATATATATATATTTTACACACACCCCACTTACGTACGTACGCTTGATGCACACACACACACACACACACACACACACTTCTATAGAACGTCCTTTATTGAATCCACGCAGAATCAATCAAGGATTAATAATATTAAAGTGTTTAATAAAACAGATAGTCCATTGCCGTTGAATGTCTGGCTGCATAAAAAAATAAGCTGTGTAACTTTAAAAAATGTCAATTTTTTCTAGTGTACGCTTAAATTTAAACGCCGACTTAACCCAGTCAAACAGGTTATGTATTAGACAAATTATTATCGAAGTTTCACACCCCCCACCCCGTTTCCTATGCGTACAGACAGTTTGTCAGTAGACCCCCCCATACGCAAGCGTATGCATTTAGGTTATCCCCTCCCCCAACCATGCGTACATACGAACTGATGGCCCCTTGTCTAATAATTTCAGAAGTTTTACAGGATGAAATGATAGGCATGTATTAGTTTTGTCTTGCGTTCCAATTATCCAACGTGTTTTGAATGGCGAGACTGTTACTGTCTGTATGGCTTGATACTGTGTTTGTTACTCTATACTGTTGCATTTGTCCTGGAGGGTGTGTTGTTACTCTATACTATTGCATTTGCTCTGAATGGTATATTTGTCACACTATACTATTACATTTGCCCTGGATGGTGTGTTTATTACTCTATACTATTATATTTGTCCTGGATGGTGTGGGTTTTTTTTAAAACCAAATACTATTACATTTGCCCTGGATGGTACGTTTGTCACACTATACTGTTGCATTTGCCCTGGATGACGTGTTTCTCATCCTATACTATTACTTTTGCCCAGGATGGTGTTTGTCACACTATACTATTACCTTTGCCCTGGATTGTGTGTGGTACTCTATACTGTTACATTTGCTCTAGATGATGTGTTTGTTACTCTACACTATTACATTTGTCCTGGATGGTATATTTGTCACACTATAATATTACATTAGCCCTGGATAGTGTGTTCGTTACTCTTAACTATTACATTTGCCCTGGATGGTATGTTTGTCACACTATACTGTTACATTTGCCGTGGATGGCATGTTTGTCACACAATATTATTACATTTGCCCTGGATGGTATTTTAGCCTCAATATACTATTAGATTTGCCCTGGATGTTATTTTTGTCTCAATATACTATTACATTTGCCCTGGATGGTATGTTTGTCACCCTTTACTATGACATTTGCTCTTAATAGTGTATTTGTTACTCTATACTATGGCATTTACCTTGGATGGTACATTTGTCACACTATACTATAACATTTGCCCTGGATGGCATGTTTGTCACACTATACTGTTACATTGGCCCTGGAAGGTATGTTTGTCACACTATGCTATTACATTGGCCCCGGATGGTGTGTTTCTGACACTATACTATTACGTTTGCCCTGGATGGTGTGTTTCTCACCCTATGATATTACATTTGCCCTGGATAGTGTGTTTGTTACTCTATCCTATTACATTTGCCCATAATAGTATGGTTTGTTACACTTTGCATCAGGTAGCAGCGTGTTCCTCTATTTTTAAAACACATAATGGCTAGCATCCATTGTATATTCTGGAATGATCCACATGAAATGATTTATAAAGACGATACGAGAGATGCATTAAGTTCAATACCTACTTTGCAACGGACAAAACATTCCTATTTCATTCAAGTTTACATGAAAACAGTGGACAGGCTTTGATTGTCGGGTTATGCTGTTATGCATATTTCAAAATATTAGCCGGTAGTAGAATTTGTGCTCCATATTTACCAAAAGAATTTGAAATCGCAGACTATTTGAAGCACTGTTATTGCAGTTGATATGATCAACACAATTATCATGGTCAACATGATTATCATCACCACTACCGTTAGTAAGGTATAAGTCGATATCGCTGCTATGGCACGTTCAAAAACGCTCGGTTAGCATTACTAATGGTGTTGTGCCTTTTAATGATATGCTCAGAGGTGATTTGATTTTGGTTGTAATAATATCACCATTTGTCGTTGTAGTACGTGTAGTTGTTGTTCTTTTGGTTGTGCTAGTACAAAGAACAGGAGGAGAATGAAGATGAAAGGGGAAATGGATGATTGAAAGTCAGAGTAGTTGTATTTGTTGGACTTAGAACAGATCGATGCAAAGACTCTTGTTACTAAATTTAAAAAAACCCAAAACAACAGGAAAGACGTGTATGTAAACATTTGAGGTTTTGTGGTAGTAATTGAATCCTTATTCATTCTTCCTGGTTATTCGAGTTTCTGAACATTGACTGCGTGCATTTGCTTGAACAAACCACATGAACGAGGTATGCTATATAAATCGTCTGATCCTCGAAAAGTCCTTGAAGTAGTCGTTTACAGTAACATAATCATCCAGGTAAGGTAACCTATTCATAACCTAGCTGGCTGGTACACGCATCGGTAATTCTTGCAGTGATTGGTTGGCTTGTTTATAGCAACCTGAATTTGCATAGAAAACAGGAGCATACCTGTTGTAAATTCGGGAAGCTTACATTTTGAGGGATTTATATAAATTTTGTACGTGTAAGTCTTCTTTAAATAATTACGAAACTGTACAAATTCACGTGTACATTACCTGTGTTCACAGTATGAGACTACAATCAAGTCGATGTATTTTGCAGGTATGTGTCTAGCTATAGACGTTTTCATACATATCATTTACATTCACAACTGCTTGAATTCATACCTGGTCAAACTAGTGTATATGAAATGTATGATGGCCGCAATCGGCCAACGTATTTACAATGCAAAGAGAAAAAAACACCTTTGTACAGGTAAATAGTTTTCTAATTGTGCTTGTGACCCTCTACAACTACAAGGATAACCAGACAGTATTAACGTATATACCTGAATATTTGGGAAGGATTTACGGATATATTATTAAAGTCTAAACCTATTTTCACGAGAATAGAATGTCAACAGAACATATCAAATCTTTAAGGTGTCGCTGTAATTCCCTGTCAGTTAGAAGTGGATGCTTGATGTGAAGCTCCATATGTGTCTGTATAGTAAATAGCAGTTTTGTAATAGTTTTATTAGTATTACCGTTCATCATCATGATCATCATCATCATCATCATCGCCTCATACCTGATGTGCATCAGTATCAGCATTGATCAATACCGCTGTTATCGGCGACGTCAATAATTACGCACGTGTTAACGTCAAGAAGTTTGGCTGAATCAAATATACTAAGCGTACAGTTTATAATACTCAGCACATTTTATGACACTGAATAGTATGTGCTAGCTAAAATGAATATTAATCATATATCATATTTTCTTTGACAACACAATACAATACAACACATTACTTTCACGCTTACTTAGTAAGCTGGCCTAGAACCCTGTATTTCATGTTGACATGGCAACATTTGAGCAAGGCAATTTCCATGTAGGGTAGTAGTAATTATGCTGGTGGTGGTATTTTAGAGACACAGTAGTGGAGAGGAATGGGACTAGTAGTTGTGGTATTCTATATATGTTGTTGTTGTGATTTGGATTTTTAACGTAGCTTTAACAATTTTTCAGTCATATCGCTACGATGTCTGCAATGTGGCAGTTTATAGTGATGTCTAGCACTGGAGCATCATGCCGCAGACATGTAGCATGATGTCCCACCCAGTCACATTATCCTGACACCGGGCCGACCAGTCCTAACACTAACCTCTTAATGCTGAGCGCCAAGCGAGGCAGCTGTTAGTACCGTTTTTGTAAGTCTTTGGTATGACTCGGCCGGGGATAGAACCCACGATCTCCCGCATCCGAGGCGGACGCTCTAACCACTAGGCCACCGGAGCGTTCGGTATTCTATATATAGACTAGTTTTCTATAAATGGAAATAGATGTGGTGATATACTAAAGACAGAGTAGTGGAAAGAAATGGGAGTGGAAAGGTGGTATTCTAAAGACAAAATAGTGAAAAGGAATGGAAATATGAGTGGTTGTGTTCTCAAGAGAGAGTAATGGACAGAAATGGAAATACTGGTGTACTAAAGACAGAATAGTGGAAAGAAATGGGAAAGAAAGTGGTATTAATCTAAAGACAGAGTAGTCGAAAGAATTGGGAATATGGATGGTGGTATTGTAAAGATGAAGTAGTGGAAACATTGGAGTAGGAGTTGTCGCATTTTAAAGACAAATTAGTGGAAAGAAATGGAAATAGGAATCGTGGTATTCTAAACAAATTGGTGGAAATAAATAGGAATGAAGATAGTGATATATTGCTGAAATCAAAGTAGTCACACAAAAATAATAGGAGTAGAAGTGGTGGTATCCTAAGGATAAAATGGTGGAAAGAAAAGGAAATAGAGGTGGTGTTATTCTAAAGATTGAGTAGTGGAAAGAAATGGAAGTGGAAGTGGTGATATTTTAAAGACAAAGTTGCAGAAAGAAATGGGATTATGAATGATGGTATTCTGAAGACAGTGTTGTGAATGAAATGGGAGTTGGTGTGGTAGTATTCTAAAGACAAAGTAGTGGAAGAAATGAGATTAGGATTCATGGTATTCTAAAGTGAAAGTAGCAGAAAGAAATGAAAGTAGGAATGAGGGTAGTCTGAAGACAAGATAGTCGAAGGAAATGAAAGTAGGAGTGGTGGTATTCGTAGAAACATTAGTGGAACGGTGGTATTCTAAAGACATAGAAGTCAAAATAAATGGGAATTGGAGTGGTGGTATTCCGAAGAAAAACATAGTGGAAAATAATGGGAATAGTAGTGGTGTTATTCTAGAGACAGAGTAGAGGGAACTAGGAGTTGGAGTAATAGCTTTCTAGAGACAAAATAGGAGGAAAAAATAGACAAGGAGTGTTGGTAATCTCAAGACAAAGTAGTGGAATAAAATCGGAGTAGAAGTGGTGGTATTTTACTGACAAATTAGTGGAAAGAAATTGGAGCAGAAGCAACAGAAAAAATGTGCATATGTAAAATTATTGGGCGTCATCATAGAAACCTCCGTAGACAACAAGTATGCCGCTTTTAAGATTATTCAAAGATTTTGCCTTTCAAATGTGATTCAAATGATCGGGACACTGTGGATGTCGCCATTTGTAATATATAACATATCACTCAACGAACTGTGTCACTGGTTATATATGATTCCGCTTGCTAATTAATACTAATAATAATAGTAATAGGTCTCTTGTCCACAAGATGGCACGTGTCTAAAGAACGTGCTCACAGCCTCATTGAGTGTAGAATATCCCTTGTGTCAAAGTTTGGAACAGCCGTCGACACGAGAATGTGTATGACAATTAAACTCAGTTAATTTAGTTGTAACATCTGTAGAGGCAATATCAGTGGCAGTGGTGACGGTATCTCAAGAGGCGTCATAGAGGGGTGGTCTTGGTCGTTGCAGAAGAAGCGGTTGCAGAAATGGTTGCAGAAAGGAATGAAGAAATTTTAAAAGTTATTAAAAATGCAATCTGCAGACAGATATACTACTGAGTTAATGATAATACAACTTTATCACACATGTTTTTGTTAAAACGAGTAAATTATGTCATTATTAGACGGATATACCGCTGAGTTAATGATAATACAACTTTATCACACATTATTTATTAAAATGAGTAAATTCTGTCATTATTAGACGGATATACTGCTGAGTTAATGATAATACAACTTATCACACATTATTTTTTAAAATGAGTAAATTATGTCATTATTAGACGGATATACTGCTGAGTTAATGATAATACAACTTATCACACATTATTTGCTAAAATGAGCAAATTATATCTTTTTATGATCATTAATTAAACCGATTTCATGTTATGTTTTTCAGATGTATTTACTAAAATGATATACTTTTATGTTTCAGAGTTCTGGTGGCCTAAGTGCTTAAATGGTCCGCCCGGATGCCAGAGGTTGCGGGTTCGAACCCCGGCCGAGTCATTTAGACTTATAAAAATGGTACAAGCAGATGTCTCGCTTTGAACTCAGCATTAAGAGGTTTGTGTTAGGACTGGTTGGATATAAACTGCCACACTGCATACATGATAGTGAAATGACTGAAAAATTGTTAAAGCTACGTTAATAATCCAAAATCACACACACACACACACACACACACACGCGCGCGCGCTTTTCAGAAGATTCTTAAAATTGTTTTATTACTATGGTTAATTTGTATGCTCAAGAGTAGATTTAGATCAATTACTTAGAGGCATTTTTGACAAAAATGAATTTAATTAGGCTTTTTAATTGCGATGATTTAGTGTTATATCAAAACTGGATTATTGAACGTAATCATTTATTAGATTGATTTACTTCTAGGAGAAAGAAAATTATATATTATAGTTATTTGGCTTACGTAGAACATAATCATTATTACAATCGTTACAGCTGTATTGAGGAAAAATACTTATGAGAATGATTTACTATCATGTTAACATAAATATTTATTATCATTATCTACTGTGACGTTCATTATGATTATTTGATAAAATTATGAACTTTTTGACTTGATAATTTAGTAGAATGATTTGCTGTTATACTTAATACGATTATGTATTATAGTCATATTCTGTTATATTTATTCTGATTATTATTTAGACTAATTTACTTATTTATTTTTGTATTTGATTTATTTCTTTATGCTTAACTAGATTATTTGCAAGAATGACTTAAAACTGTTAATTATGACTATTTATTACAATTGTTTGTTTTATGTTAAGGGTCTTTTTTAGAATTATTTATTTTCCTGTTGCTTATTTCTTTGGAGGATTTATTAAAATGATTTACTTTTAGATTTATTTTCAATATTTATTAGAATCACTTACTAAAATGTTTCTTATGCTTTTTTGCTGAGTAACCTACTTTTTATGTTGAACTAAATTACTACAGTGAGCTAGTACAATTATTGATTAGAAGTATTATTTGTATAGTTTTTCATCATTTATACGATTGATTTACTTTTTGGTTGATTAGGGTTATTTATTAGAACCAGCTAAATTAATGTAAATTAGGGTTGTTTATTAGAATTACCTATATGTATGCTCGTTGTTTTTCTTTTTTAAATGATTCACTTGTTTGTTTGTTTGATATGGTTATATTTAGAATGATTCACTTTGATGTTTAATGTTTTCATTAATTAGAATTTATACAGTTATGCGAACTGGATCATTCAATAAAGTCATTCAGTTTTAGACTAAAGAGGATGAGATGAGCAGCTTACATTTTTTATTATGATTGCTTATCAGAATAAATTTTTTTCTCAGATTGTTGGACTGTTATATTACCATGATTTGCTTTTTTGTTTAACATGATTTCTGTCCATTATTATTATTTATTACAATGATTTATGTTGAAACTTAACGTGATAATTTATGACAGTGATGTACTTTTATAGTTAAGATTAGTATTTGTTGGAGTGATGTACATGTTTATTATGATTATTAATAACAACATGATCTTGTTAGAGTTTTTAGTCATATCAAAGACTTACAAAAATGGTACCAACAGTTGCCTCGCTTGGCGCTCAGCATTAACAGGTTAGTGTTAGGACTGGTTGGCCTGGTGTCATGATATTGTGACTGGGTGGGACATCATGCTACATGTCTGCGGCATGATGCCCGACTGCTAGACGTCACTATAAACTGTCACACTGCAGACATTGTAGCGATATGACTGAAACATTGTTAAAGCTACGTTAAAAATCCAAATCACACACACACACACACACACACACACACACAACATACACACACACACACTTTTATGTTGATTGGGTTATAGTTTAAATGATATAATTTTATGTGAAAGCTTACTGAAAATCATAAAAGGAATTCAACACAATTAATAGTCGTGACAAATTTTGTAAGTTCTAATAAATAATCCCGTTGACAAATGATGTGTTCATTTTAATAAATGGTACCAATGAGCAAAAAGTATTTCTTGTAATAACAAATACCAATGAACAAAAAGTCATTTTAATAAAGGTTACTAATAACATAAATGTAGATTATTTAATAACAAATACCAATGAACAAAGAGTAAATCATTTAATTAAATGATACTAAGGAATATAAATGTAGATTATTTAATAACAAATACCAATGAACAAAAAGTCATTTTAATAAAGGTTACTAATGAATATAAATGTAGATTATTTAATAACAAACAGATTTTTTGTAACTACGGTGTATTTCAGGTAATGAGAGTATAATCAAACAGTTATTTATGTTTACAAAGTCATTACAATATAGTAGCTAATACCAATCAGAAAAATAAAGCCTCTGTTGTGTTCACGAGCTAAGCCAATCACATGCTAGAATGTTTTAGTAATATGCAGAATTAGTATTCATAATCTAGCTCATCTCATCCAGTCTCTCAAAGATACAAGAAAAATCACACTCTGCTCGTAATTGAAACCTTCAGATTGATTGACAAGTTGTACCAAGGGCAATGGACTGGAGATGCAGAACCACTGGACCAATTTCTCAATTTTTAATTTTTCTCTAATTACTTGATACTGAATGGTTTAATTATAAAGTAAAGGTTATAAATATTATTATTTTATTTTTACTAGTTAAATAGATGGCAAAGCAATAATGCACAAGATTTCAATTTGCACATGCACAGTTAATATTTATATTGAATGTTAAAAATGTATGTGATGTCTGTAAGCAAACATTCAAGTCTTATTTTCTAGTGCTTAATAATGAATATTATTACACACATACTGATATTTCTGCAATAATTCCTAAATTAAATAATAGTTATGGCGATGTATTTTGGCTGGATGTTGTTCTCCATCTTTTGCAGCCCAATCCTAACATCTGCAATATGTTAGGTTGACAGCAAAGTCCACCAGGAGCCAACATGCCTTGGTCCACCGTCTTTTAAAACTACACAATGGCCTCAACAAGATCACAAGGCGGTAATTGCAGTCTGGTTGAAGATGAGACACTGGAACTAGAAATACAAGGTATCTGATAGATACATAACCTTGTTGCTATTTACTAACACGATACATGTACATGGTGTTCGACACATAATGAAATCTTGTAGTTAATTGATGCTTAAGAACATCTTGTTGTGAATTGATACATATACTTATATAAATCTTATAGTACATTAATACATATACATAAATAAATCATGTGGTGAATTGATACATATACTTACATAAATCTTATAGTAAATTAATACATATACATAAATAAATCATGTGGTGAATTGATACATGTACTTATATAAATCTTATAGTAAATTATTACATATACATAGATAAATCTTGTGGTGAATTGATACATATACTTATATAAATCTTATAGTAAATTATTACATATAGGTAAATAAATCTTGTTGTGAATTGATACATATACATGTACTTATATAAATGTTATAGTAAATTAATACATACATAAATAAATCTTGTTGTGAATTGATGCTTAAGAACATCGTGTTGTGAATTGATGCTTAAGAACACCTTGTTGTGAATTGATACATATACTGAAATCTTCTAGTGAATTTATACTGAAGAAAATCTTTTAGTAAATTTTTGAGAAATGTTAGCAGATTACATTCTTGAGTATTGTTTAAGGTGCTTTTTATTAAATATCATCAAAAGGTGATGCTCAAAGTTGAAAAAAGATAACAAAAGACATTATCAACAAAATACCGAAAACAAACTGAGTGTCTTTGCCTCTCATAAATTGGATTATCATCATAGGTATTATTTTTAGTTTTCATTTTGCTGACAATAAAGTTACAGTATTATTATATCCTTTTTGATATTTTGTATTATTTATGAAAAAGGAAAACAAAACTGTTCGTTGTGGATACTTTTGAGAAGGTTAAAACCAGGACAGTTCGTACATTGTCAAGTCAAAAGTATAGTTCCATTTGTACGAGCGTATTCTTCAAGAATACGATAATAATTTATGACAGTATTTAGGTTTTCATTTGCTGAACATAATAGAAATACAAAAAGAATGGACAGGTATGCACATTATTTCAGTTCCCATAAATGCAAAATTTGTTGTGTTATTGTTTAATGATTTGCTAAATACAGTGGCGTAGTTTTTGCTCAATTCATACATGCAAATCACCAATATCATATTTGTTTGCGTTACATCATATATATTGCCAACTTGCTTGGATACTTAAAAATTAATTGTTGTGTTTTGTTGCTTTATATTGACTTGTTTTTGGAGGGGAGTAACACCAGTTTTATGTGTAGTAGATAAGGTTTTACAGCGTTCATGGTCATAGTCTAAGATAATTTATAGGATAGGCTGTTGTATATTATCTGCCGGGGGCCCGCTTTTTAACACAAGTTTGTTATTTCAGGTACAGACCTCACCGTAGCCAATTTAAAAATAAAAAATCAGAAAATCTTATTGTTACTCTTTCTGAATGGATGGGATATCAGTACTGACTTTTCACTAGACTTTTCACTAGAGGATGAATTATAATGTCTCTTTGGTCCTTTATTGAAATAGTGGCAACCTGACATCCAATATGGATGCCCTGGTTACTGTTTAAAAATACTGATACTAAAGAGATGGTCTTCAGGGAAAGGCACCTTCTGATATTTAGTTGGTCCTAAATGAAAATGGTGTAGCTTGCACATGCCGAATGGCCACCTTACTGGCTATCTTGGAAATAGTTTTTATCAATAATCCTCCTTAACTTAGCCTCTGGAAACGTCATGGTCTAATGAGCTCGCCTTTAGTGGTCACTCACATTTTCCCTCTGTCCATGTGGGTTAGAGTATCAGTTAAGTCAACATAGCTAAGTGACAAAGCATGACAGTAGCTTTCCCTGGATCAGTGATTCTTCCAGGTGTTCTCTGGTTCTTCCTCCATCAAGTATTCTGGCCGCCATGTAAAGCCTAAATGCATTAAACCCAAAAAATCACGTCTTCCTTGACAGATGGTCTCTCTTGTAATTTCGTCAAAGTGTTAAACTATGACGATCGGGGCATTACTGTCATTTTCATTTGTAGCCGTGAGATCAAGACAAATTAGCGATACATTTATGTGATCACATCCTTTTGATTTAACATGTTATCTTTTAGGAAAGTGTTGTATTTCCAAAACTCTAAGTAAGCTCCTTATTAGTACTATTATCTTTATATTTTGTTACAGCAGTTTATTTTAACAGAATGTTTTCTTTTGGTCCACGAGTCCATTTCTAATTTTACATTTGATGTGAGATCTTGATGTGTATCTGCATCAAAAGCATAACACATTCCTTCTTACCATATAATGTTAACAATAATATCTATCTAAATAGACGCTACATATTTCATTATTAACTATCTGATTATCATAGCTGACGCTGCTTATTTCAGTGTTATCAACCTTGCGATCAGAGTGGATTCTAACAATTGTGCTATGCTATTGGGGTTGACACTATTTATTTCAATGCCATAAATCTTTCTCTTAGGGCTGACATTGCCTATTTTATTGTTTTCATCACTAAATGTAATATATTTATCTTCACTGCATTATATCCTTTCTGGTTAAAAATTCACATATCAACAATTTTGTGATATTGTATGTTATTCTGTAACATAACTATCTTTAACCACACCCTTATCCCATCCAAACTTGTAAACAAATACACATTATCACCTAATCCTCAGATTGTTGTTGTTGCTCTTGTTGTAGGGTTTAATGCCATTTTTCAGCACATGATAGGCTATACATGGCGGCCAGTATTAATGGTGGAGGAAGATCCCGGGAAAAACCCCGGAAAGAACCACAACCCTCGAGAAGCTACTGGCAAGCTTTCTCACATACCCACATTGGCCGAATCCGAGACTCGAACCTACAAGACAGAGGTGAGATGGCAGTGATCCATAACGGAGAGCACTTTAGACCACTCGCCTACTCAAGGTCCCTCCTCAGATTGTTGTTTTTATGTTAAACTCATGAAATATTTACATCAACTCTTTAATAATATTAAAATTTATCACGTTACAATTATGGGTGATTATTATAACACATATTTTACACTTTAGTTTCTGCCATACTAAATGCAAAATGAAGATTGTTATTGTCTAGGAATGCATCATTTTTTCATTTATATCATTTATATTTTTTTATATTTTTTATATCCAAAATACTGCTATAGTAAAGGGGCAGGACATGGATTTATGTTTTCTTTAATGAGTGATGCGGAAATACCCTAGTAAGAAATAAAGAAGTGCTACATCTGTTTAAAAATGTAAAGTCTAGGAACTCGAATGTTTTCTTTAAACACAAGTGGTCCAGGTGTGAGCATATTTTAAGCAGAGGATTTCTGGACATTTCCCTGCTCCGGTGGTCTTGTGGTTAGATCATCCACCTCAGAAGCAGGAAGTCATGGGTTCAATCCTGGCTGAGTCATACCAGAGACTTACAAAAATGGTACTAACATCTGCCTCGCTTGGCACTCAGCATTAAGAGGTTAGTGTTAGGACTGGTTGTCTTGGTGTCAGGATAATGTGACTGGGTGGGACAGCATGCTACATGTCTGCGGCATGATGCCCCAGTGCTAGACATCACTATATACTGCCACATTGCAGACATCGTAGCAAAATGACTGAATTTTTTTTAAAGCTACATTAAAAATCCAAATCACATCACATCTAGACATTTCTAGATGTATTTGAAAGTTACCTAAGGATTCAATTTCATATACAAACTACCAATTTTAGACAATTTTAACGGGAATGAACTGTACAATTTCACATTATATTCCTTGCTACTCCATGCTTAATTTCCTTTGGCTTGCTGGGTGAAAACAAAGGTATAGATGGACATATTTTTGAAACTGCAATCACCACAGAGTTTATAGAACCATTCACTCAATATCAAAATACACATGAGGCCACTTGTCACCTTTAAATCAGTGTAACTAGTTATTTAATGCTTTATATATGCAAAGCACAACTATGGTTACACAATTAGGTTAGTTATCAATATTATGAAAAAGATTTGATATAAAATATTCAATTATTGATATTACACAATTAATTAATTAATTTGCGAGAATATATATCAGATGTAAATTATCATAAATGATTTCATTTTTCTAATATAATAAATTCAGATATATAATATACATTAATTTTGGTATGGCAAAATAAAATGTCATAAATTTTCTTAGTTGATATCATATTAGAAAATATTTTATAAATATCAGATATCACTATATCAGCGTAACTGGACTATTATTTGTTACTGATCAATCTACTGGTATATTATAAAAATTTAATTTTTATTTTTTACATTTTTTTTGTTTATTTATTTATTTATTTATGTATCTATTTATGTATTAATCCAGCTATTAATTTCTTCATCTACCTGTTATCTGGCCACCATTTATAGCTTATCAGGCTCTGAAAACTTTAACCAACTTGTCTCCACCTTACAAAATCTTCATCCGAGTCAGTAATCATGGAATTGAGTTGATCTGCCTGAACTCATCCAATATACTTTACCCCAACTACCTCTGAATTAAATAACATATTTATGTCTGCTATGCCTTAGAACAACAAATCAAAGCAAACCAAAACGCTGGCAAAACGTGTGTATAGTTTTGAAAACAGAAAGTGTACTGACCTTTTATCTGCCATAGAATTTCATTTTTCTGGCAGCTAATAAACATGATTAATAGAATAAAGAAAAAAGAGAAGTACAACAGTGCTTTTCACAAATATTTTTGATATTTTCAAAATCGAAGAGCATAAATCATATACTCTTCTCATAAAACACTTTCCAACTCCATAATAGATAAACATTCAGATAGCAGCAAAAAATAAAGGAAACAGAGGAGGGATAAAATTAAAAACAACTAGAACATCTACAAGAAAATCAAAACAGTCATTACCATAATTATCACAACAAAATTATGAAATTAATAGAATTAAGGAGCATTGTATATGACACTATTAACAATGATGATGATAACCATTTATTGGCAATGCTATTTGTGAAGATTATGCTGATGAATAATTAACTTGAAAATGATAATAATGACAACAACAACATTTAACAGTTTTCCGTAGTATTATTTCGACACCCACTAAAATACTCTGGTTGAATAAAGCCAGGAATTCTTTACTTGCAGTGATGAAACACAGGCCAGATGATGTGAAATGGTTGAACACTCGATACGTCACTATAAACTTATGACGTAAAAATAAAAAGCTTCTAAGCTGACATGTGCACTGGCCCCCATCTTACTTTTACATAATGTTACCACCCTTATTAGCATTCATCAAAACCAATCATTTTCTAGAAACAAAATGGTTGCGGACACTATCTAATGTAAATGAAATGGCCGATATATGGATTATTGTTATCCTGATATAAATCAGATAAAGTTACTGAAGAAAATGATAAGTCAAACTTGTGCTCTAATATTGAATCATTTTGTACATTGTCTGTTTCACTGAGGGAATTTGTTAAAAAAGGCAGGTAACTCTGGAGGAAATGACGTTTGTGCAAAGAAAGAAATTTTTTTTTGTTATATTTATCAACTGATGATAGCTTGTTCACACGTTTAATGTGCAACATTTCAGCTAACTTTTTTGTCAAACACAGAAAGTTTAATGTAACAGTATGTTGTTCAATTGTTTTATGCACCCACAATCACCCTTCTCATTCTGTAAACACTGTGAACATAGGCATTGATTTTTGCAATGGGAGTCTTACAATGTAAGATGTTTACACCGTTATTGATATTGTTTGGGTTGACTCAAACAATATGAAAACCAGGATAGGCATCTTACATTGTAGAACTACAAAGGGACATTTATAATGTTCACAATCACTTGGACACTAAATGATAAGGAGAATAAGGATTGGATGCTTTTAATATTTTTGTTGTTTTTGTTTATGTATATTACAGATCATATTCCAAAAATGCCTTGATGCAGTTCATTTACAAAATGATATTGAAATTCAAAAGTTAGCATTGCATTTGCTAGGCACAAACAAAATTATTTATCTTGTAGCTGCCTTGCAGCAAACACCATGTTGATGGTCCCACATTCTTATCAGAATCCACATTGGCTTTCTGGCATGAGTCCCTGGTCAAGGTAAGTAGTGAGGTGGTTCAGTAGGATTCTGGAGATTATCTTTCTTGCGATTGAGAGCAAGGATATACCCCAGTGGTTTTCACAGCCCTTGCAGTTCTCTTTGGGCTTATACAGGTGGATTGTGGAAGCAGTTTTGAATTCCTGTGGGATCGTCTCTTGCTGCAACATCAGTAAAAACAGTTTTTTGATGCTTTCTATCAGGACCATGCCCCCTTCTTTGTAGACTTCAGCTGGGACAGAGTCTGAACGAGGGGCTTTGCCACTCTAGAGCAGATGTATGGCCTTCTGTGTCTTGAGCAAGGTTTGGAAGGACATCCAGTGTTTTGTTGATGGGTAATTGGGGGAGACGACTGATGGTTTCGTTGTTGATGGATGAAGGGAAATTCAGGACACTGTGATAGTGTTCAGCCCAATGTTTAAGACTCTTCTCTTTGTCAGTAATTAGTGTGTCCCTGTCTGCTCTGAGAGGGGGGATGATCCAGAGGATGTAGGTCCATAAATTTCTTTCAGGGTGTTGTAGATGTGCTTCATGTTGCACAGGCATCTGTCTCGCATGTTTCTCATCCAGAAACTGCTTGCACTCATCGCAGGTCTCATCAAACCAGTCTTGGTGCTTTCTGGTTAGGGTCTTAGAATTTCTGAAGCTGTGCTGTATACCAACTCTCTGTATGCCACCCAGTCGGTCTTCACATTCTGAATGTCAAGAGGGGTGGATTTCAGATGTTCTTCCATGGTATCCATGAGAGACTGTTTGGTTCTGGTACATGTCGGCTTGGTGGTGTTTAGTCGTTTAGGAGCCTTCTTTCCCTGCGGGTGTCTTTTGGGCTGAATGCGGATGTTGAGCTTATTGATGATGAGGCGGTGGTCTGTCAAGCAGTCAGCGCTGCACAAGTACTTGGTCACATGTACATCCTGGACATTGATGTAGTCAGTGAGATGCCAGTGCTTAGAGTGAGGGTGCATCCATGATGTTTGGTGTCAGGTACAGAGGCGCAAGACTGTATTGGTGATCAGCAGTTCGTGCTCGGCACAAGTCTGAAGCAAAAGGAGACCGTTGCTGTTACAGTGACCCAATCCATACTTCCCTAGCACTCCATCCCAGGCAACATGAACACAGCTTACTCGTGCATTGAAGTCCCCAAAAATGATGAATTTATCAGCCATTGGAATGTCAGCAATAGTGGAGTGAAGATTCTCATAGAACTTGACCTTCACTTCATCTGGGTTGGTCAAGGTTGGAGCATAGCAACTGATAATGGTAAGTTGCTTTCTTCTAGACAGGAGGGGAAGTTTCATGGTCATGAGTCTGTTTTTTTTTCTCCCTTGGGAGGTTCAGCCAATTTGCCAATCAGTGCTGTCTTCACTGCAAAGCCAACACCAGCCTCGTGGAGCTCTTCACTTCCTTGGGTCTTGCTCAAGGCAGCAATGTCCACATTGTATCTAATGAGTTCCTTTCCTATTAGGGTGGTTCTCCTTTGGAGTCTTTTTGCATTGTCTCTGTCCAGTAATGTGCACACATTCCTTGTGCCAAGTGTGAGAAGAACAATCCTTAGTTTCGTCTTTGTATTTTGACCACTGGAGTAGGTCCCTGGCAGCTGCATGGTTTAGAGAAGGCAATGTTCAGGGCACCTTTTCTGTCCCCTTCCTCATACCAAGGAGGTGAGCAGTGCATTCCTGAAGAGGACTGCTCAGTTGCTCAAGGGGCTGCCAGACTCCATTGCTGTTCCTTGTCAGTGGTTAACGACCCTAATGGCCTGAGCTGCCTGTGTGCATGTTTGCAGCTACGGTTGCCAGTGTACCCACGTCTGCCGCTTCATCGCTTGCCTGGCACCACAGGACTTTAGTGGGTGATGCGATGGGTGGATGACAAAAGTGATTTGCATGGTGATTTTGTTTTCAGTTGAGTGCAGTAGATGACCAGGACGCCCTACATGTCTCGTTGAGCTCTAATCACTCCATTGCATTTTGCTTGGAATCACCTTACTGCCGTTGACCATCTGGTGGTTCCTGCACGTAGGCTGCCGAATCCAGTCTTCACATGCTAGGTAGACAAAGCCTAACTCACTGAGCATTTAAGACCCATCGGCTACCCTTAGTCTGGTTTAGCTGGCCAGTCAAGGATGTTTTCTGGGATGTGGCCGCTGTGCATGCCGCAGCGTCTTAGAGCCCATGAAACAGGCTATTTCCCGCTTAGCGTGGGTTACGGTACTTACTTGGGGTCTGTATTATCTAAGCAGGGGTGTATGGGGTGTCCAGGGATGGGTAGCACCTATGGTTGGGAAAGCAGTTGTACTCCTTCACGGGTATCTAACCCACCTTTGGTCCCCACTTGGCACTCAGCTTTCATCTGTGTTATATTCTCTTGTTGAACAAAGGTATTGGAAGTTCCAAAGAAAGTGGATATGCATTAATGCATGGAGACGCTGTACTGTATTCTGAATGAGTGTTAGCTGCGAGGAACATGAGCCGGATTGTGTTCCGATCATAAGCAGATGACAAGTTTACCAAGAACATGACTTTTCATTGAAATATTCAGGGTAGTACATACATGTAATGTTGAGTATCAGGGGCATATAATTAAATATACACTGTATTACCCTGTGCAAGATTTGATTTGACTACAACTGTGTTGGCCTAATCTGCTTGTCTGGTTTGTCATTTCTGTAAACATTAGGTCACGAGTTGTTTTTGGTCACAAATCCGATTTGTATCAAGATAGAATGATTATTCTTTAATAAAGGAGAGTGATATTCATAATGTGTATTTAAAAAAACATTTCTTTTCTAAATGCATATGAAAGTGTGATTTCTAAATGTCAACATCGAGACTCACTAAATAACCTTCTTGAACTGTCAACCCAGAAAATAACTATTTAATATTTATCTTTTAGAATCATAGAAATAAATACATTATGTAAAATATAGAAATGTTTACCTCAGAACAATACTGCATCTTAATCCAAGTTTCAAATTTTGCAAGAAGTTGCCCCACACCTACTTTGGGGACGTTCGTTGATTATGTCAACAATTTTTAGGCAATTTTTTACACCCCCTCCCCCCTTGTCAACAACTGTCAAACTTAGTGACCCCCCTAATAAAATTGTGTCAAATTTTTTTACCCCCCCACCACAAACTAACAATATTTTATACGGATGGCTTTTATGCTAAAAATAGAATTATGGAAATTAAAAGGTGTACAAATAAATTTTAATACATTTGTTTTACTTGTTTAACAGATTTAAAATTGACTATAACACTTTGAAGTCATAAAAAATCGAGACTTTATATTCTAGCTTCTGTCATCTTCCCATGGGGAAGCCAAATGTTCCTAAATTGTTATAATGGGCATAGTGGCTGATTCATTATTTCTTCAGATTAATGCCATATGTGGTTAATCTGTCTACAGTCTACAATCTACATTGATTAAAAACAAAATATGATGATGCAAGACTATGACTTCCTTGGCAAGAGCTCAACCGGTTAGGATTAAACTGGTAGGCTGTTGATGGGCGAGCGAGTGTGTGCCATACCAACGCACCGACTAATTTCCTATTTTTTTATTTATTAAATTTATTGTAAAAAATAACATTGTTGACGTCAGTTTATCTTGAACTCCCCCTCCCCCATGTCAACAATTGTCAAACTCCTTCAAACCCCCTCCCCCCATTTTGTTGACATAATTAATGGACCCCTTTAATGTCTCCTGTCCAGCATATCAACTTGTCGCTTCTCAAGAAATTCCTGGGTTGTAGTCTTTCTAAATTCATGAGTATTTTATTTTCCGCAAAGGAGTTGTCGTAAACACATTAAGTGCTATTTATCATTATTTCTCTTCAACATGATAGATTATTTTTAACAAATGTTGAACTTTCACTAATTTGTTTACTAGACATCTCTTACAATTTAAAGGAATTCTTATATTGAAGTTTGTAAAACAAGCTATAAATCAACCTAGTTCCTCTGCTGAAATGCTGACAGAAAGAGTCCAAGGTAGTATGTGTCACTTCAATAGGATGATGCATTAACATTAAATCTTTTAAATGCTTAGATGTGCAGAATGGGCTGATATATCGCAAGTCATTAAAACAGGGTAGTATTCTTAATGTCCAAAATTAGTATTACTTTGAACATAATATTCTGGTGACAATTGTCTTTTTTCAGATTGTAAGCATTGCAGTATTTTCATCAATCTGTCAAATTCGGTATGCACTTTGCACAAAGATTGGTGACGAAAACCTTACATGAACAGAAAAACCCGATAACAGTGTACCTTACCTGACAACATACAGTTTGAATTTTGTGAATGGGAAACACATCTGTGTGTCTTTCCATTTTGACTAAAAACCTTAAGTTTTTGGCATAATTTGGGTAGGATCCAATTATGTAGATAAAGACTGCTTTAGGGGCAAATATCAGTTGTATTTCCATACCCACCCAGCAAGTATGTCAGATATCTGTGGTTATAAGGTGGGGACCTCGATTGTATTCATGCAGTGAATGACCCAGGGGCTAAATTAATTAGACAAAAAAATTAAGCCCAGGGCCTATTTCAATTGCATATATTAATTTATCTTTTCATGCACAGTAGTTGTAGGTATAGTTATAAAGTGGGGATCTCAATAGTTTCCAACTTTATCTGCATAGTTTGAAAAGTTCATAGGAATAGGGGTGATTCCTGTAGTCAAAATAAGTTGGACACATTAATTAGTCATTTCATACTCAATATTTTCTACATTGGCCATTATCAGGGATAAGGATTGACTCTACAGGTAGATGTAAATTCCACTGTATGTATACATTGATTTTTGTATTCTGAGTAGTGTGTATTTTGGTTGTAGGGTTGGCATATCAATACTTTCTATGATATGACCCAGGGGAATGATTCTTTTTAAGTGTGGTGATAAGATCCCAGGTTATCATCTCATTTGGTTTGTATTCATGCTGGAGCCATACAGGATAGATGTAAATTCTCAAGAGTTACTTAAAATTCGTTAAAATCATCACTACCCTACTTCCAACTTAACAACCTAATTTTATTTTTAGGTGATACTTAAATTTAATAGTTAAATAAGCAGATATTATTGTGATTCTTCCCAACCCATTTATATTTCAACTCTGATTATGGCTACAGGAGTACTAGTTATAAAAGATCATGAGATAACAACTATACTAATAGCGATAATAATAATAATACTATGATTATTACGACAATTGGAGTGGTTGGTAAATTACAACAATAGACTGTTGTTTTAGGTCACAAATATAAATTAATGTGCACAAGTTTATTTTGCATTATTCATACTAAAAGTATATATGTCTGTATTCCGTATCATTATGTATGTCAGTTTTTCTACACAGCTGGCCATGAACCTTGCTACAATGGTTTTGTGGTGCTTGAACACACATTGGTGGTCGTAGATAGCAGGGCATGTAATCTCCAGCTTTACAGTCGTCACGATGGCAAACTTCTGGCTACATCACACAGATTGGATGACCGTCCGATGGGTGTCTGTCTTATTGATAAGACGGAAGTTGCCGTGTTTCTGGATAATAGTAAGATTGTTATCCTCTCGTTTAAATCTGTAGATGTCATAAAACTGGTCAAGACATTCAATGTACAGACAGGATTTCATTTCTGTCATTCAGTGGCAAAAGTAAATTCTACTGACAAACTCATTATCAGTGGTGTGAAAGTGTACGATGACACGTTGTACTGGTGTGTTGTGTCCCTTAAAGATGGACATGTAGATTCAATGCATCAGACCTTTAAACGGGCCATGAGTAGCTGGAGTCACCTGACCGTAAAAGATAACACGGTGTATATCTCATGTTTTGCTGAAAACTCTACTGTTAAAGGTGTATATGCATATGACGTTTTTAATCCACCCACACACAAGTTCTTGTATCAACATCATGAATTGAAATCACCATGGGGATTAACAGTTGATAGGAGGGATTTTATTTTTGTGTGTGACAGGGACTCTAACAGAATTCATCAGGTGACAGACAGCGGTCAACTGGTGACCATACACACAGTGTCATCAAGGCCCTATGGTTTGTTCTGTGAGGATCAGCAAGGAGTTCTCTATACCACAAGCTTTATGAGTAACAAGATCACTCGATATAGACTAGAGTATTTACATCAACCAGGTAATTATATTTTATTTTATATTCAACTTCTATATCATGCAACAACTAAACCTACATACTTCATTTATGTACGTTTTTTAATTAACTTTTGTAAAACAAATATGAGTTATAAATGTTATAACTTAATTTTTAACACAAACATGTTTTAAAGATGTAAACTATAATTTAATTGGATTCAATAAATATTTTTAATTTTATTTTTTATCCTCCTTAGGTTAACTAAATGTCCCCATGAATATAGGCATATTTGATTTTAAGCATAAATAAAATAGTATGTGTGGTATTAGAATTTCTTACAAATATTGTTACATCCGAGTCTGTTCATCAATGATTATAAATCTGCACTGCTGTTTGTCACTACAAAATATTCATATAAAAATTATTAAGTTAAATTGACTATCACAGCGATTACTGGCTATTACGTTCTCATCATTTTAAGTAAAGATAAATTAGCTTTTTGTTTACAAAGAGTGGCACTTTCATCGAGAAGTCATAGTACATGACAAAAAAAATCCATTTTATGCTGGATCTCATTCTTTGGTTACAATTTCTAAAAGTCCCTTGGGTTTTTACAGTGTATTTATAACATTTGCCTTAATTGAGTGGTTCTATATTGATGTTGCAATGGAAATGTATCAACAAAACATGAACTGCTACCTTAATGACCACTAATTGGGTACAATTATATTCTCGTAATTTGTTTTGAGAAATAAGGCTTTCTACTCCATTTGAGGGTATTCTACTGCTTATTCAGTGCAGGCCATATTTACTATGATCTGTTTACATTTACAAAGAAGAATACAGTGTCTTTACACACTGGAAAGACATGGTTGAAAATGGTGTTACCCAAAAGAAAAGTATGTATGAAGAATATTTTATTAGCATCTCTACAGTGAAACTCAGCAATACTGGTATTTAATAAAACGACAATAGTCTGGCTCATGTCGATTATGAATAACGAATCATAGCTCACCACAAGTATCTGAAAGTATTTACATGGCACAGTTACTGTCTTAGGATTTTAAATATTAAAGCTTACAAAATTCAAAAAACCAAAATTGGTATGTTTGCACAATATTTTATTTCTCACATTTTGTGGGTATAACATCGTCAATGACGGTTGCAATGTTTGAAGATAAACTTTACAAATGAACATAGAAATATTGTTAAATAAATGCTGATATTTCTGTCATAAAAATATCAGGGTAGGTGCTAAACCTATTTAATATTTATCTTGTAGAATCATACAAATAAATATATTATTTAAAAAATAGAAATGTTTATGTTTAGAAAAATACTTTTGCAAATTGTCCCACACCTTAACTTTATTGTCTACTTGCCGCTTGAAAGGAATCTCAGGAAATTCCCCATCGAAAAGTCTCTTTCTAAATTCTTTAGTACTTTTTTCCCCATAAAAGAGATGTTGTAAACACATTCCATTATTCATCATTGTTTCTCTTCAACATAATAGCAAAGACTTACAAAAGATGCTAACAGCTGCCTCACTTGGCGCTTATCATTAAGAGGTTTAAGAGGTTAGTGGTAGGATTGGTCGGCCTGGCATCATGATAATGTGACAGATTGGGACATCATGCTACACATCTGCGGCATGATGCCTCAGTGCTGGACATCACTATAAACTGCCATATTGCAGACATCGTAGTGATATGACTGAAAAATTGTTAAAGCTACGTAAAAATCCAAATTACACACACATAAGCATTAGACTGAATGGCAACATTGCCTATCAGACTGGTTTTCATGTGCAACAAAACTTACAGTAAGAACATTATATAACATATATTGTAGAAGTTTATAGTATTATAATTAGTTGCATTCACTAGCATTAAATTTCATTGCTGTTTGTTCTTCAAAACATACTTCGCCGAGATCCCCCTCCAATCAAACACCACTGGACTCAGATCACAATTAATTTTCCTATATAGTTTATATATTTGTTCATCAGTACAGAACTTTCCATTGTGTCCAAATCAATACAAATTATATGTTAATCAAAAATACCTTCAAAGATAACTTTATGGTGAAGTTCTTTTATATGCTCACCTGGCATCCCTTTAAGAGAGGCTGGACTCTAAATAAAGCAATGTGCAGTGGAACACAAATTTTACATTTGAATCATCACCAGTGTTTTATTACTCAGTGTGTACTGTCACTGAAATACACACAGACAACCAAACTTTAATTTCATGTTGTAAAGAATAAACAGTTACCTTTACATCCTTACCAAAAATGCCTAAATCTAACTCTTGTATCACCACCAAAAGGAGTCAGGAAAAAATGCTCTGAACATAGATGGGGATTACATTCCTAACCAGAACTAATAATCGTGATCTGATTCATGTTAAATCCTCACTGCTTAATATGAAGTGTCATCACAAGCATAAAAACATTTACAATCTCCAATATTTAACATGGTTGAAGAAGAAAAAAACTTTTTAACAAACGCATAATCAACTCCCCATACAATAACAGTAACATTATTCAGTGGATGAAAGACACACTAATGTACATGTTGCCATTATAAGATTACATCAAAAGACCACAATGCATTAGCTGGGTGGCAAGTTCAAAGACTTTGACTGGCTGCTGGGTTTGAAAATGTGCTGATATTTACTGTAATTGAATTCAGAGGCAGAATGTCCAAGAGATATACATGTGTTCATTATAAGGGTACATAAAATTAAACAACTCGAGTCTTCATTGTTGTGTTCATTTCCGAGTGTAGCTGAATAAGTAGTGCATGTGGCCTGAGAATCAAGACATGTTGAGACTTGGACAAACTGCATTTTGGAAATTTAGATAAGTATTTTGAGGATACATGACAAATTGATGAAGATTGTGATGAGGTTCAGAAGAGTGCTAAAGCTGCTGTGACTGATAGTTTGGATGAAACAGTAGCCAAGTGTAAGAAAGCATGTGATGCCATACTTAGGTTTTGGAATAAGACCTTTACTTGGAGTGACAAAATTCAGTCTAATTCTGATGGACAAACAAGAACTATATGTCATTGTTATAAAGAATATAGAAATTAAACTCAGTGGCAACAATAGTTCTTCATATCTGCAAAGTTTTCTGGGTGCAGACAGCAACTTTTCCTGGTGGAACTCCAATTTTTACCAAAACGGGAATCCTGGACTTCTAGTTTTAAATTCCTAGTGAGATCTCTTTTTATCAGGATCCCTAAGAGCTATAGAGTGGAGAATGAAGGAAGGGGAATGTTTATTTAAAATCTAACTCAACTTTGATCCATTCAGGAGGGTAGTTTTCTCAGTACAGTTTCAGCATGTAATGATGCATGACCTGCTTGTCCTGTCAGTGTCAAACTGGATCAGGTAATCTTGGTCACTCGTCTACTTTTTGACCAAACATGGACCGTCATCATATGGTTTCTGTAACTTTGTCAAATTGCTTTACCACATTTGCTGGCCTATACATTGGTACCTTTTGAACAGAAAATCTGGGCTTCTTCTTATACTCTGAATAGACTTGTATATGGATTGCGCCATGTAATTGTTTGTATGTAAAAGGAAATCTCCAAAAGTATGAAAAATACTGTGTAAAAAATAATATTTAATTTTTTGGGGAAGAGATCATGTAAGAGAAAAAGGACCCTACATTGAGAAGGATTTTAAAATATTTACATGATCAAAAGAGTAACAGTGCATTAAAGCTGATTACATATATGTGCATTATAATTGGCAAAATAGAAGATGAATAACCATGACAAAGACAGGTAATTTCCATCAAATGTTTCTTCTTCACCTTGTGATTGAATTAAATATGCCCTGTTGAGAGAGGACGTTTGCAATCTGTATTGTTTAATTACCTATTATGATTGTGTTCTTACTCAAGTACAAGTACAACACTATAATAGCAGTGTAAACAATTTCTTCTAGTTGTAGTAACCATACCCATTATGCCAAGAACATGGTGTTTCAGTGTTATTTACACACTAATTAAATATGCTGCAGCTGTGGTCAGATTATTCCTTAGCTAACACCTGTTTGATAGCACGATTCAGCAGACCAGGTGAAATTGTTGATACTATCAATTGATCAATTAACTTACCTTTAACATCTTAGCAACGGAAATGAAATTCCACACATGCAGATTTCATGTAGGGAAGAAAAGAAAAAAAAGTGACTTCGATTAGCTACTAAAATGAGAGAAAACTTAGCCTGAAAAGAACAAAAATTCATACTGTTAAAAGTTGTCTAGTCATTGATTCAATCATTGCAAATAAAGGAGAAAATGAGAAATTCAATATGTAGATTTTAGTAACACAGGTATGCACTGTGAAACAAAATTATTTAACATGTCAGGTTACAAAAATAACTGTCTTTTGCTGATATACTTTGACATTGTATTTCAGACAAGAATTGACATGAATAACCACTCTATTTACATGATTCCTTATTATTTACATGTTTGAATTGTTATGCTGTCAAACCTGTATTAGTAAGCAATCATTTATATGAGGGTCATGATCTGAAAGAAAATCAATACATGATTCCACTTGTGCTTAATTTAACCTAAACAACAAAGACTGGTTCTTCTTAACAACCTTTTACAAATGTTATCAGCCTTTTGTTTGCTACAATTATAAAATTATTACCTGTAATTCTCCTGATACCTCGTTCACTGTGACTATGTGCTCCAGATATTTGTCTTGTGAAATTGTATTTATTATTCATATACAAAGGAATATGGGAATGTGCTCTGCTCATATTAACAAATTTACTTTTTTACATACCGGTTTATGAGGCTGGTGGGAAATATCTTGCCAAAGAATCAATTGTGATGATGAGGCTCAAACACTGGACCATCCGATTTAGAGCCCACACCAATGCACACACACACACACATACACACACACACACACACACACACTATATATATATATATATATATATATATATATATATATATATATATATATATATATATATAATTTATGAATATATAGAGATAAACATTTTTATTATTATAATGCATATTTTTAACAAATAATATTTTATACCGTGATATATTATTGACAAATGTTCGATATTTCATCAGGACTCAAGTTATATAATAAAAAAAATATGGTGTGCATAATCCACATAATCATAAAAAAAAATATTTCATAAATAATTAATCATAATATATTGAAAATTAATTTTAAACTGCCCCATCATTTTTAAAAAAATTAGTATTATAATTTTTATTATATTAGTTTATACTTTAACTTTTTAATTTATTCTATACATTAGAATAATATACAAGATAATTTTAACTAATTGTAAACAGTGAACATGGGTTCAAATTAAAAACAGAAAGAAAATATTGATTAATGAATGTCGTATAGGGTTTTGGAATTTAGTCCTTTTAGACCATTTCATCTCTGAATCTCATGAAGCAATAAAGCAAAACCAGTCACATATTTTATGTGTTGTTGTTGTTTATTATATATACTATATATATATCTTCAAAACCATTTTAACAACTTAAAACACACACACACACTCAGCAGTGGTCCTGGAAACCCTTAATCAGTCATATTTGGATGCATTATTTTATTTGTGACGTAGAAGTACATCACTAACACAGGAGTCATCCATAAATATGCAATAGCTGGGTAGCAAATTCAGTGGCTTGTCAGTCCTGCTTCAACCACTTGCTTAGTGGGAAAATGTGTTGATCAATTGATCATTTTAACTGTGCTGATATTTACAATGATATAATTGAGTGTCTGAAAGGCTCCCAGATGTATATATTTTATTATAAGTGTGCATCAAAAGAACATGATGCAATAGCTTGGTGGCAAGTTCAGAAACTTAGACTAGCTGCTGAGTGGTGGGAAAATGTGCCGATATTAAAATTTAGAGGCAGAAAGACCCAGAGATGTTCATGTGGTCATTATAAGAGTGCGTGTACATCAAGTGAACAACTGTAGCTTTCATTATCTTGTTCATTTCATAGCATTGCCAAAGACTTAGACTAAATGCCTTTTGGAAATTTGGATAAGTATTTTGGGGTTAAAAGTCAAATTGACAAATATTTGTAATGAGATTCAGAAGAGTGCTAAAGTTGCTAGAACTGATAGTTTAGATGCAAAACGTCATCTTCAGTTTCACCAGGTTAACAGTGTCAGGTTCTACGGTGACACTTCCCATAATCCAGAAGTGTTCTCCTCTAGCATCCACAAGACATACTTTGCTTCTTAATTGTGGTGTTTCAGATTTCACTATCTTCTTATGCATGTATATGAATATATATATATATATATATATATATATATATATATATATATATATATATATATATATATATATATACTCTTTGAGATAATTGCCCATAAACAAATTCCCTTGCAGCACCTTTTAACCACAGAATTAATTCCTCTTGCTTTGCTTTTGATATCCACCTCTGACGATTGGCAGTTTCTTAAAATCTATAGAACTGAATCTTTTTGGTCATGTGAGGTCTACTTAGAACTTTCTTTTATTCAATTTAGAGATTTAAAAATTATTTTATTTTCTTTACTTGTGCACCAAATTGTACACCAATAAACTGTACATGGTGAGCTTTATTGACAAAGGATTTGTGAAAGGTTCTGACATCTACATCATAATGAAATGAATGTCAATAATGTAGCTTGAAAACACCGATTATACTCACTAAGATTTCAGGTAGTCTGTATTATTAAACTTTGTCTCAATGTTGACAATATAACTAAACTTCAATTACATGCACAGGTGTTCCAGTAGAAATTCTTAACATGGATGACAGATCCATCCAACTTTTTGAAGAGGCTCTAAAAGATGGAAAGGAAACCATATACAGCATAAGGGTCATGGTTGTCGGACACATGGGTGTAGGGAAAACAACCCTTGTAAAGCGTCTTCTTGGGGAGGAGGTAAACATTTCCGAGAGATGTAGTACAGAGGGCATAGATGTCTATGTCAATTGCTGTGATGTTTCTTTATCAACCCATGAATGGACAAGGCGGGAAAAAGGTATGTGGGCATAAACAATCATAAAAGATACATATTTCTGATTTTCTATACACCATTAGGTTAAATGTATCGTGATGTGCTATTTTCGTCCACCGGCATCTCTCTTTTGTTTCAGCACAATTTATTAGTTTTCCACCATCTAATGTTAACAAACTTAGTATAATTGTAAGTAGTTTGCATTTGGGGAAAGAAGATTCCTGGATTATTCGATTTTGGGCTGAAAAATTTAAAGCATCAGGGTCTAGGGTTGAATGTCACACGGACAGTGTTAGCAATAAAAAGTTGTCAAGCTGGACACCATGGTGTCCACACTTGTGATCAGTACCATTTTCATTCAACACCAAATAGTCATTATGCAAAGTTCCTTAGAGAAAACTCTATGTTGATATGACCATTCATTCAGGAAAAGTAATTTTAGTTTAAGATGGCTGCTGTGGTGGCCATGTTGGATGTTCAAGCAGCAATATGTTTTATTTATAAAAGTAGATCATGGAATTAATGCATGCTTAAAGTTTCATGTCAATCTTCCAAGTAGTCCAGGAAAGTATTGATAACAAACTTGTGCCAATAGATGGATGAACAATGGGCAATGGGCCATCCCATTAGTACATCTGGTATAGGTTCGTTATTTTAAGCTAGAATATATTGACCTATTATCAAATACATTGACCAAACTCTGTGGACTTGATATTTTCTTAGAAACAGAAAAATATGCATTAATACTTGAAAATATGTCCAATGTTTTCGAACATAAGCAGCTAGTAGTTAACTGTGTTCATAGTAAAACTATTGAGTCGTTAACTTGAATAGGATTATTCCTTACCCCAAGTTCATACCTTCCCTAACATTGTGGCCAGTGGTCTGTAACGTATAACTACTGTTTTTGGAAGGACAACAGTTTTCTTTTCTCAGCAGGCTGAGTTAGTGACATGATAGTTGACCCCAAATCAATACTTCTCTTTAACCCTTGTGCAATCCATCCTTAAAGTGTAGACCAGGCATGTGTCATGTTGAACTACTTGGTATTTTTAACTATTTAGAAACATTTCCTTCTTTTATTTTGTGACTTTATCTTCTGAGACTGTGATTCTGAACTCAATAGTTTCTTTATTTTGTGACTTTAATTTCTGAGATTGTGATTCCGAACTCAATAGTTTCTTTCTTACCCCTAGTGCAAGCAAGCCACAACGTTTGGATCAGACCCATGATACATAATTACTATTACTGTGTGTAAACTTTAGTGACTGAAATTACCCAAAATCTGTCGCTTCTTTCTTACCTCTACCTCGGGTGCAAGCTGTTCACAAAGTTTGGGCAAGGTGTGTGATACGGTACTTTTGTTCTTGTGCAGGAACAATTTTTCTTCTTTTAGTCAAAGGTCTTGACCTTTGACATTTGACCCCAAAGATCAGTTTCTTGTTTCTCAGTGCAAGTCATTCAAATAATTTAGGCCAGATCTGTGATGGGGAACTATTGCTGTTGCAGAACTTTGTTCTTTTCTTAGTCTTTGGCCTTCACATTTTCCCCCTCAAAATCAATACCTTCAATGACACAGTTTGGTACAGGTATGTTGTGTTGAACTGATGTTATAGCATTAAGACTTTTTTATTATTTCAGTCAGAGATCTTAACCTTTGATCATTCAATTCTAAAATCAAAAGGTTGTCCTTGTACAAATTACAAACCATGCACATAGTTTGATGGGCATAGATAATGGACAAGTGTACTTATTTTTCTGTGACCAAATTGACCTTGACCTATGGTATATGGAGCCCAAAATTGACAGTGACTTTTTCTTCTCCAGCTGCAGAACATCCTGAAAGGTTGATAACTGTAGATTGCGGTGACCTGAAGTTACCAGCATTATACAGATGCCATTTTTCTTCTGTTGGTTACAGTGACCTTGACAGCTACCTTCTCACCTCTGTCTGTGTGGGTTTGATCCACAACTTCAGTCTGTGAGAAAGCTTATCAGTAGCTTCTCATCATGCAATGGTTGAACTTCCCATGGTTTCTTGAGTTCTTCCTCCACCAATTATACTGGCTCTCATGAATAGTCTACCATGTGCGGAAAAATGGTGTTAAACCCCAGAACAATAACAACAACAAGAATCATTAGACCTGAAATGCAAGTGCAGCCTATCCATAAAATTTAGTAATTTTATATGGTGGAGAACATACATTATTGTACATAAACTGGTTTATTTCTTTCAATCAGTGCAACATTGAATTCGGTAGGGTTCTTTCTTTCCCCAGGTTCAGGCTTTTCTTCAAGTTTGTAACTGTCGGTTGTGGACAGTTATGGCTGGTAAGAATTCAAACTGGTAATGGACTTAATTGTAATATGACATGTTCTGCTTTATGGTGGGCATATAGGAAATATTTTCCGCAATGTTGAGTTTGGTTAAAGGTCATTGAAAGCAAAAAGTAGAAAGATTTGTTATTTCCTACTTGACATTAATTAACAAGTAACTGTGGCAGACAAATATAATACAGGTATATGAATAAGTAGTTCTTAACCAGCAGGAATCTGGTGGGGCTTCCTTGTGTTTGCGTCACCAGAATCGTCGAACTTGTAAATTTTGATTTCAGCAAGACTTAGCTTTCAGCAAGAGAGTTCCAGGGGAATGGCCTCTGTACAATAACATCCTAGAAATGAAGGCTGTCATCAATGCCTTTCACATCTTAATATATTGACAGTGAGTCGAAAACGGTCCTCATTACATCCGACAACTCTGTGATGATGACCTATATCCTCAAACAGGGAGGCATGTTGCTCACTAATTGTGATTGATTTCGAATGTACAGAAAAGTATTAAAAAAACACAAATGCACATCGCTTCTTTTTGTTGTTGTTCTTATGGGGTGTATTGTCATTTTTCAGCATATTATAGGCTATACATGTTGGCTAAGCATGTGTAATAGTGAGCACTTTAAACTATTGACTATCCAGGGCCCCGATCATCTACATATATATAAGTTATCAAGAGATTATAATAAAATAATCTTAAAAGACAGTATTATTCAGTAATTTAAAGGTCTTTTCAAAAGAATAAATTATGTCATACAATTGGTAAATGGGGGTGGAAAATGAGAGGACTTACACCATAACTAGTCAGATTGTTGTTGGAGTGGAGAGAAAGATTTTTGTGGAAAAAAAGGCAGGAAAAATCTTTTCCAGTTGATGTACCCAACCTTTATTTTAGCATGAAACATTAAACATATTATTTCTTGAGGTCTTATGTTTTTCCATTCATATGCTGCCAATTTTATTGTACACAGTAGTTGTAGTCCATCATACACAGTCACTAAACTTTGTGTAATTTGTTGGCTTACACTCATATAACAGAGGAGCTTTCCCAGTTTTATAGTCAGAAGCTAAGTGGTCAAGGATGTTGTGATGAAAAGAGGGAAATTGTTTCTGCACAAAATTTCAACTTTTCCACCATCTGCAGTTTCCAAGCTGGCTTGTTCGTGGATTAAGGAAGAAAATGTCCGAAATCTCGCTCAAAATTCAAATGGTCAAGGTCACTGTGATAGTACACAACATCATGTCTAGAAGAGTTGTCTGCCTTTATTAGTGCATTTGTTATCTATTTGCAACTGATTTGACTTTGGATGCATATTTTGTTCTTTGTCATGGAGGAGGATGTTCATATTAGCAATAGTGTCAGCAACGTTTAACCCTACATAGTCTAACATTGAGTAATGGTATATTGTCTTTGCTAGCAGCCATTTATATAATCATTCAAAGGCATGGTATAAATTTACCTGAACAGCTTCACAGGTAGGCTGCTTTGATAAAAGTATCAGCAATGTAATACGCAGCAAGTATACCTTTTGTTTGCTTTGAAACAAAAGTAGCAAAACACAAATCGTGCAATTAAAATTCGGCAGATACATACTATGGTTAGTCTTCATGCAATGGCTGTTTAACTGTCAAATACTTTGTCCTGTCTCAAGCCCCCTATGGTGGAGGTAGACATGTGCTAGCAGAGTATTAATGCCCAGTTGCTTGATATTTACCCCTCCATGGCATGGCCTGTTTGTTATCAGCATGGACGAGTTAGCTGCCCCATCACATCTAGTGAATAAACAAAGATGATTTGAGTTATATTGTGCTTCAAAATTTCATTACCAGCTTGATTGCCTGATGTAAAGCAGAATTCAGCTGTATTTACAATTCTACTTTCAGACTCGGAACAGGATTATAAACTGCAGCGTCTTGTTAATGTCCTGAATGAGAACTATCAGATGAGACACACGGTAGTTGATACTGAACATGTTACAATCTCTTCTCAAAGGGAGAGAAATGACCACAGCCCTGATGGCCTTCTGGATGATAGTGACAAGAATATAGTGGTTCTGTACGAACGTTCTCCTCAGCAGAATCTTTTGTCTGCAGCTTGTCATCAAAATGACTCTTCTTCAGCAGTAATTCAGAAGAATCTCACCCAGTCTAAAACAAACACGATGCCGGTATTAGAGCTTGGAGAAAATATTGCCACTGAAACCCGTAAGACAGATCTATTGATGGAAATGTTAAAATTGCTGAAAGAAAATCCTGAAAAAGCAAAACAAAATACAAGAATTTATGCACGTTTGACAATATGGGACTTTGCAGGGCAGTATGCCTTTTATACAACGCACCAGATGTTTCTCACAAAACGTGCCATTTACCTCTTGGTTTCAGATGCCGCTGGACAGATAACTGATCTTGTAGAAGATGAGTGTTACTTTGACACTAAAGGGAAAATTAAATGCAAAGTTCATGGTGAGTCCTATGCTGCTTCTACTTTGGAAATGATATTTTCATGTATTTCACACAGAAGATAAAATAGCTTTCAATAGAAAAAATTATCAAATTAATGTGCATTCATATGACTAGACAAGATTGTAAGAGCTCAGGCTGAGACATATCGATGCAAATTATGAAATGTATCACAAAATGTGTAATTTTGGTTAAGATTTGTGATAGTACTATAATCCTTCTTGATTATCTGGTTTCCTCTTGAACTATTTACTTTTACAAATAATTTTATTTCATTCAGAGTTTTGTACGATGTGATTTTCCCCGATGCTGCTTTTTAAATTTTTAATTGTTAATTAACAATAAGCTGACTTGCAGTGGAGAACCAGACAAAAGGAGAAAGGTGGTCAGTCATCAGTGGCACTGCTACAACCATCCAGTTTATGGGAGAAATTTATTAAAAAAGAAAAAAATGAAGGTATTTATTTGGTAGTTTTATTGACAGATATATAAAAGACAAATTGATTTCATTCTTTCAAAATTGATTTAAAGTTAACAAAAATTAATTACCCTCAGAATCAATATTATTTTCTAAATACATGTGTATTTGTCACTAAGCGCAAGTTCATTATTATGTCAATACTTAGAGTGTCAAAAATTATTTTGGTTCTTGACATTTTCAGATCTAGTTGAGAATTGGATGAATTCTATACATTCCTGTGGACCACCTGACAAAGAAAATGTGAATTCTACATATTCCCCAACATCGTCTTACACAGTCACCCCACCACCTGTGATTTTAGTGGGAACACATATTGATCAAATTCCACAGGTATTTAAATGTGTCAATAACATCTGAAAGTTTTCCGATTTCAGAAAGTGTTACTTTAACTTGTGTAGAGTGGGATTCTTTTGAAGCACATGAAGCTGTACATTGTTTTATTGCCATGGCTACTGATTTGTCTCAAACTGTGATTGTATTAAAGGAAGAACATAACAGTACTGCTTTGGCTCATGATTTTAACAAATTTTTAAATCTGCAGCTAAAATTAGAAGAAGCAGACAAAATTGTCATGATTGATTAACCGAAATCCATGCAAGCTTTTAAAGTGTTCAAGTAGAACAATAATTATTGATGTTTTTTGTTAAAAGTCTCCTCAGCTTTAATCTGTACAAGTTTTTGAAGCTATCTAGACTAGAAGAATAAATACTGATCCTTGTTTGAATTAAACATATTCATACAAATCTAAATCTAAGTACTTGTATCTTGTTATGTTGAAGGATAAAGTTGAACAGCATATTTGACAAAATGTCTGCACATACTTTAATATTTAATAAGGCCATTTGACTAGACCTTATATGCAACTAGAGTAACATATTTAGTTTGTCAATGCAACCCTGAATTCTGTATTTTCTCCTGATAATATACTTGGAGGATTGCCTTGAAAATTGATGCACACATTTATCCAGTGGTTTAGTTAGACCTTGATGATAACGTGTCACTTGGACATATAGTATGGCCGCCATCATGACCATCTTCAAAAACTTGCCATCACTACTTCATCTGAATAGATTGGTGAAATTAGCATGGGGTGTTGGCGTTAAGGCTTTCTATATTGTCTAGCAGACTTCTTGAAAATCTTATTATTGTTAATCGTTCTGAATGGTTGGTCATATCAATATGGGAATTCACTAAAAGACTTCTTATGATGTCTAGCTGGTCCTGGATAAAAACGGTACTGATCTAATATCCAATATGGCCACCATGGGAGTAATGTTTTTATCAAAATTCTACTTCTCTCAAAATTGATGGATATATCCACATGTTATATTTCACAAATATACTTTTTATGATGCCTAGTTGGTCCTAAATGAAAATGGTGATGGTAATATACTTAAAATATAGATTCCACATTGACTTTACAAATCCTTTTGTTATTGCTACCCCTTAATGGATGATCATTCACGGTGATATGAGATTTTCACCAACATTCACCTAATAATGACTAGTTTGTCCTGAATGAAAATAGTGACAAGCTGACATCCAAGGCCAAGGTCTGATCTGTTTTATATTTGCCATTTTCCTACATTGGCCCAAATTTGGTATGCACATTCACTTGCAAGGACCACCAACATCTTTGATGTGTTTAGCTCTAGGTAGGACTTGTGTGTAACTTTTTTCTGTTTCAACTCCTTTGGTATGAAATTGTGAAACTTTATGTAGATGATACCTTGGCTGAGTTTGAGTTTTCAGTGTTCAGTCTGCATAATCATTTAACAGAAATGTTAACTGATATTTAAACCCTCCCACTGCTGTTTCCATTCAACAGTTCCCTTAATTATTGTTATTGGATTTCATTGACATCAGTTTATGGAATTTTATTTCCTGAAATTTGCGTTTTTAATTGTTGATAATATTTGTTCTGTGGCATTGTTAAGTCATTTATTTTCATAGGGAAAATATTGACACAACACATGCTTTATATCAGAGAGAGTTATTATCATTAAAGCCTGAGAGGAATGTAATTAGCCTCATATATTGCAAGCAGGAATGGTCACCTCAACCACCACATCAAAACCCAGCCCCTGTGAAAATATAATGAACAATTTTTAAATTATCCACGAATTGTTTTAGAAATTATGTTAATGAACCATTCATAAATTTCACATGAACATTTCATGAGCAGTTCACGGACATGAAATGGCCGAGTTTTCCTAAAGGGGCTTTTTACATGTTCTAGAACACTAGTTATTTGAACATTTCAACAAGAAACATTTTTGAACTGTTCAACAACTAATATTGTAGAACAATTCATGAACTAAAGTTATTGAAACTTTGGCCAATTTTTAATGGCCATGAACTGTTCATGTACATTTTATGAATATTTCATTAACATGTGTTCTAGAATAATTCATGCTAATTCAAGAAACAAATTATGATGTCAATAAAAGCATGATTTTTCTTTATTTGTTTTCGTGATATTATGATATTATGACTGATACTTCTTGATGCAAAATATCTTAAAAAGAACAATCAGTAAGGACTATGATGTTTTCATTGTTACATAAAATAAATTTATACTACCAATCAAAGCCACAAACGTGAATTAATCATGAATGGGTCTATGGTCAAGTCTGTTTCATCAGATAAATGAAAATATCTTAAAAAGAACAATCAGTAAGGACTATGATGTTTTCATTGTTACATAAAATAAATTTATGCTACCAATCAAAGCCACAAACGTGAATTAATCATGAATGGGTCTATGGTCAAGTCTGTTTCATCAGATAAATGAAAATATCTTGAAAAGAACAATCAGTAAGGACTATGATGTTTTCCTTGTTACATAAAATAAATTTATGTACCAATCAAAGCCACATACATGAATTAATAATGAACGGGTCTATGGTCAAACCTATTTCATGATAAATGCTTTAAAATATTTTATCTTCAATCCCCAAGATGGTCACATGGTAAGGTTTCCCTTAAAATTTTGCCATTACCAAATATTCTTTTTTGCACTCATCATGGCGTGGATTCATTAATTTAGAGAAGCTTTGTATTGATCAATTCCTTTCATTGTAATACTGAAACAACACAGTAGTTTTGACCTTGTATCAGCGAATCCATTTCTTTTAATGTTCCGCAATGTGCACAATGTCAGTTGGCAGAATATTTTGATTGATTTCAAATTGACCAACCGCATCAGCAACCATCACTCGGAAAAACCTCTGGTATTTCTTTGATTTAAAGCATGATCTGTAGAACTGACCATGATGTTGCAAATGCTAATGTTGCTTCATTAAAGTAGCTTCGCAAGGAAAAAATTCTGATTTCATTAAAAGACAATTGAAATTTTATACAAAACCAAAACTGAAAAATATCGATTCACCTAGACATTTACTGATAACCGATATAGCTCATTAGTTGTGCCTTCTTGATTTAGATATCAAATACAGCATTGATGAAACTGTACTGTTGGCTGGCCTAGCAGCAAATAAAATAAATTTTTAAAACCTGCAAATACGAATAAAACAATATATTCTACTTCATTTCCACCCACTTCACAATCTTAGTTGGTTTCCCTATATGATGAACACGTTAATTTTGTCAATTACCAATCCAGTAAAATAAGATCTGAACTGCATTCTCATGCACAAAATTGTACACAGGTGTAAAACTGATAAATCGAACTGTAATGACTTATAACCCTAGTATTAATATTAGCACCCCAACTTATGGTATAAAAAACGTATAGGAGAATATCAAAGTATGACATAGCAAGACTTATTTGGAAAACAAATTCCTGTGAGAATCTGGTGTTATCTGTCATGGTAGACAAGTTAAAGTTAGCGTAAACATTCCAATATAATTTACCTGATAAAATTGTAACCTTAATACTGTTATTATAAGCTAAACATCCTGAAAAACTCTCCTCTTGCATGTTTTTTGTATTTGCCAATAGCTTTTTATGCATCCTTGTAAGGTATAGGATCAGATCGTATCCTCCACCGTATTCAGGCTATGACATCATAGCTATTGCTTCATTCAAAATCAAAGAACATTCGTTTTATTAGTTTTCAGGTAATTCAACTGCAGCTCTTGTGCACTTAAACTATTCCTAAATTGTTTCCAATTCTTATCATGATCATTCAGAAATATTTCATGAAGTTTACCTGCCCCTGTTTTAGTTCTTTAACTGTTCTTGACATGTTCTAAAATTCTTTCAAGAACTTTTCTTGATTATTTTATGAAGTATTTAAATTTGCTTTAGTAGATTACCTGTTCTTCATATGTTCATGAAGTCAGTCAAGAACAGTTCTTGAATTCTTACGATAATTATTGTTCCTGAATGGTACTTCATTTGTACTTTAAGTTATTCACGAACCGTTCATGAACTAAACTACACGAACAGTCAAAAACAAATTGCAAGAATGTTTTATATTCATGAACTGTTCATATTTTCAAGAACTCTGTTTTGCAGCCGAAGTTTCAAACCCTACAAGAACGTCAAGAGAAATGGATTGCACATTTAGAACAAATACAACAACAAGTAAAATTAGAACTGAAAGCAACAAAACAGAAGTTGTTATCTAGTTCCATTAAGAAAGGTATGTTTAAAAGGTTTCTTAGATGTAGTATGAGACAGGTACGCTAGAGATAACATTATTGTCAGCATGTGCAATGAGTACACTAATTGACATAAAATGGTTACACTAGTGATAATGTTATTGTCAGTGAGTGCAGTAGGTAAATTACTCAACATGAGATGGTCGCATTGGTGATAACGTCCTTGTCCAGTGATTAAACTAATTGGCAAAGGATGATGATAAAATTTTCACCATAAATTATTTGAAGACTACTTTACACACAACAGATATAGCGGTTATAACATTGCTTGTCAGAATGTGCCAAGAATAGACTTAGTCTAATAAATTGGTATAAGACAGGTTCACTGGTGATGACATCATTGAGTAGTATGGAAGTGATGGTTTTGCCTCATTTGCTACCATATGTGTCCACAGACACCTGTCCTCGCCTCTAAGACCCATAACAAGCTATTCCCATGAAACCCATATCTGTTTGATCATTTTTTGTTGTTGAGGGGTTTCAAGAAGTGTAAACACGTGATTCGAAAGTGCCAGTCATGAGGTTTAGAGTCTTGATACTCTCATATCTTTTTAGATATTATTCAACTAACAAAGGGATATAGTCCAAATTAACTTCTCATTTGTTTAATTGGCATTCATAACATGCCATAGATTTAGCACATAATTTATAATATAGGTTGTAATTCAGATCTGGTAGACTTCACAGTCTTCAGTGATCCATTTTAAATTATGCATTTCACTTGAAAGCAAAATGTAATTACTTGTATTTATTCTTAACAAGTTGTGTTTTTAGTGCCTCTCTTCCATTGTACTGTAGTTGATAGATTGGACTTGAGTTTCCAACAACAATCAAAGTCAGTAATTACCTGTTTAAATAAACCTGATACTGACTTTGAGTAATCCAAATCAGTAACCAGTTTTCTGTACTTTAAAAATTGGATTGTGAACCAGAATATATGAAACCTTTCTCTCTTCTGTTTGTGTACATTTGCTACAGTATTGTTTCACAGCTAAAGTAAATTGTTTAATAAAAGTATTTTATTTGTTTTTTATGTGACTTATCTATACTTTTCGGTCTAATTTCTTTTCATTTCACGTTTCCCTTTTGGTACCTTACTTTCTTTGTCTTATCCTTTGAGACTTGTCCTCAAGCATGTGTCAACTGGAGTAACCTGGCCAATGCACAAGGCATATTTAATTTGTATGTAAACCACGATTGTTCCTGTGGCAATATATATCATACTTCAAAACAAGTATGAACTGTTTATTCACTGAGAGGGGTCGATTGATAATGGTATATATTATATAGTTCAATGTGTCTTAGCTTGCACTTGAACAAGAAATATATATATAGACATATGAGAGTAGTTCATGCAGTGGTGTTTCATCCAGCTACCATTTTGTGCTAAACGAATGTTATCACTACTATCTTCTGGGAGAATTGTAATGAAGTTTTACAGCTACAGTCATCCCATAGTCCAGCTCATTGATGTCGAAATGTAGCCTTTTCACCAGATATAGGCCATAAACTGGTTTTATGTGTTAATGTACATCATAGGGTTTGGTTTTAAAAATAACCTATCTGGCTCTCAGACTCCACAAGAAGTTGACGATGCTTAGTCTTGTTGGTTCTAAATGAAATGGCGCCACTTCAACATCCAATATGGGCATTATGCCAGTCATTTTTTTAAACCTTACGTTCTTATTATTAACACTCCTATCAAGACTGGCTTTTCACTCGAAATATTATATGATGGTTAGTTAGTAATAAGTGAAAATGGTGCAAATCTGCCATATACTATTGTGTCCATTTTAAAAATATGGCTACCGTGGTGTCCATGTTTAAAATAATATGGCACCTCCATAATGAATGATGATCCCACCTAAGATGTTTTACTGAAACACGTTTTATGATGCCTACTTTGCGCTGAATAAAATAATAACATTCTGAGATTCATTTAGGCTGCAGTTATGGTCTTAAAATCTTGATCTTACTACATTTAACTGAATTGGATTTGTGATGACTCTGATGTTAATATTCTTCTCAGATTGGTGGGGTGGTTTGCTGTTGTTGATATTTTTTTTAAAATAATTGTAATATGATCTATATTGAGATTGATACTGACATAATGTGGCCAAAATAATAACCACTATATGTAAATATTAAGCTAAATGAATCAGTGAAATTTAGAAAATATGTACGATCAGCAGTAAGTAAGCAAGCATTTTCTATTTGCAGGAGTGACTTGTGCAGATCCTAAATTGTTGTACCAGATTCTACATAATTCAACACAAGATGCTCTTTCCAGCCGATCTGTTTTGGAAAGAAACTGTCAAACTGTAGGTATGAAATTTCATGGCAAAACTCCTAGCAATGGGAACTGCTTCTTTGAGGCCATCTCCAGTCAACTTAAACGACTGAACTGTCTTGTACAAATGTCTCCAGAACAATTACGACAGGATGCTGTTGCTTTCCTGAAAGCTAATAGAGTTCTGCAGGTAAGACAAATTCTGTGTTATCTTTAACCACAAAAGGTTGTATGTGAAGGTCATCTCTTACTATATAAAATTTCCCTGGATGTAAGTAATTGAGTTCGATCAGTGTTTGATTTGTGCTGATTCAGGTGGTAGTATCATTGTAATATTGAAACATTTGTTTGTCAACATAGCTTTCTTCTTTTGTACACTTTATTCCGGCTATTGTATAAGTTAATACATGGAATGAAATACCTGCAAATAGCAAAATTTGTATGCACTACCATGAATTTAAGTTCATGGACGCAAAACCATGAATTTAAGTTCCCACAAAAATGTTTTATTTTACCAAACCATCAAAACTGAGACAAAAAAATTTCAATGATATTGCAGTACTCCTTTTCATTTCATATTCATGTGTTATGTATATTTGATTTAATTTATATTTGATTCAATTGTTTCTTTGTTAGTTTTAAAAGTATTTTTTTATTTATTCCATTACATCTTAAGTTAATGTAATTTAGTTTACTGGAATTTGACATTTTCTATAAATTAATTTGACCTGACTGTTTTTTTTTACACACCTAATAATATACCTTTGTATCTAACAACTGATCTCCTGACCTTGATTAAGAATCAAGTAAAAAACTTCTTTTCTTTTTATTCATTTGTAATGTGAGATTGATAAGAGTGAAATCGAGGCTGTGATGGTAAACATTTGAAGCTTCGATCTGCTTCTAGAAAGTGATCACATGACCTAATATGGTTATCTATTTTGCATCTTCCTTAGAGTGTATAATTGTTTGTTTTAAAATGAACTAGACAGTTGGACATTTCACCTTTGACACTGAAAAGTGTTTTGTTGGAGTTACATTTTAATTTTTCTTCAGATTATTTGGATTCTAAATGATTAATTCTTTTCCATGGAGAATGCTTAAGTGCTCATACAAAATTCTTGAACAAAGACATTTATTGAAATTTTATTCAGAATTCAAAGACCGGAATATTATTTCCTGTGATACAACAAAGAACTGGGGACACTTCAGACCTATACTCAGGCTACAGTATAAGTCATCACCTTCCATTTTGGATTTTCAGACTCATTCATTATAACATTTTTTTGCTAGGACTAATAATTTCATTCTTGGATTATTCTTGAATTATTTTTGGATTTGATTCTTAAAACCATAATTTTTTTTCTTCTATTTTACCTTGTTTTTCTAAGGAAATAACTTATTTGTCAAATTTTACAAAGCTTGTTGTCTTCACATTTTTTGTTACTGTTTATGATAAATCTAAACACATATAACACATGTAGAAAGCATGGTAGATAATTGTTCAATGACTTATTGACAAAGTGATTTAATTTGTACATCACATCACACCAACTTGATATTAATCCCTGGTCCAAGTTTGTGTAATTTGAATAACATGGTGTGTTTGTGACCTCAGTGTGGAATTATACTGTATTGATAAGAAAATTACTGGCTCAGATGTTTACACCAAGCATAAAGCATGCAATACATGTGCCACGTCTCATCCTAAACAGTCTCTTTTAACATTTTTATGCAAGTTTCATGTGGATAAAATTCAGGAAATATTAGGGATCTTCATGACAAAACGACATCAATTCTGACATCACATCATCCTGATTTGGATTTTTTCCACCTGAACAGACTATGATAATTAAATTAGGTTTTCATTTGACTCTATTTGACCATTGAAACTATCAGAAACTAGTCAGTGTGGGATGATATAACTTCTAGAATTATTATGAATGTGGATAACAATATCTTGGAACTAAATGATTAGACCAAACAATGTTGTATTTTTACTTCACAGGAATCTGCTGGCAACATAAACTTTGCCGAGTTTATGTGCCATGAGAGTTTTGAGGAGTACTGTGCAAGAATGGCCAAGGATGGAGAATGGGCAGACCACGTATTGGTGGTTGCGATGGCTAGGTCATTGCAAAGAGATATTATGATAGTCACTAGTTCACCATCCTCTGGCCCTGATGACAACATTGCGTGGGTTGTTGGCCAGACCAATTTTCAAGGAGAGCCAATTCTCCTTGGACACATCTGGGAACAACATTATGAGTCACTAGAACCGATAGGTAAGATTATTAATAAATTGAATGTACTATATTTATATACAAATGTGAGTTTGTATGTATATATGTATGTTGGAGGTGTTTGATATTACATCTTGCAGAGATACAAAAAATTGGTTTTGATTGTAATGAAGAAAGAATGAATAGAAGCTTCCTGTGGCTGTTGTTAGTAGCACCTAAACCATAATACCGGTAGATATCACTAGGGCAGTGCACCTCAGCTCAGAGATTTATTTTCATCAGTGATAGCTTTAATTCAGAATCTTTAAATAATAATTAATAGATTCATCCTATTAACAAGGGAAAACAAAGAACTCCAGTTTACAATAGTTTTTGTTAAAGATAATATAGATAATGAAATGTACCTGGATATATTATACTGGCACAATAGGCATTGGTAATTCTGTATTTGAATCTTTTCCCACCAGAGCAATAATCACCATTCGAAATGTATATGGACTTAGTTGTATAACAGTTACAGAAGAGTCCAGTATCATTGATATTGAAAATGTTCATGAGTTTTCATTTCCTTCACACAAGCCAGGCAGTACAGCTTTCCAGTTTTCAGTTTTTCGTGTATCATTGACCCCTTTCTTCTCAACTCATTAGTTTAAACAATATTATAAATGTGTCTCTTCAGGAATGACTCAAGCTATCTGTTACTATATAGATGCTTTGAAAGATTCTCAGGATATCCCTAAATCAGCAGCATATTTCGGTGCTTGTTCCTTTAATAATAGTTCTGATACATGAGTTTGGCTGGATGTCTCGTCCTGTAACCATTTCCAGCATAGCTCATTAATCTCTTACACTCCGGATTTATGTTCTCAAAATTGAACACAATATCTTGCTTATGTTCCATAATCTACTGGATTTTTGTTTGCTTGACTTTTTTTTGCTACACAATTACTTCTTTTTGGATGCAACTACACAACTACTTTTTTCATGTACTATTATTTTAAACATACATGCCTTTCTCATCAAACAAAATATATTTAATTTGCTACTTGATGAAAAAGATGCATGGCTCCTGACCATAGAAGACAGGTGGCCACTGATTAGATGACATTAATATACGATATTTGCAAGGGAGAAATTAGAATGAATGTTGTGACCTGATGACACTGACATCTATTATGGCCTTGATAGCAGTCATCTCGAAAAACTTGTTTTCATAAAATTGTATTGAAATGGGATGTACACCAAAAAACTTTGCATGATGTCTAGTTGGTTTTAAATGAAAATGTTTGCCTGAGTATCCAGCTTGGTTACCTCAACGGCTTTCTTGAAAATATTGTTATCACTACTCTTCCTTAATGGATGGTCACATCAGAAGAGATATATGTAACTTCATTTTTGTAAAAGTCTCATTAGTCCAGGTAGCTTTCCTGATTATTACTGTCTCACTGGTCCAGGTGGTCATAAAAAGAAAAAAAAACACAATATTTTTAACTTCTTTTCAAGAATAGTTGAATAGTTGAGCCAGTTGTGATAATAGTCAAAATTATTCTTAGGACAATTGCTGTCAGAACTTTATGTATGGCAGCTCTATTGTCCATGGTATCATTTCCATAACAATCATTCTGGAAATCCTATTTTACACTTCTCTCAAACACTAAGCTAATTTTGATTAAAACTTATTGTGAATGTATCTTGGTACATTCTTTGGTGCCATAGTCTCTCCTGTATTATCAGTATGTTCCTTCTATAGCATGCATTTGAAAAACATATTTTTTAACTGTTTCTCTTGATCAAACATGATATAAATGTTTCTTAGAACTTGCACAATTAGAAACCAAGAATTTAATTTAAAATGCTGTAGGTGCTGATCTCATTTATTCACCTTTTCCATATTAGGTATTATGTTAAGTAATTGCACATGTGGCTATAATAGAATTTTACTTTCGGACTTGCTTCAGCAGAAATCTAATATATTCTTGCCTAGTGTAAGCATTAATATCCATTTCTATTCCTGGATGATTCTTAATTCCTTATGGTGTGTCAGTTGTAGAAACTGAATACATGTAATTAATAAATACTTGCTTAGTGGTTATGATTATAATTAATTGTTGGAATAAAATAAGTATATAACACTTGTTTCATCAGTGCATTTTCAAATAAGTACTGCCATAGGCATTATGATGATAAGTGTTGCATTAAATAATGTTATGGTACTGCATTGGCAGTAAATATTTAAAATTAAAATATTGCATAATATGTTCCCACTCAGAGAATTGTAACTTTATCAATTTTTACCTTTCACTTCAGGAATATGGGGAAATGTGGGCATAAAAACACCACACATGATACTCATTTCACATGTTTATTTTGTACCAAGTGCATATGGACTATCAAATTTGTCTTTAGCCCAACTATATTTTAGACCTAACTTAAAAAAGGATCACAAAACACCCTCCTTCCTTGGATATAATCCTCAATCCCAGGAGGGTATGGTAACTTGTCTATTAGATTATTGCCTGAGTGGTGAAAGGTCAATAGTCTCCAGTCATAGGAGTTACATAGATGGTCTGGAGCAGGGAGTGGATAGATAACCCCTCTGTCTCTATGCCATTGGAGTTACATAGATGGTCTGGAGCAGGGAGTGGGTAGATAACCCTCTCTGTCTCTATGTCATTAGCCTGGTGTGGATAGGGATCAGATCAGAATCTATGTTACCATTCAGTCTATTAACGTCAGAATCAGAGAAGATAAGTTTTTGCAGGACATGAGCCTGCTTTGTTGGGAGCTAAAGAGAAATGCAGAGTTCTAGTCTTTTCCTCATAGAGGACCTTAGAAGGATGATGGGTGTTCTTGGCTTCCCAAATTGTCCGTTAGCAAGGGCATCACATCACTCACCATGAAGAATTGAAGGACAAGTATTTCCCTATTCACAAGTCTCCTGCCTCAAAGGTTGGAACTCAACATTGAAACCTTGTTATAAGAAGTCCTGCTTCTTGAGTAAGTGCAGGATGATGATGTCCTCCCTGTTTTAGCTGATGAATATTTGGTGCCTAAGAGTGAAGAGGCATTTTGTGTTTGGCCTCATAGCAGCAGCTCATAACGTGACCACTCATAGTACTCCTACCATAAGGGTTAATACATTATATTTTTTATATGTTATAGTGGCTTCCCTCTGAATTGATATATTCAGCAAAGACAGCAGTGGCAGGTATTCTAAAACTGTTAATACAATTTGGTTTTCTGAAGGTGGATGGTAAAACAAATTTGAATTATATAAAACTCTGCTGCTACTTCACATTAATGGTCTGACCTTAGTCAGGGCTCAATTCACATCATGAAGAGTATCCTGCATGGACCTATGACATTGAAATCAAACTGTTCCAGGGTTCTCTAATTAATAGATTTTTAGTATGTTGCATGTGATGGAAGTTTTTAATTTAGTGTTCATAATAATGTAACAATTTAAAACTAAATAATAGTTACTATTAATTTGCATGATGTAATGTGTAACACGTTCTTCTTAAGAAAGCCTCAAGGGAGAATTGACCTTTACTATATATTGCCCTCTATAAATACATTTTTTAAATTATTATTATTATTACAAACATTTCGGTAGGTAATACCCAATTATATTGTATTTTTCAGACTCCCCAGACCTTGAGGCAAAGGATTGTAGGCATGCTGAGGCAAAGAAGGCATCTGATGAAAATGACACCAAGGTTTGTTTTAGAAGCATTGGAATGTTTCACATTTTCTCGTGGTATATGCCTTAATAATAGGTCTTGTAATCTCTTGCTAAGAACGCTTCAATGCTCTTTTGTACATGAAATTACTACTGCTTCTTCATAAGTGGCAGTGGGCTACCCATTCATCAGCTGTCAAAAAATGATGTTGCAAAAATCTGCAAGTATTGTTGTCCTGTTGCAGTTTCAGATGGGAAATCATTATTATCGCACAAATTTCCAACAAGATATAAACTACGCAGTAGTGGCTGGTAAGGAAAGATTTCACTTACACAGCTAATAGCCAGATGTGCTCCTATCATTTTGTCAGTAGAAATGGGCCATCAAAAGAGCATCAAGTGCCTTCAGTTCTCCTGAAAAATATATTTCAAACGTCAGTAAGTGGCTATAATGAGTACAGTTATGATTATCATTCTGTCATGTCTTTTAATCAGCTGTAATCATGGGTGCCACATAAATTTTTCCAGTTGGGGGGGAGGGAGCCAACATGTAATAGTCACTGTTAAAAACAGACTTAGGCCAAAAGGAACCATGTTTAGATGTGAAATCCTGGGGGGAGGCTGACCCCCACTTGCCCCATGTGCAGTTGCCCTTGACTAATCACTTGCATTGTGCATGTTTTAAAAACTGAAATAGTTACATCAGGTAAATTCCAGGATTTTACACCATTCCAAAATATCGTTTAACAGTGTTTCTCCTAAGGGTGCAAGATTGAGAGGCAAACATACGCTTGTTGTCAAAATCGGGAGTTAGACTGAGTAAAAACCAAAGCTTGGTGTCAGAACTGGGGATGAAATTAAAAGTTTTGTGGTCTCAGATGTACAGTTGAGTACAATTGAGGATAAAGGGGAAGACTGGTTTAATTAGCTCATAATGTAAACAGTATATAATCCAGGTCTATAAAGATAGCCTTCGGAAGTTGATTAAGTGATGACATTGCCCCCAATCTGTGGGAAGTAATTAACGTATTGAAACGGTCTATACTCATGTATTTATGTGAATTGAAATATGCACCTTTCTGAAACAAATAAGGGACATTAAGAATTAGTAAGTTTTACAATGGTTATATCGTGAGGATATCACAAGCTGCTTGCTGACGCTATTGACATTACATAAATTATCATTCTTATTGATGGTGGGAACACTGGGATGTTATACAGAATCACTTTGGATGTGCATGTGATCAGAATAAGAATATTGATGTGTTTTTTTGTGCAAAGAAGTGGGAGTGTGTCTGACTAGTCTGGATGTATTTGTTAGTGCACATGCAAGGGGAAGAACTAAGTTGTTACACAGTTGCTGCTTTGGATTTGGTACCATTTTTCAACTAGTATATCCGATAGAGGTAGAACCCAGAAAAATCATACGGAGACCTACTGACCTATAGAAAGCTGCTGACAAGCTTTCTTACATAACCACGCTTGCTTGAGTCTGGATGGAGAGTGGCTGTAAATAACCTGGATGTACATGTTATTAGAATGTTGATGCACTTCTGGGAGAAAGACAGTTGATGGTTGGGTAATGGAGAATAAGTGGTATGAATAACTTGCAGATTGTGATTGTAAATAGAGTGTTGATACATGTGCTTGCAATTAGAATGTTGATAACTTCCTAGGGGAAGGGCAGCTGATATTGGGTAATTGAATAACTAAAGTCAGCATCAACTAAGTGTTTCAAGTTCATCTTCCCTTGTACAGTAGGTACTTGGAACAAATTTCCATAAATAATTGCAGAAGCTCTTGACTAATAGTATCTCACAAGCAGGAGCTTTCCAAAATCATATTCTAATGAACCGGTCATGTACAAATAAAACCTACCATATTTGCTGGCCTAAAAGTTGATGTGAAGTATAAGTTGAATTAACAAATTTGGTAAATTTTCCATCTTTCATCCATATATTGCCAGATCTACACATCGGCTTCTTCACTTTGGTCCACACAGCATCACAAAGTTTTTCCTATCTGAAACTCAGTAACCTTTCTGGTCTGGATCATTAAATATAGCTAAAAGTACCTAATTTGTTTCACACGAAGTATTTTAAATGTAGTATATACTTTTAGCTACATATAATTATGCTGACCTGGAAATTGATTGAGTTACAGATAAGATAAAATTGGCGATGCTGTGTGGAATTAAACTATAAAACTTCTGGATTCATAAATATTAAAAGTTCCACTCTATGCTATTTCAGATCACCAACAGTAGGGAAATTTCATCACTAATGCTTAAATGCTATCTCCACATTTATTGGGAAGAGAGATGCATAAGCATTCCATCGCATTTTTCTTCTTGCACCTTGTGATCAAGATAAAATTGTCAACATATTTATAGATGTAGACATAGATACAAAGTTGGAATGTTATAAGGTAGATGTACATGTTATTAGACTGTTGACACATTCCTTAAGGGAAGGATGCTGTTCATATAAGGATAGTAGAGGGATAGTGTTATGATAATTTGTATAGCGATAGTAGAGGGTTATGATAATTTAGAAGTTCTTGGCATATAAATGCTACCAGAAACGAAAATGGAATCAATATTTTACCCCTGTACATCAGCATATCCATTTTTCCAACTATGCCAGATTTGACCTTCCGCAATGAATGATATGATATTGAAACTTTGCTTGCTTGGTAACATCTATGAAAGAACAATGTATGCAGTATTTGTGGTTTGTGTTACGCTGCTTATCCAAAGCTTAATAAGTGGTTGATGTAGATGCCCCCAAAAGATTTGACTCTTTTCCTCTGCCTTTCTGTTTGATAAATTCAGGAAAGATTGTGAGATATGATGATATTTTGGTAAGTTAAGGTGTAGAAAAATGTTATCATCAGCCTTGCTTCCATCATGTATAAAGGGATGATTTGAAGCCTTCTAGGCTAAAAATGTGGCTGGTGAAGTTGCACAAAAAGAGGTTACTTTTTTATACCCAGTATAGATTTGTTACAGTTTATATCCATTTAAATGTCCACCTATACATAATTAATTTAAATTTTTAATGTTTTGCAGCCAAACTCCAAAACTCATCGAAATATCCCTGTGTGAGTTGTACTCATACTGGACTTGTGGTGTAAATGTGACATTTGCTATTCAGAATTCCTGTTTGAATATAGGTGGCACTCTACAGTATCGTATTTTGCATAAGGGTTAGAATTTTAAAGAAAAAGAATTTCCCCGGCTTTCCTCACTGGTTATACTGGCTATTTAAAAAGACCTTGTATATCTTACGTATAGTTCAAAGCACCTTTAATTCCCTTTATTTTGGTGTATGATTGATGGGTGTTATATGGGCTACAGAGTATACAGCTTGGCCTTACTCCAGATGTACACTTTCAAAAAAGTGCTAGCTCCACTTGGTCATTTTGTAAAAAAAGAGCTGATAACGTTTTTTTACATATTATGTAGCTGGCAGTTCATTCATTGCACTTTCAATAGCTGGTATTGGCTAGTCTGTCAAAATTAATTTTCCCTATACTAATAGCTGCTACGGTTAGTGTACTTTAGGCTAATTCAGGCTGATTGTTTTAGCATAAGGGAGCAGTCATTTTAGTTAGCAGTGTGTTTAGATCATGTACAACTTCCAAAAGTACAATGTCCAATGTAGCATAGAGGTATGCCAACATTCTTCCCATTGTGCATGTTTTAAATGCAAACAACTTCACTTTACATACGTCACTCTCTCAAAAGTACATAATAACTGGTGAGCGCCCCCATAATAAACACTTTTATCAATTTATGTATCCATCATTGTATCATTCAAGCAGTTGTTTCTGGAATTTCAAAAGATGCAAGGTATATCATTGATAATTGGTAAACATGATTAGGCAAAAAAAAAATTTTTTCCAGTCAGTCAATCATTCCAGTTTCTCATTGCCAGTCCTAGTACTTCCCCCACCCCGATGGTAAAAAAAAAATTGATTTGTGCATCTGATTGAGCCAGTTTTTCCCAGTACTTTGAACGACTCAGTACATTTTATGTGCTAAGCATTATAACATATCTAATGTTTAAAACAAAACAATCTGCCTACCATAATGTTAAAACTGGTGCAATAGAACTGTGAAACTTTGAGAAAAATTCTAATAGGTACCTGTCAGTCTTAAAGATCTGTTATGCTAGTATCTGATTAAATGGAAATTGTATTGAATGTGTACAGATGTGACCGGCTTTGTTGTAGGTTGATGATGGCAAAAACAGCATGCAAAAGTATATCTTTCATTGGTCAAGGTGTATAAGTCGGGGATTATTGTGCATGGCAAATCTGCCCAAAGGGGTGACTTGGCATGGGTGATTCAGAGTTGTATTTTGGAAACATAAATAAGCCCAGCTGGATCAATGGATAGTTAGGAAAATATTAAAATTGACAACAAAATGTTTGGAAATTATACTTGTATTATTGAGTTGAATAATGTCACAAATAAATCAATATTTTAAAATTTGTTCTTATTAAATCAGCTAAAATCCACAATGCTTGACATGTTAAAGCCATTTATATGATAAATCCCTGAATTCAGTTTTATGTCACATAGCTGTACAAAATATAGTTGAAAATGATCCTATTCATAATAACCCATATTATTTATGTTAATTCCATGCATCTTACAAAGTAAACAATGAAAGTTAACTCCGCAGCATTGTATAACATTCTTACAGCATTGTGTAACTGTCACTTCATAATGTCATATGGTACAAATTCCATCCTCATTGGCTGATAAAGTGCTGAAATCCTCCATCATCACCGTCTAATCACTGAACACGACATCCTTATCCCTTTCATGGCCTCCTTGTCATATGCATGTGCTTGTGTAGAGTGTTATGAGTCTATGCTCTTAAAATAAGTAACAGAAAAGAGTGAAGAGCAAAATTGTAGAAAAATTTCATCAAAGAATTGTTTCACTAGAATACAAAGTGAAAATGTAATAAAGATGAACGTACATTTTTGCAAATTAAATCCCAAATGATTCTAAACTTACATACACAAGTCCTAATACTTTTTAAAGTACAGAATAAAATTTAGTAGAAGACCAGATTCAATATAAAGCTGAAGGTGTTGATGTGTCTGTTGTAATCTGTACAATCCCGATGTGTCTGCAGCCTTTTGTTGAATCACAGTAATATAATTTCAGGTTTGAATTCACTATAAATTTCAGTGAATGACTGTGCAAGAATTTTATCAATGCACTTTTTTATTTCCAGAGAAAATAATCACTTGAATTAAATAAGTTGAAGAATTAAATTCCAGCCTACAATGAAATACTGGAAATAACATGTAATACAACTTGATTGTGCTAGATGTTAAAGCACAAGTTAATTTTCCCTTTTGTAATGAAATCATATTGTCCTCCACTAGACCTCAGGTCACAATTAGCATTTTCTTGAAAGAAAACTATTACCTATGAAGGAAAATGATCTTCTAGAATAATCCTAATGTTTACAAAATAAAATGTTAGTAAGTATTATAAACCTATTACTAAAATTAAAATATAGGACCTGAACTATGTCAGATACACCAGGTGAATTCCAATAACTTAGACCAAGACCAAAATAAACATATTTACTTTTATTAATAATGATCCTATAGACCAATGGACCAATTGTACCCATTCATCCACCCATTATCCACACATTCATTGCCAGGTTTCAAATTCTTAAGTCATTGTTCAGTTATTGATGTAGATTTTGCTATTCACAGTTATAACATTTCAGTATTTTTAACATTATGATCCTTTTTGTCTTCATCTGTCAGTCATTCACACTTAGATTTCTGGAAGGCATCATTAGAACTTCACATGATCTGAATTTAACTTTGAGCACATAGTATACTATTTAAGTCTTCGAGTACATGTTAGACTAATGGCCTTACAACACATATTAGACTAATGGCCTTACAATACATACTAGACAGTTAGTCTTCGAGTACATATTAGAATAATGGCCTTACAACACATATTAGACAATGTCTTTTGTCTTTAAGTACATGTTAGATTAATGGCCTTACAACACATATTAGACAATTAGCCTTCGAGTACATGTTCGATTAATGGCCTTACAACACATATTAGACAATTAGTCTTTGAGTACATATTAGACTAATGGCCTTACAACACATATTAGACAATTAGTCTTTGAGTACATGTTAGACTAATGGCCTTACAACACATATTAGACAATTAGTCTTCGAGCACATGTTAGATTAATGGCCTTACAACACATATTAGGCAATTAGTCTTCGAGTACATGCTAGACTAATGGCCTTACTACACATATTAGACAATTAGTCTTCGAGTACATGTTAGATTAATGGCCTTACAACACATATTAGGCAATTAGTCTTCGAGTACATCTTAGACTAATGGCCGTACAACACATATTAGACAATTAGTCTTTGAGTGCATATTAGACTAATGGCCTTACAAAACATACTATACAATTAGTCTTTGAGTACATGTTAGACTAATGGCCTTACAACACATATTAGACAATTAGTCTTTGAGTGCATATTAGACTAATGGCCTTACAAAACATACTATACAATTAGTCTTTGAGTACATCTTAGACTAATGGCCTTACAACACATATTAGACAATTAGTCTTTGAGTTCATATTAGACTAATGGCCTTACAAAACATACTATACAATTAGTCTTTGAGTACATGTTAGACTAATGGCATTACAACACATACTATACAATTAGTCTTTGAGTACATGTTAGACTAATGGCCTTACAATACATACTAGACAATTAGTCTTCAAGTACATATTAGACTAATGGCCTTACAATACATACTAGACAATTAGTCTTCAAATACATATTAAACTTATAGCCTCACAACTCATATTAGACAATTAGTCTTCAAGTACATATTAGACTAATGGCCTTACAATACATACTAGACAATTAGTCTTCAAGTACATATTGGACTAATGGCCTTACAATACATACTAGACAATTAGTCTTCAAGTACATATTAGACTAATGGCCTTACAATACATACTAGACAATTAGTCTTCAAATACATATTAAACTTATAGCCTCACAACTCATATTAGACAATTAGTCTTCAAGTACATATTAGACTAATGGCCTTACAATACATACTAGACAATTAGTCTTCAAGTACATATTAGACTAATGGCCTTACAATACATACTAGACAATTAGTCTTCAAGTACATATTAGACTAATGGCCTTACAATACATACTAGACAATTAGTCTTCAAATACATATTAAACTTATAGCCTCACAAATCATATTAGACAATTAGTCTTCAAGTACATATTAGACTAATGGCCTTACAATACATACTAGACAATTAGTCTTCAAGTACATATTAGACTAATGGCCTTACAATACATACTAGACAATTAGTCTTCAAGTACATATTAGACTAATGACCTTATAATACATACTAGACAATTAGTCTTCAAGTACATATTAGACTAATGGCCTTACAATACATACTAGACAATTAGTCTTCAAATACATATTAGACTAATGGCCTTACAATACATACTAGACAATTAGTCTTCAAGTACATATTAGACTAATGGCCTTACAATACATACTAGACAATTAGTCTTCAAATACATATTAAACTTATAGCCTCACAACTCATATTAGACAATTAGTCTTCAAGTACATATTAGACTAATGGCCTTACAATACATACTAGACAATTAGTCTTCAAGTACATATTGGACTAATGGCCTTACAATACATACTAGACAATTAGTCTTCAAGTACATATTAGACTAATGGCCTTACAATACATACTAGACAATTAGTCTTCAAATACATATTAAACTTATAGCCTCACAACTCATATTAGACAATTAGTCTTCAAGTACATATTAGACTAATGGCCTTACAATACATACTAGACAATTAGTCTTCAAGTACATATTAGACTAATGGCCTTACAATACATACTAGACAATTAGTCTTCAAGTACATATTAGACTAATGGCCTTACAATACATACTAGACAATTAGTCTTCAAATACATATTAAACTTATAGCCTCACAAATCATATTAGACAATTAGTCTTCAAATACATATTAGACTAATGGCCTTACAATACATACTAGACAATTAGTCTTCAAGTACATATTAGACTAATGGCCTTACAATACATACTAGACAATTAGTCTTCAAGTACATATTAGACTAATGACCTTATAATACATACTAGACAATTAGTCTTCAAGTACATATTAGACTAATGGCCTTACAATACATACTAGACAATTAGTCTTCAAATACATATTAGACTAATGGCCTTACAATACATACTAGACAATTAGTCTTCAAGTACATATTAGACTAATGGCCTTACAATACATACTAGACAATTAGTCTTCAAGTACATATTAGACTAATGACCTTATAATACATACTAGACAATTAGTCTTCAAGTACATATTAGACTAATGGCCTTACAATACATACTAGACAATTAGTCTTCAAATACATATTAGACTAATGGCCTTACAATACATACTAGACAATTAGTCTTCAAGTACATATTAGACTAATGGCCTTACAATACATACTAGACAATTAGTCTTCAAATACATATTAGACTAATGGCCTTACAATACATACTAGACAATTAGTCTTCAAATACATATTAGACTAATGGCCTTACAATACATACTAGACAATTAGTCTTCAAATACATATTAGACTAATGGCCTTACAATACATACTAGACAATTAGTCTTCAAATACATATTAGACTAATGGCCTTACAATACATACTAGACAATTAGTCTTCAAATACATATTAGACTAATGGCCTTACAATACATGCTAGACAATTAGTCTTCAAATACATATTAGACTAATGGCCTTACAATACATACTAGACAATTAGTCTTCAAGTACATATTAGACTAATGGCCTTACAATACATACTAGACAATTAGTCTTCAAATACATATTAAACTTATAGCCTCACAACTCATATTAGACAATTAGTCTTCAAGTACATATTAGACTTATGATCTTTCTGCACAAATCAGACTAATCAATTATGTGATATATATTTGTCACAACTATTCACTTTTTGAAATGGTATTAATGTGGTTTTTTTTATGTTTGCCGATCTATTCATTATAAACAATAATTTATGGGCTTCCAGTTCAAAGCTAATTTTAAACTGTTACAAATAGCTATGTGAAATATTGTTTACTTATTAGACTAGTGATATGTGATGCCTTTTGGTATTCATTTTACCTTCTTGATCATGTTATATTTGTGTCTGTTCAACCATTCAACCATCTATCCATCCATCTATAATTCATAATTTTGTTTGAAGAGCAAGACTCATCATTCCTTTGACTGACATGTAAAATTTCTTCACCCTGTGTTTTCAGATGGCAAGGAACTGGGAAGCATACTACATACATGTATCATTGTCATTACCAGAATGTGTCTGTATCAACAAATAACCATTGATCTAATGATTACACATATTGCTCATCTGATTTCATATAATACACTAACTGTCTCATAGTATTAAATAGATTACTGTGAAATGTATTTCATGTGGTCATCATCATCAGATGTCAGTTATGTTTTGCTATGTTATATTTTTGAGAGTCCAATCTAATTTTTCGCTTGTATTGGTCATTGTGAAATTGGTAGCTGTCACTGAAATGATTTAAAAATACAAAAGGTGTTTAATCTTATTTTTAAATGATTTTTTTTAGAGTTGTTGCAGTTTCTGACTTTCAGCTGGATTTATTATATGACAGAATTAGGTGAATTGATGTTAACAAAAGTTGTACTTTTTAGCGGACAGATGTGAATATTTGTAAATACTATGTTCATCATCATCAGAAAGGACCCCGGTAGACAGTGTGGTCTAATGCACTTGCCTTTACCGATCACTACCATCTCACCTCTGTCCACGTGGATTCGAGTTGTGGGATCAACCAATGTGTGGAATTTGAGAAAGCTTGTCAGTAGCTTCCCTGGGGTTGTTTCTTAATGGGGTTTACCTGGGTTACTTTAGCCACCAGGCTGAGTTATACTGACTGCCATGTATAGCATATCTTGTACTGAGGAAAATTGCATTAAACCCACATCAACAACATCATGATCATCAAAAGATACATATATTGCTCTAGCCATTGTATTTGTGATTTTTTAAGAAGAGTTCTATATCGTTTCGTCAATCGATGTATCTGCATCTTAAGGTATTTATAATTACTCATGATTTTGTTTTCCTGTTTTTGAAACCAGATGAATCTGTTTGGTAATAATGTGGGAAATCTTGTGATGCCTGGTGCTTTTGGTGGTGACAACCCTGCTCCAAGAACCCCTATCCTGTTTGACTGGCAAACTCAAATGGTAAGTGTGTTCTTGCTTTTATTTTTGTACCTTGGTCATATTCTAGGAACAGCTATTATGGTGTTATCCATATCTATATGTAGTATCTAATGAGTGGTCTTACTAACATCAGCTTTGTCTAAATATGTCAAGTTCAGTGGAATAAATCTGTTTTTCATGGAATGAATTTTATCCCAACTTGGAATGTAGAACGTCTTCCTTTTTGGAAGTCCATTTAAAATTCATCAGTATGGATTTGTTGTGGTTTATAAGGGAAAACATTTGTTTCTTTGTGTGTAGTTCAGGAACCCTGTTGTGAACCAATGCCCTTGGATAGAATTAATGCCAACACCTCGCTTTTTATCATAGGCTGTAGTTACAGTGAAATCTAAAGTAATGAAGTTTAATTACAGATATCACTTAAGTTAATAAAAACAAAAATAATAATAACCCCACTATTATGAAAGACCTGAACAAAAGAAAAATAAGCAGATTTAGCAGAAATGCATAAAAAAAGAGGAGTAACGTGTAATGTTAAGATCAATAGTAAGGTAATATGAGTCTGGTAAAAAGAGAAATTACATAACAAAAACAATAAAGAGTTAATTACAGAGGAACTAGGTTAATGTGTCAAATGGAGAACTGGTGCAGTGTTGTAACTGTGCCATATCATTTTCTGTTTGCCTGGCCATTCTTAATTTATGCCTGGCCATTCATAATTTATGCTAGGCTTTGTTTTCTATCTACTTTTTCATTTGAAAAATATCTCTTTTGTACAAACTGTTAATTATGTACTCAGTTTAATTACAATTTTCATGATCTTAATCATCAGTATTTCTTATAAATTAAATACTTTCATGAAAAAAGGTCCAAGTTTGGAACTGACTGCTTTTGGCAGTGTTTTTCAATCCCTGGCATCATTGTGTTGTGACATGCAGATGCTTAATCACTATTCAATGTATTATCTTCCCAGACATGACTCGTCTTTCAGCAGCTGTGTTGGTTTTAGTAATGATGTTACTGTTATCCATTCAAGAAACTACAGCTAGCTTGAAATACAAATGACTAATCTGATCTACAGCACAATTTAGTGAGTGACCTTAGTGCATTTTAATGTTTTGGCTCCATCGAGTAAGAGACATGTTTTTTTCAGACATTAAAATTCAAGTATTCAGTTGTAGATTTCCAAATTATGGAATAAAATAATAATAATAATAATAATAATAATAAAAATAATAAGGTGGTATAAATATTATGAGAATAAGATAATAATAATAATAATAATAATAATAATAATAATAATAATAAAAATAATAACGGTGGTATAACTATTATGAGAATAAGATAATAATAATAATAATAATAATAATAAGGTGGTATAAATATTATGAGAATAAGATAATAATAATAATAATAATAAGGTGGTATAAATATTATGAGAATAAGATAATAATAATAATAATAATAATAATAAGGTGGTATAAATATTATGAGAATAAGATAATAATAATAATAATAAGGTGGTATAAATACAATGAGAATAAGATAATAATATTAATAATAAAAATAATAGCAGCAAAAGCAGCAAAGACAATTCACAATGACATAATTCAGCACACCATGGGATTTACACTAAATTGTCCATTTGGAGGATAATTTCCATGCCTTTTTTGGGACTTTGGGAAATGAAAAATTCTTTGGTTATAAATACGTTTTAAACTAATTCAGTTGAATCCACCTTTGATGTTCTTCTAAGTGTAAATATTACATATGACTCCATATAAGTGCATTGATATTTTCTTTTAGCTTTGCTGGATATCATGACAACTACTGACAGTGTTGAGTTGCTTGCAGTTAAATGCATTGCATATTATGATCATCTTGAAAAATTTGTATACTGATCACACATATACTAACGCTTATAATATTGATCATAGAGTAAGAGGTGCAATGAGAGTGAAATGAGGATATTTATGTGAACAAAATGCTCATCATTCTTCTTTTTTTTCTATTTTTAGAACCAAATGAGTATTTTTGGAAGTAAAAGAGGTGACAATGTCATGCCTGCGTTTTCTTCTGATAATGTGTTTGGTCAACAAAACACATCCCATCCTCAGGCCCAAATGGTATGTCTATATTCACTTCTTGCTTTTGTCTCTTTTGAATTCAAATTTGGTGCGCATCTGCTTGTTTCCTCTGGAGTAAATCTGATTTTTCCTGAGAATTGAAAATGTCTTTCCTGTGTCAGCTTTGGAATGTGGCAAAATTAGCAGAAACTTGATGAGTCTACAAAGAAGTGTAATATATTATTTCCTTCATGTGGGTTGATTCAGGATGCTGCCTGCCTGTCAAAACTACTGAAGATTGGTTCTCTCTGGGTAGACGTTGGAAAATTCTTGATAACATTGACTTTACAGGAATGGCAGAATGCTGGGTAGTATTTTCGGACATTCTTCTTGAATTTTACTTTACAGGAAAGGTGGCATGCACATTCACGTCATTTTAGTTTCGCCACTGTTTCTATCCATCAGTGAATTTCATGCGTCATTTCAGTTCATTATATTTTGCCATTTTGGCATTCGGAGATAATACACTCATATTAATAATATAATATTAGGCAAAATGACTCATTTTTTATGACACTTGAACTCGTTAATTACATAATAACAACTAATCCAGCCATAATCCAATAACATTTCTAATCCTTCCAAATTACTTGTGAACAAACATGGTATAATCCATCTTCACAGACTTTAACCACTGTTCACATTCATGTGATAACTGGAAATTCTAATATTAATATGTTACATTGTCAGAAAGGTTTGGAAAAAAATAGAACAATTTGTGCTCTGAATATTTTTAATAACTTGTATTATATGGTTGATTTCAGTTAGTGTCAACAGGGACTTAAGACACTCTTCACATACCAGCCATTTTTGCAGACAATGTTGTGGAATTTGTTAGACTGAAAAGGCGTGTTCTGAAGGCATTATGGTGCATCAGTGTATGTCTAATTGAAAAAAGCGCTTATTTCATATAGGTGGTTTGACGATGTGTTATTTGTGTTCATCAATCAACTCATTAGGGGATGGATGATACTGTTCTTCAAAATTTCCTCCTGGCTTTTCTTTGTGAATCCTTGTATGATCTGACTAATTGCTCATGGATACATTAGGTGTGTCAGAACTTGATTCAGCATGATCACAAGATAACACAAAATTCTTCTCATCATGATATATTAACTGTGTACATATGAACTTGTGGATAATATCTTTCACTCTCTTTCATGGCTAAACTCTTGAAAGGCATTGATCAGTTATTAGTTTTTTTTTCATCAACAATAAGATAAAGAATAATAATAAAGATAACTAATATGAATAATCCATTCAGTGAGTCAGATATTGTGTGGCTTTTTTATGTTGCATGCAGGTAGTGCAGCTATTTTAATGGATGTAATACACACCAGAGTGATTAATATCGATATGGTGTTTGCAGTATGTGCTAAGAATTAACTGCTCCACCATGCTGCGATGCTTCACATTGTCAACTAGAAATTCAGATATTTAGCAATAGTCTGTCTTTGGAATTTGGGATGTTGTCAATGTCCACACATATGTTAGCACATTCATATTTTCTGTAACACCATTTATAATAATTTTCATTGCCCATTATTAAGATGGTGCTGTGTATTGGCATTCTTTCCAAGTGTAACGCCATTTTTCACATGCCTGGACTTTCATTTCACCATGGCATTTTTTCCAAGAACATGCCTTTTTTCATTTATAAAATGTCCATTTATGTTTCTTTTGTACTTTATAATTGTAAAAATGCATTTTTGAAGGTTGCATTTTTGAAGGTTACAAGTAGCAATACACCCAAGTACACCACGTTTTGATGCAAGAGAGGTATTTTTTCTTATTGTAACTCATTGCTTAATGTATGCATTATACAGACTGTTTTAACACAGTTGATTAGATATAATTGAACAAACTATCTTTCTAAATGTCATTATTGTCCATGTTGGTGATGGCTTGGTATTGTCAGTTGTCCTTACTTAAAATGGTATGCTCATTATTGTCATTCATTCAAAGAGCTAAAACTAACCTGAAATACCAATGCATTGGATCAGAACAGCCAGTAGAGATAGTTATTATAGTAAGTAACTTCTAAATAGGTTATAATAGTTGTCAGTTGATACTTTAATGAAATTCATGTATTATGCTGGAAGATGAAGCTAAAACATGAAGAAAAAATCCCTTACTGCTATTTTAGCAATACTAAAATACTCCTAACTGGTTACTGCCACATTTTTAAGGCACACATAGTAAATGAAAATGCAGGTTCAGACCTTAACTAAATAAAACCATTCATATGGTTTAAAAGCTGCATAAAAGAAGAAGCAATATAAGTCCTAATGAAATTAGGAAATGACAAGTTTTGATCAGGGCTGATTTTAGCCCCCAAAGTAGCAATAAATTAAAGTGTTGGTAAGAGTGTTATGGTTATTCCATCTCCACTATATATCTACTGTGAAGTATGTACATGTGAGATAATGAAACTGATATTAACAAATTAACAATTTTGTTTCCTAAATAGGCCCGTGTTCAATCAGAAGCTCAGATTTTGCCAGATTTCCACTTCTTTGAAGTCATCACAAACTAACAGTGCATTGAAAACACATTTGATGATGTTTGTAATTATCTAACACATATGCAAATTATAACCATTGTTTTCATTTGGGCTTATCATTAAGGATCAGAAAAATGAAGGTAAAATGCATAACTTATAACTTATACTATTTGAGTTTAGGGTGTCACTTTGCAATATCATAAAATGCCATTTTATGGGCAATTTTAATGTTTCTGTTTTTGTTTCTGATTAGACTTTGAGGCACTTTATAGTGCAAATCATGATCCAAATATTGGATGAAAACAATTAAATGTAGAAGAGGTGCATGGAGGAATGATGTTCACAGTAATACAAAGAAGCAGCTAATGATTAAACTTTTGACTAAAATATTCTGTTACAATGGAATGATGGTAAACTAATAAAATCTCTGTTCGTCTTTTCATGACGTAATTAAATTGGTTACAAGAAACACCAAAATACACTGAAAAACTGAAATACACCTTAATACACACCAAAATACACATGTATTTACATGTTCTCTCTGTATATATCAGTTTCCACACACAAATGATTATTTGTTTCTTTGTGAATAATAATATAATGCAAAATGAAATATGATTTATGTGATTTTGATACAAATTATTTACTTTTTTCCTATTTATAGCAAAATTCATGTAACGATGTCACTCGGTTGTACTTGATTCGACAGACCTGATACATGGCGAATCGTAGTAATACATACACAGAGTGAAAGGGAAAAGTATAGAAGTATCAAAAGTATTTGCCGACATTATATTATATATTTGCTATAACTTTTAATGATAGAGTTTTTGACAAATAAATAACATTTAATTTATTTTTTGTTTAAAAGGTTTCCATATATTTGGCATATTTATACTGGTTATGGTGATATGACAGTTTGCAAGGATGTTAAAAAAGTATTCTTCTTGGAAATTTGTGAACGGGGAATAGTCATACATGTTTAAATAATAATAAAATGCAATATAATTTAAATTTATATGAATTATTTATTCTTTACTTGATTTGACATGTATATGATAAACGGCGAATTGAAATATATACACAAAGTGAATGTGAAATGTAACAAAGTACCAAAAGTGTATTCAATAGTATATATGCAAGATTTAGATTAATATTGTGATCGTAACAAGCCACGATACATGATGATAGACAAAGACAACTCAGGTAAGCATTTTTGTATTAAAAAAGACATGTATTATTCATTATTTGGCAGAATTTAATATTTACGTTTAATTACACACATAATGTATCAGACTTGAACGAATGCATAATTTGAGCACGCAGATAATTAATCCAGTAGTATTCAGGATTATGCTCCTCTTGAAAATCTAACTAAAAGTCATGTTGCACGAGACAAGGTAAAAATAAACCTAACCGAACACAACAGAATATAGCACATTATGATGAAATCTCTGGTTCATGTTTAAATTTTTTAGCTGTAATTGTCACAGTTCATACATTAATTTTTTGTTTCCTTTGTCCAGGGTTTCGTCCATTAGTCCTTGGTGCAACAACAGTTGTCTGACCGTCAATCGATATCATGTAATTTGTGTCTATGTTGATGTGGCATCTGAAGCGTTTGAACAAGTTTGTGCGTTGTCTTTATCCAGTCTGTTTTTCTTGACTCAAATTGTTTATGACTGTCGGCAAGCCGGAATTCTCCAGTGCATACTAGAGCACTCCTCAGATTTCTGAATTGTTCAGTTACTAATTCATGTATTAGTTGTACAAATTCCGTCAGCGTTTTTGTCAGTTTTAAAACGTGGTTCATGGACTAACAATTATTTTTTTCCACATGCAGTCTATTTGATAGATTGGGAATAAACCCGTTTGTTCTTCCTGGGCCCGACATTTGAGTCCACATTATGCATGCTGCGGGAGAGGCATTCTCCACAAGCTTTGAATAGTCACTAACAACAGTGCATTATCACAAATCAAACTACAAAACTTTTGGACTTTTCATCTTAGTACATAGGATTCATTATCAGTTCTATTGCAGTTCGTAGTCACAGAAGTTCGTGACAGTTTTCTGAACCAGTCATTGCTCTAGAAACTGCTCTATATAAACAGTTACCATCACCATAAATTGACATTGGTACAAGTTTCCTTAAAATTGCTTGATTGTACAATTTTAAAATTTCCACAGAACCCGCATCTTTCTCTCCATTGAAAGACATGTGCTCTGATTCTGGAATCAAAATCACGTAGATGATGAGAAGCTTACTTTCTGACTTTGCAGCATTGGTCAGGGCATTCATTTTCTTCAAATGGAAAGCTGTCTGCAGCCTGGAAATATATTTTTACAGTGTCATTTAAATATAAGTAAAATTATTATTATATTTAAATGACGCTGTAAAAATATATTTCCAGGCTGCAGACAGCTTTCAATTTGAAGAAAATGAATGCTTGTTTGCTTTATCTTATAACTTACATATGCCTAACCACACCCGCTATCAAAATCGGGACCGTTTCTTTAATGTACTCGACATTGTTATCTTAGTTTGAATAAGCAATGAGATCACGGGGAAGACAATAAACAGTGTGCAGTCAAATAAAAAATTAATAATAGAATGTGTGCAGGACAAATCGAGAAAAGTAGATTAAAGCATTAAGTATGGCAATATGGCAAGAATGGCCAGATATAGGTTAGGTACATATAAATTAAATAATTTATTTTAAGAAACTTTGTCAATTGCAATTACAAACAGGGATTTAGTAGAAAGCATGAACATATTACTCTCTCCCCAAATAGTAAGAGCAAATATAAACAAAGAATAGGAACTACATAAATATGTGACTTAAATCAATACATTCAATATTTTTGTCGTCCTCGCGAAGTTTTGCGCAGACAATAATAACATTAAGTGATTTCTTGTTCTCGACTGAGGTACGCTTTGAAATAAGTAAGTCAATCAATTCAATAGTATATAACATTAATAATGTATTGAATGGACAGAATATATAGATGGATACATAGAGAGATAAACGAAAAGTATGTTATTGTCGCAAACATGTACATTTATTTCAACAGGAAAAGCAGCACGAATATAATCTTATTTAATTCTTTGAATATCAAGAACTAAATATATATTTGAAGAATAGTAACGACAAACAATATGTAATTCATCAAGGTATCTATTTATCTATTTATAGAAAGAACATAAACTTATATTACCTTGGTAAGGCCTGTCCAGCATCATATACATCTCCATTGAAAGAACACATCGTGCAAAGAAACTCCAAGTAATCACGAGACCATGATCTCAAGTATTTTGCACTCATGGAAATACAATCCCAGTGGACCCATTGTCGGCAATTTGTGCGTTGCAAAGCGTCAGTTTTACATTCACCGGAACAAATAACACATGGATATTGATCCATTCTTGTTGCTCATGTTTGTGTATGTGATAATATCAATATTGTATAATGCTTTTATATCAAAACATTTACTTCTCATTTCCGGAGATTAAGTTCATTCCGAAGTGTTCAGTCGTTATCATACTACCCCCATTCTGGAACGATCAACATGTCCAATAAATTATGACCAATTGACGTGTGCTATAACTTGGAAAAAGTAAATAATTCGTATCAAAATCACATAAATCATATTTTATTTTGCATTATTTATTATTCACACAAAACTAGATAATAATTTGTGTGTGGAAACCGATATATAAAGAGAGAACATGTAAATACATGTGTATTTCGATGTGTATTTCGGTTTTTTCAGTGTATTTTGGTGTTTCTAGTAACCCTAATTAAATTGCATTTGTTCTTTATACTCTACTATTCTGTATATTACATATACTGTCACTCAATCACCATTCATTTAAGTTATGTATTCAGCACCGAATCCAGTAAACAAAAATGCAATGGTCATTAGCATCATTGGTCATGTGTTTGAATTTCATGAATTATTTTTAGTTATTAACCCCGGAGCCAAACAGCTCGGCAGTCCCCTACAGCATACTTGCAGAGATCACCTAGAGCAGTGTTAGCCTTTCCAGTGCCTGTATCCCTGAGACTAGCTGACAGCAATTGGCTTGCAGATTTTTATAGAGGGGGCTGAAATTTGCCACTGCAGTTCTCAATAAACTTACATACATAATGGTATAAATTTCATGCTACATGCAGAAATAAAACTAATGCATGATGGTAAAAACAAATGATGTACTTGCCACTTTGCTTCTCTTGCCGTGAATAATCCATAAAATCCATTATGAATTCACACAGAATTATTAACACCATTAACACATGAAATAATTATATTTTATGTACACAGAAATTCTACTTGTTGTCTCTTCTAAACTGAACATCCTGTGAATACTGTACACAAATGGGCATATTTTACTTGCTCTTTACTTACCTTTCTTTCTTAGAACTCTCACTTAAAATTTTAAAACTAATAAAACACTTAACAAACCTTGAACTATGAACACTCATGTTAACAACATATATTTCCCAAACATTTATTTAACGATTATTCAAAAGAAAAAAAAGTCCATGAAATTAAATTCATTTGCATCAGGGTCTAAATCTGTTGCTGGTCCTTTGTTTAGCCTCTTGTCAATGCGTGTGTTATCATGTACAATTTTCGATCAGCTCTACTTTCATTTTCTTCTTCAACATTTTCATTCTCATCACTACCGCTGTTATTTCCAGTAGCTTTTTCAATGTCACTATCAATCTCGTCTGATTAAAATCCAGAAAATTCTCCATCAGAATCTGTCAAGTAAAAGTCTGCTCCCAGTGGCTGATTCTTGTCAATTTGCATCATTTTCAGATGTATATATTTCTCTATTTCTGCAGCCATCGAAGTCAAAATGTGTTCCCTCCGTTTAGCAATGTTCACTCTATCTATGTAAGCTAACATTTTATTGGTTAAGCTGCTTGTATAATTAGGAAATGGCTTCAAATCATGCGGGATACAGGCCTAGACAAATACTGCCTCGCAAACTTGGCGCTCGGGATACAAGCTATGTAAACTCAGCCACGTTAGCGAGGCATGCGGGAGATCAGGGAGGAAAAGTACGACGAGTATTCTTGTCGCCAGGGGTTAATGTGTTAAATTATTGTCAGTAGATGTGATTTAAAATAACTTTACTCAGTAGGCTAGCTGCACATTATGACAAAAACTATTGATTGCAGCAGATTTCAAAGAAATATTTATCGAGAAAATGATTATTGTACAATTTGTTTACATCTAGTGCAGTGGTATGTATAAAGTCTGTTTTTTTAATTAAAAAAGAAAATGAAAACCAGAGTTTTGAAGCGTTGGATATATCTGTTACTCAAGTGTACCTCACCAGGCCACTTGATTGTTTATGCGCAGTAAGATTGTCAATGTATTGCATTTAGAGTCCAATGTTGAGAATGTGAAATGGTTTAATTTTTAGTGCTATTGTATTGAATAGTAGGTGTTCAAGCCTGATTGTTCCATGTTTCTTTCTTATTTATTATATTTTTCTTTGAATTTCTGTTTTAAATATAAATAAGTTTCTGTCCGTTTTGCCTTCTGTAATTAATTATACTTTGTTTACACAATTTCTTTATTACATATTTCTGATGTATAACACAAGCTATTATCTATACAATGTTTTGAGTTTCAAAATAACTTTTGTACAGCAATTTCTTCTGAAAGCTCCCACATTAATGTTGTCTCAATATGACAGTGGTGGGTGGGGTTGATGGTGTTTTAACTGCACTTTATAGGCATTGGTGGGTATATTATGCACAGGAAGAGCAAGATAAGTGCCTGTACCAATGACACATAGAGACAGGTGGCCCAGGATGTGGCTTCAGGGAAGGTATCACACCCACGTACATTGTCAAAACACACTGTGTCACACAGAAAACATGATTTGGGGCTCCCAAACCCCCTTGATATGGTCATAGTTTGAAAAAGACAATTCTCGGGAATGTGACCTGCAAAGATTTTTCAGCAACAAAAAATATCCCACAAAATGTCTTCACCACTAAAATACAGTTATGCTTGTAATCAGTATGTATGAACTTTAAACAGTCCTACCTTAAGCTTGATTAAGCCTACCCTAAGGACAATCAGCGGATAATAGAGGCAGTTAAAAAAAGTATGGTGGACTCAAGATTAACAACTATCTTTCAGAGATTGCTTAATTGTTAGAAAATAACTAGGCCTTCCAGTGTGATATGTTGATTCAAGTTATGCTGTGGGAGAATCTGTCAGCATAGGGTTCAAGTGTAATTCATTTTTGAACAATGCGATTCAGAGTGCAATACTCTGTCAACAAAGCAAGCTCAGCCAAAATAAATGTCAAAACTCCAGGTTGATGGAGTTTTTCTTTGTCAAGTACAACAGCAATGGTAAGCATTTAGTTCATTGCACATACTGCAAACATGTCTACATTAGTCATTCTGAAGTTTGCGATGCCTGATGAAATAGGAGAACAGTCATTGTGTAGCATATTTTGTGATGAGGCATTTGGGATAAATGGCATTTCTTACGGTACATCATTGTAGCTGATGATGACTGATCTTATGAACAGCGCCTCCTCAGCTCGTACACTGGATTTTGCAAGTTAGATCAGATTTTTTTTACAAGCGTTGCAAATCCACCAACCACTGTGTATTGTACTAGCACTATATTTTGAAAGAGGCATGCACTGTTATGAATATAGACTTGTCGTCTTATTTAGTGGGATGCCAAAAAGATGGAGTATATTTTTTTATGAAATCAATATAGTATATACCATTCAGCTAGCCTTTCTATACTTTTAGAACCAGCCACATATGCTTGGTCACATTGTGATGCCCAGCTTTCTTAGTCAACAAAGTCTGCCCCAACGTGATGTAGAGGCTCAAAGGGTAAGTTTCTTTAAATTGTTATTGTTAAATTCTAGCTATATTATATGAATGGATTTTATGATGCTGACCATGTTCATACATATCTAAACACAGCCATCTGGTCTGGCTGAGTATATCCATATGCAAAAGCATCCATCCAAAACATCCATGTTCATACATCTGTAAACATGTGAATCTCTCTGGTACATCTATGTCCATGTGTTAGCCAGTGGTCGAAGAGTATGGAGTGGGTTTATCATCACATATATTTGCAAATGTCTTGACAAAATTGTGTACAACCAAGCAGTAGTCCATGATTGTATAAATGCAATAAACTAATTAAATGCTTTGTTTCATTGTTATCAAGAAGATTTTCTTTTAAAGTGAATTTACTGCTCTGTTCGGCTAATTGGTTACAGCACCCACCTCAAAAGTGGGAGGTTCTGTGTTTGAACCCCAGCCGAGTCATAGCAAAAGATTATAAAAATGGTACTAACAGCAGCCTTGCTATGTGCTCAGCATCAATAGGTTAGTGTTAGGACTGGTTGGCCTGTGTCAGGATAATGTAATTGGGTGGGATATCATGCTATATGTCTGAGCATGATGCCCCACTGCTAGACATCAGTATGAACTGCCACACTGCAGACATCATAATGATATGATTAAACAGTTGTTACAGCTTTACATTAAAAATCCAAATCACATGCACTTAACATGAATTTTCTTTCCATTTCTAGCGTAATTGTCGTGAATATGGTGAGAGATATTTAAAGGATATCCGCTCGTACCTAAGTGACAAACCTGCCGTAGTTCACTTGGTTAATGACGTCTTTGCTATTGACAATACAGTAGTTGACAGCAAATTGGAGGAGCTGAAGGCAAAAATTGTAGAGGTGGCTTCACAGCAACCCTACTGGGGTGAACAGATACCCACTCGGTGGTTTCTTCTGGAACAGCGACTGATGAAGCTCAGGGATGATGGTGTGAAGGTACACATTTAAATGTAGTATTAGTATTTATGCCATTTCTATGAAAACCTTTCATTTTAAGTCCTTTTGATTTGCCTGATTTTGCAAGAGAACTGCAAATCAAATTTTGTACCAGTATAATTTATACCTGATATCAACCCGTTGTGTCAAGTAGCTTTAAAGGCTTAAACGTTGAACCTTATTTTTGAGATAAGGGATAGGTAACATCAGCTTTCCAAACCATTTCAACACTGGCTTCGTCCACAGCAGCAACATAATTCTGGTCAGTGTATTTAAGACAAGTGACAACTATTCTCTCAGGCTAGTGCTTCGTTCATCTGAATGGACAATTACTTTTTATAATTCCTCCTTAACTACATGGAGGAGTGCATTGAAACTCTTCACACACATTGAAAATATTGTTATCACTACAACTTTAAGGATATTCATATAAACATGAGGTTTTATTAAAATAACTAGTTGACCCAAGACCAGTTTCCATTTTGAAAAGTCTTGGCAACACTACTCATGAATGCTTGATGATTTTATAATCATAAAGTTTTCACTAAAATAGTTCTTTAATGTCTGCTTTGGCCAAATAAAGAATATGTTGACATATTCTACTTTATGGCCACCACAATGACTGTCACAGAATGTTATCCTCTAAGTCTAACATGAAAATGGTGCTTTCTGGATTTGGACACCTGTATCTGCTTGAGTATTGACAAGGTTGAATTAAGACACATATATCTGCCTGAATATTGACAAGGTTGAATTAAGACACATGTATCTGTCTGAATATTGGCAAGGTTAAATTAAGACACCTGTATCTGCTTCAATATTGACAAGGTTGAATTAAGACACATGTATCTGCCTGAATATTGACAAGGTTGAATTAGAGTATATATATATATATATATATATATATATATATATATATATATATATATATATATATATATATATATATATATATATTATATCATGATATAGGTCATGTAATAATGTAACAGTTGTGACAAAAACAGAAAGTTTTAAGCAGACAAATATTTTATTCAGAAATTAAGTAACTGTAATAAAATTAAGGGCTTTGTCATATTTTAATTCCAGGTGATTTCTCACAGTACCGTGGAAGAGTTAAATAAAGAAGGAACTGTCCAAATAAAGGAAATTGAAGAGTTGGAACTATTTCTTAAATATCTGCATGAAACAGGAACAGTCATCTACTTCAAGTAAGAATATGTCAAGTGTAATTGTAATGGTTGTTTTAATGCTGCAATAATTAACTGTTTACAAGTTGCTGGTATTGGGCCTGCCAACCTTTCCTGGTTTTCAATATGTCTAACTAAAATGTACCATTGAAATATGTACTTGAAGAATAATAGCAAATATATATGAAAATGTTTGTTATTGTAAAATCCAGATGTTGGCTTCTTGGGATTTAATCCTGACCTTAGGATTCATTTAGGGCTCAATGGAGTTGGCCATTGAACCAGGCTAAAATGGAATATTCAGATTCTTGAAGGGAATAAAACATGACATGCAGCAAATACTTTTATTGGACATGATGTTGTATTTTATTAATGTCATTTGGCAGAGAGATCTAATTTCCCTTTTAATGAGAACTTGAAAGAAAACTCAACAAATCAAGCATAATCATTACATCCAGATGAAAGATCTAGCAAGAAGGTTTGAGCATCATGGGATTTCAAACTACATATTTTGATCTGTACTTGAAGTAATTAAGTTCTAATTGTTCTTTGCAAATTTTCTGGTTTAACATACTGCTTCCTTTTGCTGAATCGAAATAATACAGCTGACACAATGATGAAAATTGTTATAAGTTGTCGAGAAATGTGGACATTTATCTATACACCATTTTTTAAACGGTAAACGTTTACCACATTTGTTATTTTCATCAAACAAATTGATTATAATACCTTAGGAGAACTACATACTGTAAGGCAAATCCAGCCTGCCATTTCTTAACTGTTTAGCTATAAAGCTAAAAGCTATCTACCCACCCAGATGACAGTTAGATAGAGTGATACAAGGATTGGTGCCAAAGTCAGTGAATTTTCCAGTTACTGCTTACGTTCGTGCTGAGTAGCACACTCTCTGCAGACAGAGATGGCTCATTATCCTGACACAAACATTTTGAAAGTTTTCCATCTTAAAGCCAGTTGAAGGAGTTTATTCTTCAAAGGGAACAATAATCCAATTATGAACAGCCAACTTTTCTATTTTTGCTATCTTCTATGACAAAGTTTCTGACTTTCCAAGTACTATCACGTTGCCATCCTCACTTATTTAGGCACTCTTGGTACATACCTGCGTGATTGCTATGGTGTCACCTCACAGTGCTAATTTAAGTTGCTTTTAATAGGTGATGATCTGATGTTTGAGTTTTGAAAACTTGTATAATAGTGCTCTGTAATTTCCAGGTACATAACAGGTAAGTTACTATATTAGTCATGGAATCCAATTCATGCTTATTTACTACATTGTTTTTTTACAAAATGCTCCACTGATTTCACCATCATGTGGGCAATCATACAGGTAATGTGTTATTATTGATATTTGTGAGTATCAATAATAATGCTTTTTATATGCATGGATGGTGTGCACTAAAGGAAACTTGTGCATAGTACTATATAGTTGTTTTCACAGTTGGATATGTACAAGCATGATACTGCATAGTTTTGTCACAGTTGGGTACGTACAGACATAGTACTGTATAGTTGTTTCACAGTTGGGTACGTACAGGCATAATACTGTATGGTTTTGTCACAGTTGGGTACATACAGACATAGTACTGTTTAGTTTTTTCACAGTTGGGTACATACAGGCATAATACTGTATGGTTTTGTCACAGCTGGGCACGTACAGGCATAGTAACTGTATAGTTTTGTCAGAGCTGGGGACATACAGGCATAATTCTGTTTAGTTTTTTCACAGTTGGGTACATACAGGCATAATATTGTATAGTTTTGTCATAGTTGGGTACGTACAGACATAGTACTGTATATGTTTTTTGCAATTAGACAGGCATAATACTGAATGGTTTTGTCACAGTTGGATACGTACTGGCATAATACTGTATGGTTTTGTCACAGTTGGTTACATACAGGCATAATTCTGTATAGTTTTGTCACAGTTGGGTGCATACAGACATAGTACATGCATAGTTTTTTTCACAGTTGGATATGTACAGGAATTATACTGTATGGTTTTGTCACAGCTGGGTACGTACAGGCATAATACTATGTAGTTTTGTCTCAGCTGTTTATGTCTGTGATTTTACTTCTACAGAATGTCAATTTGCCATTCCTGCAGATAGCTTTTATTAGAAATGGTCTTTAATTATCCCATTTGTAAGTCTGACAATCTTTTGTAATGTGTAGTTTACTCTGGTTTTAGTCTATGAACATGCTTGACATGCATATAATAGATGGACAGCCATATGTAGATCTATGATGAGTGAATATTCAGCCTTACAAGGGTGAATAGAACAAATTTTCTTCATCGTCCCTCTAATATATATCGCAATCTTTCAACAGGCAGATCTTGCCTTAACTTCTACCACACTGAAGCCCACAGAACATGGTCAGAGAGTCTGTTTCTATAATGGCTCACACCTCAAACAAATTAGCAGTTCAAGATGGCAGATGTCTTTAGAGAAGCTATGAATTTACAACTGGTGAAATGAGATGCAGTGCTCTCTACCTCCACGTTTCTTAAAGATCTTCATGAGGCCAAACTTCACTTGCAACCTTTTTCATATAATCTCTTTAATGACCAGGTTGACAAGATCTGCAAACAAATCACCAAAGACACCAATATCCCTCCCTTACTATCTCATCTAGAGCAAACAGTGTGGACAAGTGACAGAGAGGGTGTTTTTTTACATCAGCATTTCTCTTCATGGAAGCCTCAATATGACATCATCTTCATGCTGCCCTTATCACTTATCAAATTAGTGGGAATGACATCAGACCCCCATTGTCTAATGGGACTGATTCGCCATGATAACCCGCAGACCCAAGAAGTGTTTGCCAAGGACACAGTATCAATTTCTGTGCTCTTCTTTTGTCCTGGGTCCTTTCAGCTACAGATTTTGCATTATATGCCCACTCATCAACTTAAGCATAATCAACTGAGTTTTGCCACTTGCAATTGGTTCATATTTTCAGTGCCTTTTGCTACTGAGACTATGCATTTATTATGAACTGTCATGATACATGGATTCACCTCCAATAGGAGTTAGACAAATGAAATTCATTAAACACACTTGTAATATATACTTATACTCTTTAGGTTTTCAGAACATTACATACATTCTTTAAAATTGTACAGATACCTAGTGTAGCAATTTTTTTATTTATATGCTTTTCTTAAATTGAACATAACTTGCTATATATTGTAGTGGAGTCATACACATTTGAAAACCACAAATCTTAATATTTTAACTTGTTTGTAGCACATGTTTCTTCAGTTTGTACCTATTTTAGAAAGTGATGCTTTTATCAGTGCTTTCAGTAGTGAATTAGAGCTTTATATTACAGCCTTTGAGATAGCATATAGCTTAATAGCATATCCTCATGAATGTAGTTAACTTAAGTTTAGTCCCAGACAAGGCATGTAAACCAAAATACAAACACAAAAATAGTCAAATCCTAAGAATCCTCTATTCAGAGACCAAACCCTTCACATTTAGAACATCACATTACCACAGAATGAAATATAAGATGAAAAGGTTACATCAAACAGACATTTTGTACTGTACCTCATGTTGTACAATGGGGTCTCACAGACATGACCCATGCAGTTGTTTCTTGCAGTCCACAATGACACCTAGAATTTTAAAATAAGTAATAATGCAGTTTTGTTCTTAAGTTTTGTGTAACTCGGGCCGATGTGGCCATATGTCATTACAGGGATTTGGGTTTGAGACCCCTGCTTTAAAGCATGCGGTAGGGTACATGCTGTTTAAAGCTCACACTTTCATCTAAACGAAGTGTGACCAGTTTTGTTTTGTTTAGTTAAATTATGAACATACAAGGTAACATACAAATGACAATTTGCACAGTTTTGGAACACTACATCTGGATCCCAACAAAACAATATGGCAGAATGGAAAGAGAAAAGGCATTGTAATAGAACTTTTTGTATTATTTATGTCTTTATTATCACCGCACATTTTGCAAAATTATTCACAGATAAGGCATAATAATCAGCTGAGAGTTATCTTTGGTGCATGAATTTAACAATGAATTAGACTGATTCAAAACAGATGTGTGTTGAAGGCACGTTTTATTTATTGTTATTAACTAGAGACAAATTGATGCGTTGATTAGTTTAGCTGCTTAGAAAATACTTAATTAGGTTGTCATGGAAATGCTCATCAATCATTGCCATGACTGTCATTTGACATGTGTCACTTTTAAAATAATCGCAGTGAGACAGAATAAGAAATAAACTAAAAAAATGAGTTTCATTTTCTTTTACATCCTCAGTTGATATATATTACTTAAAATGGTGTTAAGCATTTCTCAACTGTTTAAATTATTATTAACTCTATATGTAATGTGCAAATAAATACTCAATCCATTCTTGCATTCACTCTATAATGATGTACAGTGGCCTGATTAAATGTCATGAAAATACCCTAGAAAGTCTGATTTAAAATTAAGAAATTAAATATAAATTAAACCAACATTTTTTTTTCTCAATCCAGTCCCCAGCATACAGAAGCCTATTTGTATTTTCAGTAACACAAATCATTTCACACCTGCTAGCATGATACAGATGGAGGGGATTTGAGATCCCATCATTATGATGTAATAGGCAGATGGAGGGGATTTAGGCTTCCACCAGTATGATGTAATAGGCAGATGAAGGGGATTTAGGCTTCCACCAGTATGATGTAATAGGCAGATGGAGGGGATTTGAGATCCCATCATTATGATGTAATAGGAAGGTAGAGGTGATGTGGGCTCCCACCAGTATGATGTAATAGGCAAATGGAGGGGATTTAGGCTCCCACCAGTATGATGTAATACGCAGATGGAGGGGATTTAAGATCCCATCATTATGATGTAATAGGAAGGTATAGGTGATGTGGGCTCCCACCAGTATGGTGTAATAGGCAGGTGGAGGAGATTTAGGCTCCCACCAGTGTGATGTAATAGGAAGGTGGAGGTGATGTGGGCTCCTATCAGTATGATGTAATAGGCAGATGGAGGGGATTTGAGATCCCATCAGTATAGTGTAATAGGCAGGTGTAGGAGATTTGAGATTCCACCGATGTGATGAAATTGGCATCATGGTCCTAACTTTACACTTTCAAACTGTTCAAGTTATTTCAGACTTGATATACGTGTCAAGCATGTTCTATACTTGTGCCCTTTTATACTTAAAATCTTTCATTTAAAATATGTACTTGGTTCTAGCTCACCTGGTCATAGCATCAAAAAAGCTTAACACGTTGTCCTACTTCTACCATGCATTGTGTCCTTTGACATTTGCTATTTTCAACTTCTGTTAAATCTCTCAACTTAATTATGGGCACTGTTTCTTATGGTATAAAAGGATATAAAAACCTCAAAATTTATTCTTATGTTATGAAAGGTTATAAAAACCTCAAAACAGATTCTTATGGTATAAAAGGATATAAAAACCTCAAAACTGATTCTTATGGCATAAAAGGATATCAAAACCTCAAAACTGATTCTTATGGTGTAAAATGATATAAAAACCTCAAAACTGATTCTTATGCTATAAAAGGGTATAAAACCTAAAAATTGATTCTTATACTATAAAAGGATATAAAAACCTCAAAATTGATTCTTATGGTGTAAAAGGATATAAAAACCTCAAAACTGATTCTTATGGTATAAAAGGGTATAAAACCTAAAAATTGATTCTTATGGTATAAAAGGATATCAAAACCTCAAAACTGATTCTTATGGTGTAAAATGATATAAAAACCTCAAAACTGTTTCTTATGGTATAAAAGGGTATAAAACCTAAAAATTGATTCTTATGCTATAAAAGGATATAAAAACCTCAAAATTGATTCTTATGCTATAAAAGGATATAAAAACCTCAAAATTGATTCTTATGCTATAAAAGGATATAAAAACCTCAAAACTGATTCTTATGCAATAAAAGGACATAAAAGCCTCAAAACTGATTCTTATGGTATAAAAGGATGTAAAAACCTCAAAACTGATTCTTGTGGTATAAAAGGATATAAAAATCTCAAAATTGATTCTGATCTTCCATCAATGATCAACTTAATAAAAGCTTCATGTGATTGTAAATTGTCCTGTCAAAGCAAGAGATGTAGCACATTATGAGGACCACTGTAAATCATAGTTGTGGGGTTATGCACATCTCTCCCTCAAGCAGGAAAAAAAGACAACAAACCTTGTAACATAATAATAAATTTCAATAAAACAAACTTGGGACATATTTCAGTTTAGAGGTTAAATTTATTAATTTGCAATTTAAGTAGAAAGTATAAGATAGCATAAATATGACAAAATATAACAACTAGCATTCATATTGGATGAAGTAAATTATGGCTAGATTTAGCTTGGAAAACAGTGTAATGTATGTGATAGGGCTAAATTTCTAACTTTTGTTAGCCAACACAGCTTAACTAAAACACTTAACAATGTTAAATAATATTGCAATATACTTGAATCATTTATTGTATTTTTATCAGGTGTATGTGCATTAATTTATGGAACTTGGAATACTAACATGCACTGGTCATAGATTATTGTATATCTGTATCAAATTTGGTATATTCTGCTTTTGAGATAAAGAAGAAACAATCAGTAACCTGATTCCAAATTTAAGTATTGTTATTAACCAAGATCTCTAGACATTAAAATTTTTCAGATGTTGAGACTAAATTTTCCAACCACACAAAAATGTAAAATAATCAAGAACAAACAAATTCCAGACTTTCTTAATGTTTTATCATATCACATTTTATTTCATTCATTAGAAACAACATCATGCATTACATGTATCAAGAAACTTACTCCTTCTTCCCAATATTTAAAAAAAAATCGATATATAGATAACAACCCATGATTCAATAACTATCTTTGCCAACTGTGTGGTAGTCTTTGTCAGAAGTTAAGATAATTTGAAACAAACCCCAAATCTGGTTTCTGCATTGTTATTATCTCCATGTGGGTTCCAGTCTCGTACTTGGAAAGTGTGAGTATGAGAGAAAGTTTGCCAGTAGCTTCATCTGGGTCAAAGGTTCTTACCAGAGTTTTCCCAGTTTCTTCCTCCATGTTCTGAAAAATGGCGTTCAGCTCAAAGCAACAACAAAAGTCAAGATTTATTTATACATATAGAGGACTGTTCATCTCATGGCAACAATATAATATTCCCTTCAATGAACTCTTCTTTTGGATGATATGTAAGTTGGACTTGATGGAATTTGATATGATTCAGAGATCATGGTGTTTTTGCAAAAAAAAAAAAAAGAAGTAGAAAGAAAAGAGCAAACGTGAGATCAGCTTATGTCACTAAGCGACATAAACATCTACCTTAGATTTTACAATATAAAAAGAGCCATTACTTAATTTAAAATCCTTTTGAAACACTGCTACATTTATACAACAAAAAGGAATCATTATTTAATTCTAAATTCAGTGAAATAATGTTATATTTCAGCATTGAAGTATTGAGAGACAATATTGTGTTGGATCCAAAGTGGCTGATTGATGCCTTGAAACTCCTCATCAATGCTCATCATAACCTAACAGAAAGCCCTGCTGATAATTGTGCTGAATCAAAAGACCCTGTTGATGATGGATCTCAATCAACCAGTCCTGCTGACATCACACAGAAATGGTCCGACTTCAGGGAGAAAGGAATCCTTTCTTTAGAACTTGTTGGTTTGTACATTTCTTGCTTTTATTTTGTCTGTTTTTCCATCTGTTCATCTCTTTCTTTATTGACTTACCAGTGAAGATGGGAGGGGGTAGAGCATCTTCCGTTTCATTTGTTCATTCTTTTCTTCAACATATACTCATATATGCACGCAAGTTGGCATTTGTAAGTCAACCATACTAAAACATGTACCAAGAAAATGTTGCTTTTAGAAGTTTGAACATGGAATCCTATAAGATTGGTGTGTATGTGTGTCTGTCCACCAAGTTCATAATGTACACAAATAAACAAAATCAGATATCACCAGGCGACATTGGTGCTTTTCCACTGGCTGATTGAAATGTTACCAGAACATGACTCCTAAGTGGTTGCTGTCAATCTTCATATAGAACAGCGGAGCTCTGATTTTAATCAGATTGTTCTATAACATAAATGATTCTGCAGAGGAGTAATCTCCCACCATAATCCAATTTTTGTCTAACCAATCAAAGGTTACCCCTTTGTGACCTAAAAATAGTACCAGCATCTAGTTCAGCACTAAAAATATATATCACAAATTGCAATGTACAACGGATTAGATTTCATTGGTATGGAAAGTTAAACTTGAGTTAGATCTCACATTTTTGCCCAACTGATTTTTTTTTAAAAATGTCAAAAGTTTTAAAACATATGATCTATGCACCCAAAAGGCTTTAAAAATGTTATTTTAGGGTAATCATGCATCTGACAGCTGTTGATAATTTCAGTGCTCTCTTAGTTTTGACCAAAATCAGGCATTTTGTCATTTAGCATGCATTCCATTCATAACAAACTTGAATGCAACAACTGAACTTCCAAACGCTTAAAGCCGTCTTTGATGCATTTAAATGAATACGTTTTGATAAGTATATTACAACCAATAGAAACAGTTTTCTTCTAGAACACACACCATTTACATCCCCTCTTGATCAGAAAGCTTGATATAATACCCTCACGACCTCATCATTCTCCTCTTAACTGTTTGATTATTATATCGCTGGATGTTTATAAACATTTTATCAACTATAAATAATCTTACATTTCTATGGTGCTAAATAGCCTTACAGTGATGTGTGCCGTAAATCCTCAATTAATCACTCAGACTTGAAATGAAAAGCTTATATGATAGTCTCATATTTTCTGATCTGATTTCTTGATTGAGGAAATTAAAAGCAATTGTTACTGTAAAGGATATATATATATATATATATATATATATATATATATATATATATATATATATATATATATATATATATATACCCTTTTTCACTATTTAGACCCTCTTTCACTTGAATGAATTAATTCATTGATTGTACTGTGGACTGGCGTTAAATGTTGTCAGTCCTAAATTTAAATTATTTTAAATTTACATATAAGGTTAGACTGAAGATTTGTAAGGATTGTTTGGAATAGCTGATATGATTCAGCAATAGGAAAATAGTCAAGTAATGTGTGTCACTGTCATACCAAACGTAGAAATATAAATAGGAACGAAATGAGTTTAATTTGTTGATTTGTATTGTTTCTATTGTATTATCGTTGATGTTAATGGCCCTTCGTCAACAAAACTTGCATTCCATTCATAACAGAATTGAATGCAACAACTGAATTTTCAAATCCATAAATCAGGGGCCCCAAGTGGCCGAGTGGTCTAATGCTCTCTCCGTTACGGATCACTGCAATCTCACTTCTGTCTGCGTGGGTTTGAATCTTGGAATCGGCCAATGTTGCTATGTGACAAAGCTTGCCAGTAGCTTCTTGTGGGTCGGTGATGCTTTCCAGGGTTTTCCCCGGTTCTTCCTCCACCATTAATAGTGGCCGCCATGTATAGCCTATCGTGTGCTGAAAAATTGCATTAAACCCCACAACAACAACAAAAATCCATAAATCTGTCACTGATGCATTTAAATCAATGTTTATATTACAAACAGTTTGCTATTAGAAGTTCTCCAGTAGATTTTAAATAAAAATCTTTTGCAGAAAAAATCTGGACAAAGGAGAAGCATCCACAACTTCATGACAACAAAGACCACATCTTACGGATAATGGAAGAGCTAAACATCATTGCCAAACCAAAGTCATTTAGTGAGATCGGACAGAAGGTCAGTTGATATGACTGTTCCAGTTTTTGTTTTATTTGGATTTATTTGCAGAATTTACATTTCGTCAGAGCCTTAGATGTTAAATATAAAATAGACATATTCTTTGAATAAAAATCCTGCAGTTCTGTAAATAAACATCCTAATTTTTCAAACTAAAATTAGCTAAAATTGGACAACATTTAAACATCTGTTCAATTTAATGGTTTGAATTTTTTTAGCATAACTTCACAGTGATTTCATCTATTTAGTCAGATACAACTGTGTGTTTAAATTTTTGTAAAACTAACAGACTGACAAAGACGTTCTCTTTGCTACTTAAATTCATGGACAATACTACTATATGTATGAACCAAAGCTAAATGCCTGTAAAGATCAATCACTTAACAGCATGTTTCAAGTGCCCAAAAATCAAAAGGATGCTAACAATACATAGCAAGTCAGTTATTAAGGTACATGTGCATGGTTGTTTACTAAAAATGTGGTCTATAAAATACCACCTTCACTGCTTATGACCCCTGGTATTACTACAGTGGATTACAAATCGTACAGTTTGGCTTAGGTCCCCCTTAGTTTGGCCATTTGCAAAATGCAGTTTCCCAGAGATGTCAGATTTAGATGGCTTTAATGGTTCAGAATCCATCAAAATGTAAAACTACTAAAGTTAAAGTTAATAGAATAATTTTTTTATTTGTGTCTGTTTAAAAATATGAATCACTTAACAATACATAAAACACTTCAAAAAAAGAATTAAAACCACACTTCCAGAAGTCTGAGCTCATGTTACTGTATTTATTAGTGGGCCTTAAAACTTTGTGAATAGGTCCAACTGAACCTGAATTGGGTAATTTATGCTCTTGAAAAAAATGTGAAAGATTTGACCTAATTATTCTTCGTCCGAATAAACCTGCATTTATGTTTTTTCAGTTTCAGGATTAAATGCTTGAGAAACTCTGGTATGTGCCAGTAGACATAATTTGACACGAGACTGCTTTTGTTAAACATTGTATGTGAATTGCGAGCTTCATTAATCCGCAATAATTAGTGGTTATTACCTTGTGAATTTCTGGGTCTCTCTGTCCATCTTGGTCTCACAACATGTCAGGTTTCGGCGGTGAATGGATATTGCAGCTATGGGATCCCATATGCACCTCTCTCTTGATATCACACTCACCACAATGTCCAGAACTGCTACATAATCGACGGATACTTCAAAATGATGGTACAAGTACTTAATCAACATCCACAATCAATATTCTACCATCAGTTAGGAGCCAAATGATTGACTGCTTCAAATGGAAATCAATATATCATATACTGATCTCTAGCATTGACTAAAACTATGAAAGCAATTGATTAGCTGTCAAGCTGCAAAATATATGGAACAGATGCTATGCCAGCAAGGGCCTACAAAGCTAGAGGCTCACAGATGGCACATAAACCGACTGAACTCTTCCAGGCAGTGTGGACAAGGGAAACTGTAACCATACTTAAGGAATTCATGGTTGCATCTGTCATTCACTTGTGTAAGTGGTGAGGGAACATTCTTTAGGCAACCATTGTGGCGTCATCTTGCTATTGAGGACCAGCTTGTGCATCACATTGATCAAGACCCTCTGTCTGACAATCAGTATGACATCAGGAATTTAGAATGCCTGACAACATACATGGTGCTTGCAGCTCATCAACTCCTGAACACGTGACAGGAACAGGAACTTCAATCTATGCATGACATTCATAATACGAGGGCCTCGAAAAATCATAGAAAATATTGGTTGCAGAGAGAAAACTATTTCATTGATGAGGCATTACATGATGGCATGCTCGCTCGTGTCATGGCAAGTTTTTTTAAACTATTCCAAGTTGAGAGCAGAATGGCTGTGTGTTGGTCCTAACCCTCTTCAGTTTAATGTTTTATGTCATGCATACTGATAACATAACATACAGTGAAACATTTTTTCAACTAGGTCATATATCCCAAGACTTAAGAAACTAAATAAATTTGTATTGGATTTGCCCCTCCCCCCACTGCATATTGAAATAAAATAGATAAACAAAACGCTTATTTGATAAAACAATGAAAGAAACTAACCTTGTATTTTTATCATTTATCTTTTTTTCATCATCAGCGTTAAGGAATAAAATATCCACAAACTCTGTATATGTGGCATAGGCTCTCCATACTGTAACGTGTATGCTTATATCCAACAACACAAGCCACATTTTTCCGTGACATGAACATTGAGCAAAAAATCATGTTTGTTTGTACTCAAATGTATGTTATCCAACTGAAAACTGGATCCAACGAAATTGCAAAGGAGAGAGAAATAATCAACCAATTGCTTGCAGACGACTGCCATTTATGTATGACATGGTGTTAGGTACAAAATAACTAAGATTAAATTATACCCAGATTAACTACATGAATGTATCTCAAAAATAAAAATTGATATTTGAAAATGCATTCACTTGAGTGCAAGTTACAATGTTTTTGAAAGCATGGATTACACAGCAGATTATTGTTGTGTATACCAGCAGACATTGATGCCCGTTTGTATTAATCATAACTATAGATGCCAAGCATATAGAAGCCCGTGTTGTAAACAAACACATCTGGCAGTGAGCAGTAAACTCATTGTTTGAACTTAGCAAAAGGACATCAAAGACAAAGGTTACTTTTATTACAAAGAAAGCTGACCTCAGAAGCCGACATTGATTCTTTGAACCCCACCTTTTTAACGGATAGTGTTACACCCCATGTGTTATATATCGAAAAGACCAAAATTCAGGACTTAAAAATGCTTTTTGTAAATAATAAAGGTGAGATAGAAAACGCCTTTCAACATTGCATAGTGACTTTACATCAACACTGTTTGTCACAAAAACATCAACTTTTGATAATATAGAGCAGTCTTGTGTCTAAATGCCAAACGACAATATTGTAATACATCATATTATGGTGAAATTCGTGATATTATTAAATTCATGCATATATTAACAGCTATATATATTAGATTGGCTGTAACACATTCTGATGTAGTAGTGGGATCTCAATGAAAAAAATAACTTTAGTACTTGTGTACTTGAGCAGTGTGGTGGAAGATAGCAGCGGCTTTATAGAGAATTATATAATAATTATAAAGCATTTAAATTCAATAGCAGTCATATAATAAATCCTTTTAAAATTTCTTATAACAATTTGATTCAGTTTTGAGATTGTATAATGTCAAAGTTGATGTCGGTTATGTAAAAAAATATATAATTTATGGTTTTTGATTGGATTTGGAAAACATGGCTAAACTTCTTTTATATTTAGATGTTCATACTTTGCTGCTCTGACAGCTATCTGCCAGTGCATTGTCTGCACTCGTATTTATAGACTCCTATTTACGTCACATGACCTTAGTTAGCCAATCAGTGTTTGTCCTCAGGGCTAGCCATAGCGGTATCCAAGTCAACTGTCCAAACTGCATGGAAAAATCCATCTGAACACAAGATTGAGACAGAATTAAGTTGTCCTCTCAATGTCCGTGGTGTGCATTTCTACTTTTAATCCTATTTGTATATTCATACCTATAATTATGTAGAACTAAACAAAAGAGACAAGTGAATTTCGATGCGAATCGAGTGAGAGTACAAAGTACTGATGATGCAAAGAGTTGTAATATGGTTATTGTCACAACAACATCGCTATCAAATGCATACTATTTTGCACATTAAGGTAAAATAACAAGTTCTACATAACCACTACGTATGGACTAACATCATGTTTCTGGCTTTGATATTCCAAAATTGTGGAAGGTAAAATAATTGATTTCCTAAATTATTCATGTAAAATTCCAGCTCGACACATGCATGGTCCAACATGGAAATGAATATGGCACAATAACTGCTAACATGCGATCTTCATTAATACTCATGACAACAGCATGACAGTACGAGGACCAGAGCAAAGTTTTATACTCACATTTATTATGAAACACAGAGTACACATCTGTGAAAGATGTAGATGGTGATCTGAAGAATGGTGGGTAGGTGGCATCCTTTCAGGAATGGAAAAAATAATTCACACGTGGTAGATGTTTTCAGTGACATAAAAATGACATGATCAAATATGTCAAAGTCTCATAGGTCAAACATCATCTGATATCTCAACATTTAAAAGCTAATAATCTTTACACATTAATCAGACAGTGTTTATGTATGCAAAACTCCATTCACAATACCATTAAGGTATTATAACATTGTGAACTGCATCATGTTTTTCTGACTTTGTTTCATGTTTTAACATTGGCATTATTAATATTATTATTGGAAAAGGAAACGTATTTCTTAATAGTGTTTAGTATTTTGGTTTGATGAGTTAGCCATGACAATATCAATACAAAGGTTATTTTATTACATAGCAAGCTGACTTTGGGTACTTTTAAGTGTGCCTTTTTTGAATTTTTTCTTTTAATATACAAAGATGGCTGAAATAATTGAACAGTTTTTAAAGTGAAACAATATAGGGCTTCATGCATAGATATCGATATTGATGACCCAGCATCACCCAGAAAAATTTGAGAAAATAAAATCATTTTGAGTCCAGAAGAGAAGAAAATGATTTACCAACAATATGTTCAATAATATTTTTGAAATTCTCATTCCTGAATGGACTGGCGATAAGATGGGGGTTAAAAGTGAGAATTAGCATGACTGGTGAAAATTAAAAAATTCTGACTTTAGTCCTTGCAGTTTCCGTTTCAGGTGATGTATTGCCTCTAACAATAATATTTCTGGGCATGAGAAAGCTAAAAGAATATTCATGCACCGAAAGAATAGATCATGTGTGCAGGAGAAGGGTTGTGTTGAGATGCTGCAGCAGTGGATTAAAGAGTTTTATCTCAAGTAGTTTTATTATTTTAAAAATAAAATGTCAGTTGAAGTGCATTTTCCAACATGTAAGTTTGGAATGATTGTAAATATGTCCCAAAACTTACCACTTGAAAGAAAACTATTTGTCCCAGAAAATACACAGCATAAAAAAAACGTTCAAAATTTATTATGGTGTAACAACAAATACAGTGTCCCACAATATATGGTAAATATGGGTAAATATGTTTTCACGTCTTTAAATTATGCTGATGATGCTGATTAATCATCAACTGTGGTTTCCATTAATAAACATAGAACACTTTGAAAAGTTTCTAACAAAATATGCTAAGCTAGAATATTATCAAACTTAATACAGACATTCTAACATGAAATTTATTTGTGTTTATATATATACTTTCAGGAGGAGAACTACTTCCTTATCCCCTGCATGCTTCGCCAGGAATCTCCAAAAGAAATTATTCTTCCAGAAGAAGATCCCCAGATGACGAGCTCACCACTTCTGCGTTGCATCTTTACAGGAAATATTTTGCCATCTCCCATATTCCATAGGCTTCTCGCTGCCTGTGTAAGTCGCTGGCCAGTTGCAAAGAAGAAGGAGACATCAGAAAATCTCATTTTCTGTGGTTGCTGTGTTTTCAACATAGACCTTTCCCACAGACTCACCTTGCATTTTACGAACCATGTTGTGTTTGCAAGAATAACGAAGATGGCGATTGATGAAGTCACGACCCCTGATGCAAAGTTGTGTAGCAGAGTTAGAAGGTTCATTACTCTGAATCTTTCCAAGATGACATCTTACCTTGGCCAGAACTTTGATTATGAGCTTAACTTGTCCCCGCCATTTCAGATGTGGTTTGCTAATGAAGTGAGTCATTTTCAATATTTCTAAATGGAGACACAACAGTATTGTAGTGTTGCCTTCTCCTAAGGTTTTGTTCTCTTGTAATGTTTTCCAGTTTTTATAAAAGTGCTTGAAAAAATAGATGAGACCACAATACCCAACCAGATACTTCTATAGGAGAATACTTTTGAAGTGGCAGTTTTATTTTAGTGTATCAAAGGATGTCATGTGACATAATATGATATTGACTTTGGCAGATTTGCCAGTTGGAATGTGTGTCATGACATTTGTGGGGCATATACACAGTTGTCCAGATGAAATGTGTCCAGTTGTAGATAAATATCTGTAGTAATACAGTCTGAACTATAGAACATATCAAGTGATTTGTTTAGGGACAATTTTGTCACTACATTTGCTAGATTTATGGGCGGTAAAGAAGTTATTTCTTATAATACAGATGTGGTAGGAAAGTTTTCAAATGTTCAATTTTCCACTTGAGATGGAATAAGCTGAAAATTTTAAACCTAGCTAAGTACAAAAATATGCCATAGAATCTAAGATCTTATACATAGTAAAATCACACTTCATAGAAAATCAGTTCAAGCTGTCTCAGTGTGAGCAAACAATATTGACATTTCTGAACAGCTTTTCATAAAATGCTATTTAATGCTACGTTTGTCAAAATGATTTTCAGCTAAACGCCAATGAATGGACTGTTGTGTAAATGATGCATGCATTGTTTATTGTATCAGAATGCTTTTCTTGGATCACTTATTTAGTATGTGGATGAATTTTATAGTGTTATCTTGATTTCTTGTGTTAATACTTTAGCTTCATCTAACAAATCTATACATTTCTATTAAAGTAAACATGCTTCATCCATTTATAAATTTGAAAGTGATTTCTTTGTTCAACCAGGACTTATAGAATTGATTATATTGGGCTAAAAATGGAATATAATGTACATAATAACATTACTTATGTTATTAAAATGGGTTTTGCAATAATTTACAACATGCATTTACCTTTTTACAGATTATTAAAACAAATGACTATAAGTTACAGGCATCTCAGAAAATGTTACGAATATAGAATGAAATTTAGAATTAAACTGAATTACTGGTAACGAGGACCAAAACAACAATAGCAACTAATGATAATACTTATAGTTGTATGATATATATATATATATATTTAGAAAATAAGTTTGATAGCTAAGCTACCATTAAATAGTCCCTCGTCCATAGGTCAGTTTAGCTTTTTCCCATAGGTATCTGATTAAGAATGATTTCTGTATTTGATCAAAGCACCACAAAAATTGTGTTGTAGTATGGAAAAAGTCTACATAAGTCTAGATGTACAAAATTAATTTGGGTTTTATTTTAGCCAATGATTCTTTCTCTGCAAAGTCAGATTGAGACTGTTATGTTATTCTATTTCAAAAATATAGTAAAACCATTTTAGCATCATGATCATCTGAATTGTCATTTTACATAGCTTGGGTCTCATAATAATATTGACCTTCTCCTTTCTTTAGGGACAGGATCCTGATGCACCCATCTCCCCCGGGCACATGAACTATGCTCGCCTCTGTGTTGCTCTTGTAACTGTTCTTGGAAATGCTTTGAGAGGCATTCTTCTTACACACTTTCCTGTACCATACAAAGACATATATCAAGTAATCCTGGCTAATAGATACAACCTCATCAAAAGAAAGGGAAGACCACTTCTTAATGATGATCAGAGTCTACTGGTTTTTCCAGAACCACTAACGGACAAAGTAGGCACATTGGACCAGTTTGATATTTCCGTGTTGTATACTCTAATTAGAAATGTCAGCACAGTTCCTCCTCCTCCAATAACAGGCTGGGACCTTGACCCATATGATCAACCAAGGGACACATCTCTAGGAGCTAGTGTGGAGCGAATTCGTTCATTTAGGAATAAAATCAGTGGCCATACCGCAGATGGAACGATTAATCAAGCTGACTTTGAAGATTACTGGAACAAATTTGAAACTGTGCTTCATGACATTGAAGCTATAATTGGTGGACACATGTACAGCCAAGAGCTGGAGAAGCAAAAGAGACAGGTGTTCTCCATCTATGAAGCCTGCTAGCTGAAACGAATTTACAAATCATGGGCATGTACAAAGTATAAGTACAGTATGCATGATATGATTGCAGAGTATAGCAAAAAGAAACTTATTATGAGAAAAGGGGTTAGAAGGTTGGTTCCATCATAAGCATCCTATTGCTTTTATAAGATTTAAAATTTAAAACTTTCTTAATGACTAGTTAACTGTGGTATATCAATATTAAATGTTTAACTCATGCATACTTTATAACAGGTGTATTTAACAGTGGTATATCAATATTAAATGTTTAACTCATGCATACTTAACAGGTGTACTTAACAGTGGTATATCAATATTACATGTTTAACTCATGCATACTTAACAGGTGTATTGAACAGTAGAATATATGATTATTGGATGTGAAATATTTGGTTTCTTAATTGAGCGTGTTTAACAGTAGAATATCATTGCTGAATCTCAAGTTCTTGGATATGTAATTGGTGTACTTGACAGTAGAATATCACTGTTAGATATGAAACTCATGGCAGAATTTGCACATATTATTACATCACAGTATAATGCAGTCATACACTTTTATAGTGGCTCATATCATATGCAAATTGCATAATATTACAGCTTGTTATGTATCAAGAATAGTGAAATTTGGAAACAGTTATGCTATGAAGCTTGCAAATATAATCCTTGAAGTGTGTTTGCAAATATAATCCTTGAAGTGTGTTTGGATTTCCAGGTAAAAGCTATGGGGATTTATTGACATTTTATTGTTACAGTCTTCTTTATATATTAGCATAAAATAATAAATGTATATTTTTTTGATGACTGAGTATATTTTATAAACAGACTACAGGTATCTTTGTATAAAAGACTTTTGATAAATGTATATTTTTCTCATTGGCATTGTGCCAATGTGTGAAATTAATGTCCATAAGATGTGCTGTAAATAAATATCTTGCTTAGAGGAAGTGACAGAAAATAGCGTTTTAGTAGATGCTACATGATACTGAGCCTTGGATAAGATACTGTGCCTTGGATACAATACTTAGCTTGGATAAGAAACTGAGCCTTGAATAAGATACTGAACCATGGATAACAAACTGAGTCTTGGATAAGATACTTAGCCTTGGATAAGAAACTGAGCCTTGGATAAAATACTTAGCCTTGCATAAGATGCTTAGTCTTGGATAAGAAACTGAGCCTTGGATAAAATACCTAGCCTTGGATAAGATACTGAGCCTTGGATAAAATACTTAGTCTTGGATAAGATACTTAGTCTTGGATAAGAAACTGAGCCTTGGATAAAATACTTAGTCTTGGATAAGATACTTAGCCTTGGATAAGAAACTGAGCCTTGGATAAAATACTGAGCCTTGGATAAAATACTTAGTCTTGGATAAGATACTTAGTCTTGGATAAGAAACTGAGCCTTGGATAAAATACTGAGCCTTGGATAAGATACTTAGCCTTGGATAAGATACTGAGTCTTGGATAAGATACTGAGCCTTGGATAAGATACTTAGTATTGGATAAGAAACTGAGCCTTGGATAAGATAGTTAGCCTTGGATAAGATACTTAGCCTTGGATAACATACTTAGCCTTGGATAAGAAACTGAGCCTTGGATAAGATACTTAGTCTTGGATAACATACTTAGCCTTGGATAAGATACTGAGTCTTGGATAAGATACTTAGCCTTGGATAAGATACTGAGTCTTGGATAAGATACTTAGCCTTGGATAAGATACTTAGTCTTGGATAAGATACTTAGTCTTGGATAAGAAACTGAGCCTTGGATAAAATACTGAGCCTTGGATAAGATACTTAGCCTTGGATAACATACTTAGCCTTGGATAAGAAACTGAGCCTTGGATAAAATACTTAGCCTTGCATAAGATGCTTAGTCTTGGATAAGAAACTGAGCCTTGGATAAAATACTTAGCCTTGGATAAGATACTTAGCCTTGGATAAGATACTTAGTCTTGGATAAGATACTTAGTCTTGGATAAGAAACTGAGCCTTGGATAAAATACTGAGCCTTGGATAAGATACTTAGCCTTGGATAAGATACTGAGTCTTGGATAAGATACTTAGCCTTGGATAAGATACTGAGTCTTGGATAAGATACTTAGCCTTGGATAAGATACTTAGTCTTGGATAAGATACTTAGTCTTGGATAAGATACTTAGTCTTGGATAAGATACTTAGCCTTGGATAAGATACTGAGTCTTGGATAAGATACTTAGGCTTGGATAAGATACTTAGCCTTGGATAAGATACTTAGGCTTGGATAAGATACTTAGTCTTGGATAAGATACTTAGCCTTGGATAAAATACTGAGCCTTGGATAAGATACTTAGCCTTGGATAAGATACTGAGTCTTGGATAAGATACTTAGCCTTGGATAAGATACTTAGGCTTGGATAAGATACTTAGTATTGGATAAGAAACTGAGCCTTGGATAAGATAGTTAGCCTTGGATAAGATACTGAGCCTTGGATAAGATACTGAGCCTTGCATAAGATACTGAGTCTTGGATAAGATACTTAGCCTTGGATAAGATACTTAGTCTTGGATAAGATACTTAGGCTTGGATAAGATACTTAGCCTTGGATAAGATACTTAGCCTTGGATAAGATACTTAGTCTTGGATAAGAAAGTAGCCTTGGATAAGATACTGAGCCTTGCATAAGATACCTAGTCTTGGATAAGATACTTAGCCTTGGATAATATACTTAGCCTTGGATAAGATACTTAGCCTTGGATAAGAAACTGAGCCTTGGATAAGATACTTAGCCTTGGATAAGAAACTGAGCCTTGGATAAGATACTGAGCCTTGCATAAGATACCTAGTCTTGGATAAGATACTTATCCTTGGATAATATACTTAGCCTTGGATAAGATACGGAGCCTTGGATAAGAAACTGAGCCTTGGATAAGATACTTAGCCTTGGATAAGATACTCAGCCTTGGATAAGATACTTAGTCTTGGATAAGATACTTAGCCTTGGATAAGAAACTGAGCCTTGGATAACATACTTAGCCTTGGATAAGATACTGAGCCTTGGATAAGATACTTAGTCTTGGATAAGAAACTGAGCCTTGGATAAGATACTTAGCCTTGGATAAGATACTGAGCCTTGGATAAGATACTTAGCCTTGGATAAGATGCTTAGTCTTGTATAAGATACTGAGCCTTGGATAAGATGCTTAGCCTTGGATAAGATACTGAGCCTTGGATAAAATGCTTAGTCTTGGATAAGATACTTAGTCTTGGATAAGATACTTAGTCTTGGATAAGATGCTTAGTCTTGGATAAGATACTGAGCCTTGGATAAGATACTTAGCCTTGGATAAGAAACTGAGCCTTGGATAAGATACTGAGCCTTGGATAAGATACTTAGCCTTGGATAAGATACTGAGCCTTGGATAAGATACTTAGTCTTGGATAAGATACTGAGCCTTGGATAAGATACTTAGTCTTGGATAAGAAACTGAGCCTTGGATAAGATACTGAGCCTTGGATAAGATACTTAGCCTTGGATAAGATACTGAGCCTTGGATAAGATACTTAGCCTTGGATAAGAAACTGAGCCTTGGATAACATACTTAGCCTTGGATAAGAAACTGAGCCTTGGATAAGATACTGAGCCTTGCATAAGATACCTAGTCTTGGATAAGATACTTATCCTTGGATAATATACTTAGCCTTGGATAAGATACGGAGCCTTGGATAAGAAACTGAGCCTTGGATAAGATACTTAGCCTTGGATAAGAAACTGAGCCTTGGATAAGATACTTAGCCTTGGATAAGATACTGAGCCTTGGATAAGAAACTGAGCCTTGGATAACATACTTAGCCTTGGATAAGATACTGAGCCTTGGATAAGATACTTAGTCTTGGATAAGAAACTGAGCCTTGGATAAGATACTTATCCTTGGATAAGAAACTGAGCCTTGGATAAGATACTTAGCCTTGGATAAGATACTTAGCCTTGGATAAGATACTGAGCCTTGGATAAGATACTTAGCCTTGGATAAGAAACTGAGCCTTGGATAACATACTTAGCCTTGGATAAGATACTGAGCCTTGTATAAGATACTTAGTCTTGGATAAGAAACTGAGCCTTGGATAAGATACTTATCCTTGGATAAGAAACTGAGCCTTGGATAAGATACTTAGCCTTGGATAAGATACTTAGCCTTGGATAAGATACTGAGCCTTGGATAAAATGCTTAGTCTTGGATAAGATACTGAGCCTTGGATAAGATACTTAGTCTTGGATAAGAAACTGAGCCTTGGATAAGATACTGAGCCTTGGATAAGATACTTAGCCTTGGATAAGATACTGAGCCTTGGATAAGATACTTAGCCTTGGATAAGAAACTGAGCCTTGGATAACATACTTAGCCTTGGATAAGAAACTGAGCCTTGGATAAGATACTGAGCCTTGCATAAGATACCTAGTCTTGGATAAGATACTTATCCTTGGATAATATACTTAGCCTTGGATAAGATACGGAGCCTTGGATAAGAAACTGAGCCTTGGATAAGATACTTAGCCTTGGATAAGAAACTGAGCCTTGGATAAGATACTTAGCCTTGGATAAGATACTTAGCCTTGGATAAGAAACTGAGCCTTGGATAACATACTTAGCCTTGGATAAGATACTGAGCCTTGGATAAGATACTTAGTCTTGGATAAGAAACTGAGCCTTGGATAAGATACTTATCCTTGGATAAGAAACTGAGCCTTGGATAAGATACTTAGCCTTGGATAAGATACTTAGCCTTGGATAAGATACTGAGCCTTGGATAAGATACTTAGCCTTGGATAAGATACTGAGCCTTGGATAAAATGCTTAGTCTTGGATAAGAAACTGAGTCTTGGATAAGATACTTAGCCTTGGATAAGATACTTAGTCTTGGATAAGATACTTAGCCTTGGATAAGATACTTAGCCTTGGATAAGAAACTGAGCCTTGGATAACATACTTAGCCTTGGATAAGATACTGAGCCTTGGATAAGATACTTAGTCTTGGATAAGAAACTGAGCCTTGGATAAGATACTTATCCTTGGATAAGAAACTGAGCCTTGGATAAGATACTTAGTCTTGGATAAGATACTTAGCCTTGGATAAGATACTTAGCCTTGGATAAGAAACTGAGCCTTGGATAACATACTTAGCCTTGGATAAGATACTGAGCCTTGGATAAGATACTTAGTCTTGGATAAGAAACTGAGCCTTGGATAAGATACTTAGCCTTGGATAAGATACTTAGCCTTGGATAAGAAACTGAGCCTTGGATAACATACTTAGCCTTGGATAAGATACTGAGCCTTGGATAAGATACTTAGTCTTGGATAAGAAACTGAGCCTTGGATAAGATACTTATCCTTGGATAAGAAACTGAGCCTTGGATAAGATACTTAGCCTTGGATAAGATACTGAGCCTTGGATAAGATACTGAGCCTTGGATAAAATGCTTAGTCTTGGATAAGATACTGAGTCTTGGATAAGATACTTAGTCTTGGATAAGAAACTGAGCCTTGGATAAGATACTTAGCCTTGGATAAGATACTGAGCCTTGGATAAGATAGTTAGCCTTGGATAAGATACTTAGCCTTGGATAAGATACTTAGTCTTAGATAAAATACTTAGCCTTGGATAAGATACTGAGCCTTGGATAAGATAGTTAGCCTTGGATAAGATACTTAGCCTTGGATAAGATACTTAGTCTTGGATAAGATACTTAGCCTTGGATAAGATACTTAGCCTTGGATAAGATACTGAGCCTTGGATAAGATAGTTAGCCTTGGATAAGATACTTAGCCTTGGATAAGATACTTAGCCTTGGATAAGATACTGAGCCTTGGATAAGATATTTTGTTGATATAGTGATACTGATACACATATTTTTTAGATGATATTTCACAAAAGAAAGTCTCTCAATGGTATTTATAAGCCATTATCTTCCATGAAATTATAGCAGAGATACTTTCTACCAGACTACCTATTAGTAGTCAATGATTTTATCTAAACCTTGTGGAACCTTACAGACAGGTTCATTTATCACCACACCCTTAGTTTTGCACTACATGAATGCTTTTAAAGAAGGCTTAATACTAACTTCATATCTTCATTTAAATTTGAATACCTTACCATGCTAAACAGAAGAAATATAAAATGTCCCCATGCAAGGAATAATGCATATAGAACAAGTCTGGGAGTAGGTTGAATGCCAATAAAATTCTCACATTTTACTTTCTACAGATGTGAAACAACTGCCACAACCACATGTTTTTGTTAATGAAGATGGAAAAATATTGAAAACCCCTACTTTAAGTATATAAGTCATGCAAGATGACAACTCGTGCAGTTTGAAATCTGCCACTTACAAATTCTACACTGATTTCTTTTGCCCATTGACATGTTCAGTCAATAATTTTAATATCTCAGCATCAAACAAGATATTAAATATTTGTGCCCTATTTATAATTTAATACTCATAATTGCAAAATTCTTTTTATATCGATAAATTGTTTCACCCCTATCAATAAGATATGTATTATTTATGCAATTGTTATAACATCTACTGGACACAGATTAAATTCATGAATATCTAAGTCATTATATAAAGAATGTATGTCGAACTGTGATAAAATGTTTTACTGAATTATACTGAGATCGTTTGGCAAGAGTACAATTTTTTTGCAAGCAATGGTTCACATTTGGTAAATGGATGAGGTATAAGGAGCTGACCAGTCTGTCCATTTTTTGTGTGTGCATGAAACCAAGAACAATAATCTTTTGTTACACAACATGGAAACTAAGTTTTCCAAATGTTTAGCAACATTGGGCCTTCTTGAGCTTCATGTTTTAGGATGATTTGGTCATTCTTTTTAGAATAATGCAAAATGGAAACTAAATTATTCAGTATAATCATGACTTTACATTAGCAGAATCTATATGATTTTCCACCATTTTCTGGTCATTTGTCATGAGAGACAACATTCCATGTGATTACGCAGCACTACTATAATTTGGACTTTCTACTATTTTGTGGGTGTTTATTCCCAAGATCTCATTCCATATGTTTATACAGCACTACTGTCAGTTGGATTTTCTACAGTTTTCTTGTCATTTATCTTTGAGAGGATCCATCTCATATGGTTGCCTTTTCTATCACTTATTTTTGCATGTGGTGAGAGACGACACAAAACAAAAATGTTTGGTTGTTTTCTTTTATCCATAGAAGACCACTATTTTCGTAATTGACCAAACAGCATGACACATCTTCATGTTTGATTCCGTAAACTTTACGATGCTTCAAATACTTGATGTTAAATACGGAGTAAATATCGTTGTTTCATTATTTATCTTTTCAGCATGAAAAGTTGAACAGAAAACAAATTGCAAATAAAAGGAAAGGAAAAACAAAATAAAACTTATAAAATTTAAAACTTTAATGCGATTGAAGATCTATGCCTAATAATTTGTATACAACAGGATAGAATCTATAGTCACACTTGTTTTTTTTCTCCAAACACATTAAGCTAATGGCAACTACAATTGGATGGGAATTACTGGTCAAATTGGAATATCAAGCATAGGGTGCATTGAACCAAACAATGTAACAAGTGAATGGAGTAGTTGAGATGTTACCATTCATCCAGACTCAATTAAATAATGTCAGTAATTAGAAATACATAATAGTATTTGCATGTGTTCATGTATGTTTTGGTACTGATGTGTGTGAGAGATCGAGAAATATCCATGCTGAAAGTTTGATATATAAATACAATTTGAAATGGGTAAGCATCTTTGTTTCTCCATTGTTTTCACTACCCAATGATATTAAGCTGATGGTGTATCATCCCATTCCTTTTTAATCTAGCCCTCCTGTAGCTAAAATGTGCTTCTCAGTTGCCCACATATAGTATGGATACTACAAATGGGAAGCAACTTTTTGGCTACTTTTATCACTTTATCATGACTAGATGGCTACTGAATGTTCTTTTTTTGTGGTGGTATTCATATTACAGTAAGTATGCCTGCTGTGGTACCATTGATTTTCTCAACTTTTTCCTAGCAATCTGTTACAAAGGAAGATTATGTATCAAATACAGACTTACAAACTCTAAGGTCAAAGTTACTGACTGTAAGGAGAAAATTATTTTCACAATATAATTTCTGTTTTTCAGGATGTACAGTACTTTGTTGTGTATAGTTAGTACTGGAGCTAAGAATTGTAAAATAACTAGGTCATTGAGACCAACAAAAATAAAATATTTTTCAAAAAATAAAATGAGTGTTCCATGACCAAAGGTTACCAATCTATGTTGATGGCTTGCATATAGTGCATGGAATAAACCTGTTGATATTACAGTAAAAAGACCAGCGGTCAGGGTCAGGTGACTGCAGGATTAAAATGTTTATTTTACAAAATAATACCAGTTTTACATCCCATACATTGACCAAACTGTGTGGCATGCTTTTAATTGAGTTAAGAAGAAGAGTATCAATTTTGGAGTTAAAAAGTGATACATAAAGCTGTTTTGAATTCACTGTCATCGTCATCATCATTTGTGTAAAGTCATTATGACTGTTGCGGTTCTTAATAATTTGTCCGTTGTTTGTCATATCAGACTTGGGTTAGATAAGGCAGTAATACAACCAGTGATGTTTAGTTGACATCCTCCTCCTTTCAGTTCCATTTAGGGATCGTTTGTTATCATTATTATTACTATTAATGGTTTGTTCTATGGCTCATTATTAGAAAAACATATATAGGAAAATTAAATGTTTTGTGTTGAAATGTTTTAACAAAGTTTATTTCAATTTTACCAATCTGTCAGGTAGAATCAGAATACCCATGATATTTTCTTTTGTAAGGTAGCAGGGGATAGTTTCGTAAATTGGCTCCTGTCCAATTTCTTAACTTAAGGCTATGATGTGACCTTTTCAGCTATTATTGTTTGCTAATTAAAGATATGGATACATTTATGAACTAATTGTTTTGGGCTGTGTTGTTTTTGAAATTCTTGTCAGGTATGTACACCTCCTATAGTTACTCTGCAGTATGTAGGAAGTGAAATACCAATAGTCGGCAAGGAAGAAGAGCTAGTCCCCATAGCAGTAAACACGTCAGTTTGGGACAAATAGAATATCTCAAAAATGACTGGGTTGACAATTACTTTCAATTGCATCAGCCTGTTCAGGACACTGTGTTGTGCATAATTATAATCTAGTAAAAGGGCTTGTTCTAAACTGTGATCATCACATGGTGTCAAAAATAATGTTTGTTCATGAAAAATGCAACTTCAAATTTGGGATTGGGGTGCATAAACTTCTACTGTTATGAAGTGCCATTGACTTCTCAGGTCAAGTGGATAATATTCTTTTGCTTTATTGTAATACAGCTATCTAACCTCACTTGTGTATATTATTTTTCTAAAGATCGTTTTATATCGGCTGGTGAATGCAGCATTATATTTGTGCATAAAAACTGTCCCTTGCCCCCTGAGGACAACTATTTTCTGATATACATATGTTGCTGTTTGTAAGGAAAAGTGTTAGATGATACAAATATAAGTTATGTTAAATGTATATAAATGTTTTACATTGTAAGCATGTATTGATGCCAGTTTATTATATCATGATTTATTTTCACCTTCATATGAGTTTGTGTGTGCATGTTTGTCCATAATATGGTGTGAGTGATCCTCAACAATCCCAGTATAGATTCCACTGTTTTGTTTGTTTGTGTTTGATTGTAAAGAGACGTAGTGCATGATCATCATTCCATCCTGGCATATTAATATCACAATAAGAATTTATTGACGTGGCATGTATGTAGAACACATTCAACAATTAATTAGGCATGCATATTTATCTATCACTGATAATATTGCACATCTCTTTTAAAATATTCAGAGATAGCTTTAAAATACCTGGAGATTGTTATACTGATACAAATGTCAGAGATACATAGGGGACCATACCACTATTCATGCATTTATTTCTATTTGGTTTTGTCTTTTGCCTTTGCATGTGTTTGTCTTTTGTTTTATCCTCAATAAAGAAATTTGAAACGCCTTTCAGCCTTCTGGTTAACTACTTAGACCATCGGAGTGTCACTATTTTGTGTGTGAAAATCATGACGTAGTACGCATGCTATTGTAATGAATTGTTCCACTGAGATATGAAAGTCATGATCCTAATAATCATGCTACCTACTATTAGTCTGATTGTTGGTTTTATCTTTCTTTATCCATCTATTCTTATCTTTATCATTTATTTTCTAGACAGTATCAAAACCAGTTGCAGGTATATAGAATTAGATTCTTTTTTAAATCCCAGCAGCTATTCCCTTAATACCATTCCCACTATTATCGTAAATTATGGAAATATGAACAGTATAAGAGTAAAGTTGCAGTAAGTTTCACTACCATTAACACTTTGATCATTTTAACATTTATTCTGAAAACACTGATGGTTCACACAAATTGGTCTGGGATTTTCTGCAATTCCAAAGTCATAACACCTTGAATATATGCCGATAGCTGCTCTTAACTGCCATTCGGATCACATCAGATATTTACATAAGAAGGATAAACCAATACTGTGTGTTTGCATCTAGTTATGCATCTGCTTTGATGGTCTAAGTAATTAGAGTGTCCGCCTCATAAAGCGGGAGGTCTCAGGTTCGAAACCAGCCCAAGTCATACAAAGGACTTACAGAAATGGTGTATGCACCAGTGTCTCACTTGGCATTCAGCATTAATAGGTTAATATTAGGACATCAGTATAGACTGCCACACTGCAGAAATCATATCGATATGGCTAAAACTGTTAATACTGCATTAAAAAAAAAAATATAAAAATAAAAAAAAATTACAGCCTCATGCTAAATCATATGGACAGTGCAATGGTTGTCTGAGCATATTGCAGTGTCACTTTTTGCAAAAAGATTAAGAAAAAAACGTTTTTTTTATTCTGCACATTCCTTCAGCAATACAATTTGGACCTATTTTATTTCTTTTGTAGAAATAGCCAATTTGGTTCCAATGAAATTTATTTTTTTAGCATGCACAAAAGTGACCCGCACTTTGCAAGTCATGTAAAATCTGCCCTGAAACACCTCTAATCCATCATTTTTTGGCACAAGGAAAGAAATAAAATCACACTGGAAGGGAACAATCACCGACCCCAGAAGACCCCAACCCTTCCCAGTAAATCTAGGCATGTACTGGTTTGCTTATCAACTAAGTTGATATATTTGGTTGTATCTAACTTGCTCAACAACGCATTTTAATGACCAGGTCGAAAATAGCATGTTACTTTATTTTGGCAATCAGTATTTCTAGAAGGTGGCTGCTTAGTTATATAATGTGGCACTAGGAAGTATTACCAAACTAGTCAGTTGTGTCTAATATCAGACGCACCGTCTCGTGGTAATCGTAATATTAGCTAAGTCATAATGTGTGTATGGGATTGATTATCATAATGTTGGAGACATAAACAACATGGCAAGAACAATTCATAGAATAACTTCTCATTTTCGGATGATTTAAAGAAACACGTTTCACTTAATTTATATACTTGGCAACCCCTCCCCATATTAACACTGATTGACAAAAACTTCGAGGACGGCTGCGTCAAACTTCCGGTACCTGAGAATCATCACATCACTAGCTCCATGTTTAGTGACAGTGTGGAATCTCCTTAAATTTTTTCATGATGTATTGTGCCATTATGAAACTACCAACCAATTACTGAATTTCATTGGTATGTTTCCAAAGTAGCTTTTTTGGATATAGTGTCACGTTTGTCGGACGAGGTGAACAACTAACCAATTGGGAGAGACAGATTTATTAATTAACGTCAGATAATATTGTCATCTAATTTATGCCATGCACCAACAAAAATAAAAGGAGTAAATATCGTAACGCTAGCAGTGTCATGCAATGTTCAGCCATCTCCAGTTGGAATCAAGTCAAGTCGAACCAAGGCCCAGCTGAACATGTTGTATAATATAACAAACAACCATGTGGACATACCAGCGAACAAATACCGGCGGCACGATTTACCCAAATACACCCAAATACTGCCCAAATACACCCAAATACTGCCCAAATATACCCAAATACTGCCCAAATACACCCAAATACTGTCCAGAAACAAGCACGTGATACATTTACAACTAAAGAAATTTTAAATTCATTGCAAAGTTAAGTTCTGGATTACACCTTCGACATTTATATACAATTAGCTATTGTGTGGTCAGATTTTGTCTTTTGGTAATTTGCTGTTTATTTCTCTTAGAAAAGTAGTGAATGGGGATACATTAGCCTCAATGGGAATTAGCATTACAGAACCCCTTGGGAACATTTAGCCTCAATGGAAATTTAACATGGGGAAAAATCGTGGGACAATATAGCCTCAAGGGAATTTAACATGGGAAAAACTCTTTAGTCACTCTAGCCTCAAGGGGAATTGAACATGGGGAAAAAGTCTTGGGTCACTCTAGCCTCAAGGGGAATTGAACATGGGGAAAAAGTTTTGGGTCACTCTAGCCTCAAGGGGAATTGAACATGGAAAAAAAAAATCTTGGGTCTGTTGAGTGACAAGGGAAAATGGAACAGGGTCGGGACCCTATTTTAATAGGGTTCCGACCTGATGGGTGTATGAAAAGGGAACATACGAAAATTGAAACAGGGAGGATTCTCTAATTTTTTAAAAAATAAAAAAGGGGTAGGCAATTGAAAGTCTATCTCTTTTCGAGAGATGTGGGTGGCCCTGAAAAGGGCCTTGGGATTTATGTTAATATGCCCTTAACATAAAGGGCATCTGTGGCATCTTCTTGTCCTCAAGCTGCGTCTTACTGCAGGGCCATAAATCAGAGTCCTCTTGAGGCATCCTTGTCTTTCCACATACACTCTTCGTATCCACAGGCTGGTGTCTGACTTGTGGACAACTGTCCACTTGGATCGGACATACATTAGCATGTCCGTCCTGAACATCATTGTTTTGACAAGGGTGGAAGATTCAACGTCAGTCCACATGCTGAGGCGACGAGAACAGGTAAATCAATGCAGTGAACTGCGCTTATTTATAGGTAGAGGAAGGATTGAAACGGATTGAGTTCATTGACCAATCCAAACACGCGTTACAAAATTCAGTCAGCTCGCATCCAATCCGAAGAGAACAGTCTGTGACGTCACGCGGTCTATATAGATTCGCTACCGCCTGTGTGCAGTCAATCGATGCGAGACAGTGATTCAACATGACGGAAACTCAGAAAACGATCCATTGGGGTGCACCAGCAGTGGAGACTACACAAGGGAACCCGGACTTGCGATTTTGTGGATTTTCTTACCTCGCAAGAATTTGTTCCGGAACCTTCGTCACCTTCAATACCACACGTGGAGAATTTTAGACAGAGACAGAAAGAAGAATTGGAGAAATTTATACAACGACAAAAGGAAGCGGAACAAGCGTTTCTTTTACAGCAACAACAGCAAGAAGAGGTAAGAAAAAAAAAACAACAACAACAACAAGAAGCAGCAGCAAAGAAACAAGCGGTTGAAAATCAAACGGTCACGGTACTGTTAGACATTTTAGCGGAGTTAAGAAGTCTGAAACAAATGTATCAGACTTCTTTATCACGACCGAAGAGAATACGACCTTCCCGAGCTAAACACGCCAACCCTGTGACTAAGCCTACCGTACCACCCTTAGTGATTTCAACCCAATCATCATCATCAGAAGTAGGCCTCGGCCGTGGCAAAGGCTTAAGGCAGTTAAAGTTGATTGCTTAAACTCACCCCTACACCAAAAAACAAAGGCCCTTTTCAGGGCCACCCACATCTCTCGAAAAGAGATAGACTTTCAATTGCCAATAACTCAAAAAAACAAAAAAAAAACAACCCATTTTACCCCTATAGTACGTGTGTATGAATGTGTGAGTGTACGTTCTTATTTTAAAATCAAAACCCAAAGACCCTTACCTTTTTATACCTAATTTATTCTTTTATCAATAATTACAATCCAATTCACAATTCACAACAAAGCACTTTAAAAAGTTCATAGACTTCTTCTGTCTCATTGTTTAGTCTCTCTGTTTTTTGAATTTCTTCACCGTCACAGTCTTTTCCTCCTCTTCCTCCTCACTTTCTTCCCTTCTTCTTTTCTTCTCCTATTTCTTTTTCTTCACCTGTCTGCTTTCTTCCTCCTCTTCTTCTTCCTCTGAAGAATCCCTCTCTTCTTCTGACTCCTCTTGTTTCTTTTTTGGGCAATCTGGAGACCAATGTCCTTTTTCTTGACAATAATAACAGGTATCTTGACTTTTGTCTCTTTTAACCCCTTTTTTTTTCTTTTTTGACGGTCTGGACACTCTGAAGACCAATGCCCTTTCTTCTGACAGATATAGCAAGTATCTTGACTTTTGTCTCGAAAGGAAGGAGAGTAGTCCGTCGGCTGGTCTGAAGAAAATTTTCTAATGACCCCTCGCAACGCTCTGATGAAATGTTCGATTTGGGTAGTCTCTTCCATCGTTGTGCTTGGTTTGAGAGTGAAATGAATAGTGAAAGGACAAGACACATACCCTTTTATATACGCTGGTCTGCCAGGACTATAAATTAGTCTGTGGTGTTTAAACTTTAGTCATTTGACGTTTTGCACTCAAGATGAAACGATCCAATTCATTTGAGAAGAAAGAAGAAGAAAGTAAGAGGCAGAAACGTGATCTATCACTTCGTACCAGGGCTGAAGTCTTGGCACAAATTCATGCCAGTGATTTTGAAGAGGACATGAGTGAAGCAGAATCCAAACCCTCTAAACAAAGTTCACCACCCTTAGTTAACCCTGAAAAGTACTATGACATTCGAGAGACAGAAAAGCGCTCCTCTAGAAAATTTAGAACCACGGCTTACAAATACACGGTGAAGTTTAAAGATTTCAAGTCCGAAGTACCGTTGGAGAAAGCAGAAGGGTTCATCACCGGGGTGTGGGATTCTTTACTCACCACACTCAAGCGACAATGTCAACCGAAAGAAGACGATCGCTTGAGACTTTCCATACAACACGACGGCTTGAAATCCCCTGTTTGGATCGAGTTTAGCACCCCTGCAGAATTGACCGCTTCCAAAGTCATGGACAAAATTCAACACGTACAACAATCCAATGACCAGTTTGACATCACCGATGGAAAAGCCACATTGGACATGACCCACGTCTCTCCTCCTCAAGGGACTGGACACAAAAAGATGTTATTGGTGGACGAGCTTCGCAACACCAAAAAGAGTCTCCTCCGAATTCACAACCCTGAAGACCAGATGTGTTTAGCCAGGGCCATCGTGGTGGGACGAACCTATGCCGATAAGAACGACACGGCAGAATGGAAAAGAGCCTGGAAAACTATTCGACAATCGGACCGAGCCAAACAACGAAACGAAGCAGAACTCCTGTTACAACAAGCTGGCTTGCCCAAAGACACGCCCTGTGGCATTCCTGAGATGCAAAAATTGCAAGATGCCCTAGCTCCACGATACACCTTGAAAGTGCATCCTCAAGAAATGCGTGGGCCTCTGTTGTTTCGAGGGAAAGACTTTAAGGACGGAAAATACATTCATGTCTATCATCACGATGACCATTTCGATACCATTACCAGTATCACTGGATTCCTGGGATACGGTTATTACTGTGAGAAATGTGACTATGGCTATAACAATCGAGAGCTACACAAGCATTGTGGCTCGAAATGCTCAAGATGTTTGGCCTCTCCACCCTGTCTGAACGAAGGGCAAGAACCAGTGCATTGTTCAACTTGTCTGCGCACGTTTGTCAGCCCTGCCTGTTACCAACAACATCTGAAGACGCAAGGTTCACAGAAGAAATGCGCTTGTCAACTGCTGAGATTGTGCCCTACGTGTGGACAGGCATACGTACCAACAGTGCCAAGGCACACGTATGTTCAGCAAAGAAAAAATGTCACATTTGTCACCACATCGTGGACTTGGAACACCAATGCTACGTGCAAAAATACCAATCCCCACCAGAGAAAGAGGATGGACACAAGAAGAAAGGCAATTTCATCTTTTTCGATTTCGAATGCATGCACGAGACCGGTATTCACATTCCTAATTTCTGCGTGGCTCATCGAGCGTGCGACAGGTGTTTTCAAGAACCTATCTTCAGTCACTGCCCTCACTGCAGCAAGATTCCTTCATTACCTTTTGAACCACAGTTCGTACACGTCTTCTTGGAATCCTGTCGTCTGTGCTAAAGATGAACTCCCTCATCGCAAACCTCAAGACCATCAAGCTTATATGATCAACACGGACAAGTCATCTCCCAGGAACCCACTTTGTAGCCGTCTACTTTCCTCAAGAAGGATGTGTGGAATATTTCGATTCCTATGGATTGCCTCCTCTGGAAGACGATATCATTGACTTTATGAGAAGAAATGCTCAGACCACCCGATTCAATAATGTGAAATTACAAGGCACAGATTCCTTGGTGTGTGGACAATATTGTGTGTATTTTCTGCATCATCGCAGCCTGGGCTATTCCTTAGAACATTTAGTGACTCATTTTGATCCTCGTTCTTCTTCTAGAAACGATGTGAAAGTAGATCGATGGTTTTGTGACCAGTATGCTTATCTTTTGTCTCTAGCTAGGAAACGTAGTGTCCATCAATGGCCTAATGACTTCCAACAGTGGAAATCACAATTTCATTCACAACGTTGCCAACCCTGTCCAAAATAATGTGTGAGTTAAAAAATGTTTGTGATTTAAAAAAATGTTTGATGTTATATTGTTGGATTATTGTTAAAAATGTTATGGTTGTTTGTTAGTGTTAAGTGATTTTAAATAATAAAAAAATGTTGTGTTTTGAAAAGAACTGCCTTTGTGGTTTGTTTGGCTATAGGAAAAAACAAAGAAGAGGAAGAAAAGGAGAGAGGAAATTTCAGAATTCCAGAGACAGAAGATTGGGATTCTGAAGCCACTTATCACGCCTCTGCTCTCCCCCCAAAAAAGAGGGAAAGGAGACTGGGGAAGAAGATGTGTGTGTGGTGCCAGGCCTGGAAGGTGCCATCATTAACCAGGTGTCATGGAGTTCAAAAAACTAAATGCCCTTTTCAGGGCTACCCAATACTCTAGAAAAGAAATAGTAATCTATTTGCCAATGTGTGTATGTAGAGTAGTGTGAATATAAACACTGACTCTTTTTTCTTGTGTGTGTGTGTGTGTGTGTGTGTGTGTGTTTGTAAGCGCTCATGTACGTTTGTGGGGATAGTAGATTTGGGGTTTGTTTATTGCTGCTTCACTTATGTGGAAAGTATTATATGAAATGAGAAAATTAGGGGATTTTTCCTTCACGTCCGCGCTTTTTAAGTGATAATCTAGGTAATATAAATTTTATGTCTTAGGGGGATGTTTTCCTTCACGTCCGCGCTTTAACTATAAGAACCCACAAGGTTTGATGTTCGAACCATTCCACGGAATAACGAGAAAGAAGATGGTAGTTGTAACAGAGTTATTCAACAACTTGAGACACAGTTATTTTTGGATAGTAGATGGAGTATATGTGGTGGAAAGAGTAGAAAAGGGATGGAAATATCCAGTTACAAGGGATTTTGTGACCAGACAAGTGAGGAGTGTGAAACTAGTTATGGATCTCCTTGACAGTATGTTAGAAGAAGAAGTGAAGAAAATAAGAGGATTCATTGACCCTCCCAATGTAAGAGTAGGTAGCTTGAAGGAAGCTCTGGATAATACAACATTAGTAAGATGCTTCCTACAAGATATCTTAGTAGGGAGTGAGTGGTCCTATGTGAAATGGGGTGTTGACCAACTTATAAAAGCCGAGGAACTTATGAAACGAGTGCTGACCCAAGAAGTAAAGAACATAAAGGAAAGGTGGACTAAAGAAAGAAAGGAAGAACAGAATAAGAAGAAGAAATTAGAATTCGACCAACTGAATAACAATTGGATGAAGATACAGGCCAAGTTCCGAGCCATGGGTCACCCGGACTGGATACCGGAAACAGAGAAGAAGAAGAAAGGAATGATGGAAAAAATAAGGGGATGGATAAAGAAGTTAAGGAGTTAGAAGAAGAAGAAGAAGAAGAAGAAACCCAAAGGCCCTTTTCAGGGCCACTCATAGGTCTCGAAAAGATCTTGACTTTCAATTGCCTACCCCATTTTTATTATTATTTTTTTAAATTTTTTTTAAAAAATAAAAAATAGAGACCCCTCCCTGTTTCAATTTTCACCTGTTCCATTTCCATAGACCCATCACCCTATTTTAATATGGTCCCGACCCTGTTCCAATTCCCCTAGTCCCTAATCAGTCCCACGATCAATTCCCCATGTTCAGTTTCCCTTGTCGCTAAACAGACCCACGATTTATTCTCATGTTAATTTCCCTTGTCGCTAAACAGACCCACGATTTATTCCCATGTTAATTTCCCTTGTCGCTAAACAGACCCACGATTTATTCCCATGTTAATTTCCCTTGTCGCTAGAGTGACCCAACAATTTTCCCCATGTTAAATTTACATTGTCGCTAGAGTGACCCAGGGGTGTTTTTAATGCTAATTCCCATTGTCGCTAGGGTGACCCCATTCACTACTACTGGACTTAATGCAGATTTTGAGTTTGTTCAGACATTAGTAATATGCATGAAACGCGAATAGCATCGAGATATGTTGTATCATCCCAAAACGGCATGGGTAGACGCATGTATCGAGGATATGAAGACCCATAGCGTTCAATGAGATGGCGTTATGCGCACGGACAGACAAATGAAGAGGTACTCAATAAGATACCTACACATATTATAGAATGTTGTATAGCTTGAAATCTCCGCTTCACATCTATAGTTTTAGCCTAGAAATACGTGGTACCATCACAAAACGGCACAGTTAAATGAACGTAGCCTGTATATAAAAATATTTAAATTCGCAAGCGAAAACGAATAAAAAATACAAACATTTTTATTTTGCATCTGTACAAGTATTTTTTGGCATAAATGGCTTTAAAGTGATTAGAAACTTATCAATTTCTATCAAACTTACCTGTTATTGTTCACATTTTCTAATATTTATAATTAATTCCTGCCCAAGGGCCTAGTTATCTTTCTGCTATTCAACTTGTACCAAGAGGCCATTACTCAATAATTGCATGAAAAAGAAAACAATAAGAATTGTCTAATATGTTCTAATTTGCACGTATGTAATAGTGCGGTTTTTTATTTTTACATTTTGTTCATTAGATGACATAATTATTTTATTCGTTTTATATCAGTAAACAGTCGGAATTGATCGTCATCACGTGCAATTTAGTTTGGTTCAAAATAAATTTATTTGAACATGTGGCTCTGATTTGGTATATAAATATAACATGGAAATGAGACAGTAATGAGACAGTAAAAGTCAAAGAATCAGTTGGAAACGATCTGAAACCAAGTTATAAATAGATTCGTTAACTATATCAACATTGGTGCTGAATTGGATTTTTTCCTTAGCATTTTTCTATATACTATGCATATAGAAAGATGCTAGGGAAAAATCCAATTCAGCATGCATCCAAGGATTTAAGCCAAATGTAACAATTTTTGCACATGTATCATATATATGTGTGTGTGTGTGTGTGTGTGTGTGTGTGGTCAGAGTCTATATTTTTTTAGCAGAAATAAATATCAAGTAAATAAAAGAAAAACTTTGACCACACAAAGGCCAGTCCAGACACAGAAACTATATAACAGACAAAACATTATAGCATATACATAGCGAAAATTTTTAAGAAAAAACAACACAAAATATCAGGGAGTTGGAACAGGAACACGTAAGTCTTTGAATGTTTCGAACAAAGAGCCATGGGGTGGGGGGGGGCACACTCGAGGCCAATAGCTAATTATATCTAAATGTTGAAGGTGTGTCCACAAATAAAAATTAACATTATTGTAGATTATAGATATCTAAGTATTAAGTATGCAAATTAGGGACATATATATGTCGTCCCGGACTATGTCGATAATTTCCGAGCAAATTTGTAATTGGAGATGTACGAAACGTTTCGTACAATGAATTTCTAATTGCTCTAGTCATTTAAAGTATTCATTTTTGACCCAGAACTTAACTTGACAATGAATTGAATTAATTTGTTTAGTAGTAAATGTATCAGTTGCTTGTCTCTAGACAGCATTTGGGCAGTATTTGAGTATATTTGGGCAGTATTTGGGTGTATTTGGGTATATTTGGGCAGTATTTGGGTATATTTGGGTAAATCGTGCCACCCAACAAATACCTGACTTTAGCATATAGCCAGACTAGTGCAAACCATAAGGAAGAAAAATCTAATTAAAGTCAGCATCGACAAATTGTTTCAAGTTCAACTTCTTCCCATATACAACAGGGACTTGGAACAAATTACCATCAATGATTGCAGACGTTCACGACTTGATATCTCACAAGCAGGAGCTTTCCAAAATCACATTCTAATGAACTAGTCAGCTACAAGTAAGCCCTAGTCTTTCTCAGGTCTATGCCGCTTGAAGTTCCTTATCTTAGCGCCCCTACAAGAACCGGATTGGTCAGGGTATGAATTGACAAAAACATACACGGACACTCTTACTTATCTCGGCCTTTCCCGTCATTACTTTTCTGACTATACTGTCGCTTCTAACTTTACTTTCTTTTTGACTACGCACCACCTGTTGCTTAATAGTCAAGTGTTACTGCGTCTGTGTAATTATAGATAGGTGAGAATCTTTTAGTGAAGGTTTCTTCAGCCTGCATCGCTGAGCTCTCTTATCAATTGCTTGCGCTTCAGCCCTCAATGTTTAGACTCAGTAGTGGGAAAGTATGTCATATGATACATTAATCTACACTTAAAGGGTACTCTGCACTTAAAGAGTACAGTGCCGCAGTGATGATGGGGATTGTACACTTCACCTCGCAATGAACTTTCTGATGAATATAGTTATTATATATTTGTTTTATTAATGCTTGCTGTGAGTGAAATAGAAAGAAAGAGAAAGAGGGGACGTGTGTATGTATCAACCATAAAATCCAATTTCTAAAGTTGATAATAATCGCCTCAGGGCATACTGGTGCTTAAAATTTCAAAACCTCCATTATTCAGCTGGGTCCTTATCATTATTCTAGTTATTGTTGTAAAGTTTGTAATAGTAAATCCATTAACCTTCTGTAATGAATTTGAATGTTATAAATGTTTACCAGTTGGAATATAAATAATTCAACTCATAGCAATACTGTCATTAAACCTTTATAAATTTACTGCCTAATACGTCAGGTTACCTTATACCGATGCTGGTTCAGAAGTAAAGGTATAAATTACCAAACAATTGTCCCTTGACCTCTCTCTCAACGGGGAGAAAATAATTTCTTGGAATTTAAGGTATATAATTTCTTATTTTGACTGCTGAGTTTTGAAACGATATATGATGTTCTTTAACGATTAAAGGTCATGTTAGATTTTGTAATAGACATACTTCATATCAGCTAGACACCATTTTCATGTAGTATAAAGTAGACGTCGTTAGCAGATTTTGGTTAGCCCATCTCCCGTCAATATGACATCCATTCAGTGGGAACAGTGATTACAAGATGCTCAACACATTGCATGAATGTCTCCATTTTCATTTAGGACAAAGTATGTTTAATAAGAAGTTTATTGTTGAAACTGGGATTATGGTATTTTCATAACGATCATATTTCCAGTCATTCGGTTTATATTGGGGTTTTGGGAGGTGTCATTTTCATGTGAGACCAAACAGACTACTGCGAATATATGTGTAAGGCTTCGTGGCAATCCTCGGAAAAGGTTTGGAGCAGTAGCTAAATCAGACCTGTGTTAAATATCCAACGGACAAAAGAAGAAAGAAAATCTCATAATTTAAACGACTTGTAGAGCTTTTACGAAAGAATTTACTTCGTAAACTCTTAAGTCAATCCGTTTCTCAAATCCGAGAGAGAGAGAAGAAAGGAAGTTCAATCCTCTTGAAAGAGGTGTCACTTGATGATGTTGTAAATAAAGCTACATGTTTGAAAATCTTGGCTTGCGAGGGTAGGGGATCGAGCTGTAAAGACAAAAGTCTGTTTGAGCTTCTGGCCAGCAAAACTGTATTGAAATAATCAACATATAAACTTACATTTCAATATTAAACTACAACAAGCTCAATTTTCGGATATAAGAAATACATATAAAACTACGATATTCTTTCACTTACCAACATCATACTTGTATAATAACTGCCGTTTAAGAATGTAATACAGATAATTAAATATCGAATAAATTCACGATAGCAAAAGAATCTAAAATATAATATTTCAGACTAATACCGTAATTGAAATATATTTTACTGAACTAATTCTAAAATGTCGACATATTAAACTCTATTATATAAAGAGTATTTTATTTCTAAATTAACTATTACTGAGTATGAGGTTGGTAGCGAACGTTGCTTTTACTATAGTCAATAATATAGTTATAAGTAAATATAAGTTCTTTAAACAATTAAACTTTCCGATACATTATATTAAAGAATAGCAAGAAAATATTAAAATAATCTAATGTTTAAACATACTGATGTTAGGTTAACACTAAAAATTCTTATACTATGAAAAATTGTACATAGATCGTAATCCTACCTGTAAAGTCTGTTTGAGCTTCTGGCCAGCAAAACTGGTGTCGGCCCGTGGCTGGGGCGTTTATACCAGTTTCTTAAGACAACGCCAAATATGGCGCGCTCCTAGCTCTTTGCCATGGCCAGAACCTCAAGTGAAGCTTCGTAGTCTCTTACAGGCTATCGTCTGGATCTATGTACGTCATTAGACAGATAATTCTACAACGTCAGCACGATTAGTAATAGCTTATGGTTTTTTTAGGTTTCCGCAATGCGATACTTTACATGTAGTTTTTTGTGCGCCGACCCTAGGATACATGGAAAATGTATGTATAGACGGTTCGTACTTGATCATAAGAGCGCAATCTGTATTAAGTAGTATATAATTGTAATACCGAAATAAATGGATTCAAACTCAATATATTTTAATAAAAAAATTACTTACAATATAATTATCAACTTACTTTTAATACAATTAAGAGAAAATTTCAGTCTTGTTACTTGTACTAAAAAATGATGTCCTAATAGAGCTAAAATGAGAACTGTGGCCATCCCCGTGGTATATGAGGGAACATACTATAATATTCATCCATAGGTATTGTGTTTATATATATATATATATATATATATATATATATATATATATATATATATATATATATATATATATATATATATATATATATATATATATACAATTGTAGGAGGTCTATATTACTGAAGGGCGAGCGGTTGGATATATACAGTAACTTGTTTTAATAATCACTCTTTAATTCATTCATAATTTCTCCATTTGTTTTCAAGATCTATCAATTACTGAAGATGTTTATGGAATTTTGCAAATGACAACTTACTTATGAACGCTTACTGTAAAATACAGAAGCTTTTAAGTATTTTGTCGCAGCAATTTGTGAGAGAACCTTCAAGAGAGGGGCAGGGTGAATACCAAAGTAATGGAGTTCCTAATTTCCGTGGTTCTGTGCTAGAGATATGTAGGGCCACAATTATAGCTTTTATGTCTGAATTTGAATCCAGCAGAGATAACATTAAGCGAATATTTCATTGACTTTGAAGCTGTAAATTCATAAATGTTGTGACTAGAAACAGGCATTAAACATATATTCACATGGTTCACAATATTATTAAGAAAATGAAAAGTTCTGGTTAAAGTGTTGTTGAAGATGGCTGATGTAGGGGAAACAACAATATCACATTCATTGATAAATTTCCATAATATTTCAAAAACTACTGCCGAGTATTTGTTTAAGAAGTTTTAACATCAGTAGAAAAAAGTAACTTTTTTTCACTTATTTGTATTAAATGGTTTGTTCGTTTCAATTGTGCTTCAAAGTCAAGTTGTAGCACCAACATGAATTCAACATATCTTTTCTAAATTATGCCAGCTACTGCAGATATGGATATGAAACAGATAAATATTTATTTATTTGATGAACTAAATTATCAGAAGTGTTACTTGCAGCTTTGTCTACATAATTCGAACTACTGTTATCTGTACTGCGCCTGTTGGCAAATTATTACAGGTGATTTATAAATGTATACCATCTCTGTATTTATATGAAAATTTACCCTAATTAAAATAGCAAATGATTAAATACAAATGAGTATATGTTCTATGTTAGCCCATTACTATCATGACGAAAGAAAAACGTATATCGCATATTTTTTCTGGCCTTATTTTGAAACTGTATTGCCCACATCTTTTTCGTATCCACAATCGTCTTTTCCACTATTTCTCTACTTCATATTGTTCCCTTAATTTTAAATCATGCCTCTCACTTTCGTATTGTAGATTGCATGTCAATAGTAAAAAATGAAGTTTCATTTTAATTCGATAAATATGTTACCTTTTTGGATTTATCACATTGTGCTTACAGTAGATTGTTGGACGAGGTCTGTGCACTACTGTGTTGTTTGTTTTAAATCTGAACTACATCATTTATTTGGAGATGGGTCCTAACTTTTTTTGGCATGTTGGATGACCTCTTATGACAGGTCGGTAACATAGTGCATTGGTTCAGGAGATCAGTAGACTCCAACGAAATATGCTTAAAGAAAAACCAAGTTAAAGAATTCATAAGCTGGTCGAAGTGCACATGGTTGTGTGTCACTTTTATTAAATTTCCACACAATGAGTATAAAGTCACCTCATCTTTACAGAGTATCGTAACTAAAGGACCGTATCCTCATCACCACGATGCTACACTGTTTGATTATCAGTTATTACACTGGACAACAAATTTTTACAAAAGTCATGTTACTGAAATAAAATTAGTCAATTCTTATCAATTTTTATGTGCTGAACACGAATATGACAGTCAAATTGCAAAATTGGCTCTAGTTTTTTTGTAATCTGCAAGAAATTAATGTTTACATAACGAAATGCATTCCAATAGTAAAAGGTCAACTGTAATAGCCTACCTATAAAAAATCAAGTCATTGACTACATCTTAGATTTCTTCGCCTGTCTCTTGTACAGCTGTTCGGGAGCATCTCTGAGGAGTGTCCAGCAGTAGTCAGCCAGCATTGTAGTGGACCATTTTCCCTGGTATCTTTGTTCCATTGTTGCGATATCTTGATGAAAACGTTCGCTGTGTTCATCACTAACAATACCACAGTTGCTAGGAAAGAAATCCAAATGGGAATGAAGGAAGTGAATCTTTAGAGACATATTGCAGCCAAGTTTCTTATACTTCATCAACATGTCTTCTACTAGTTCCTTATAGTTTTCTGCCCTAACATTTCCGAGGAAGTTTGTAGAAACTAGGCGAAAAGCATTCCATGCTTGTTTCGCGTCACCTTCCAGCAAGTTGTTGAACCGGTCATCTTTGAAAAGCTCTCGAATCTGAGGACCCACAAAAACTCCCTCTTTAATCTTTGCTTCGCTGAGTCGAGGGAATTTTTCATGCAGGTATCGGAATGCTGGCAAAGTCCGGTCAATGGCTTTCACGAAGTTCTTCATCAAACCTAGTTTGATGTGAAGGGGTGGTAGCAAGATTTTCTGAGCCTCAACCAGAGCTGGGTGTTGGATATTCTTCTCTCCAATGGCTACATTCTGCCTGTGAGTCCATTCCTTCCTCATGTAGTGCATTTCCCTTGCTCGGCTATCCCACTCGCATAAGAAACACATGTATTTTGTATATCCTTGCTGCAGTCCCATTAAAAGGGCAACTACCTTCAAATCACCACAGAGGTGCCAGCTGTACTTGTTATACTCAATGGAATTCAGTAGCTGCCTTAAGTTATCGTATGTCTCTTTCATGTGGACAGCATACGCTACTGGAATAGATGGAAGAATGTTTCCATTGTGCAAAAGCACAGCCTTGAGACTCAGTTTCGAAGAGTCCACAAATAGTCTCCATTCTTGTGGGTCATGAGTGATTTTTAAAGCATTCATGAGGCCCTCAATATCGGAACAGAATATCAGATTACTTTCCTTTCTGAAGAAAGGCTCCAATTGCTGGTGGCTCTTTCGATATGCAGTAATTGTGACATCTTCTTCTAGAAGATTCCATTGTTGGAGTCTTGATCCTAGCAATTCTGCCTTGTTCTTTGATAAGTCCAAATCACGAATCAGGTCATTTAGTTCTTCCTGTGTTATTCTGTGTGGGGTTGATGATGCACCACAGTGAAAATCTGGATCACTGCATGCTGATGGACCAGGAGAAGAACAGGTCGACTCACCTTTGTCTTCGTCAGATGAATCAAGAGAATATTCTGCTGGAGGTTCTGGAATAGGAAGTCCCTCACCATGTGGAACTGGTCTCAATGCAGACGGAATGTTTGGGTAGACTATTCTCGACTTCTTTCGCTTCGTTATTCCGCCGGAAAGAGGAGGAACCAAGCAGAAGTAACAGTCATTTAGGTGGTTGCTTGGCTCTCTCCACACCACTGGGACTGCAAACGGCATTGATGACCTTTTGCAATTCAACCACTGTGAAAGCTGTGTTGTACATGTAGCACAGCATATATGCGGAGCCCAAGGCTTGTCTTGGTCACCAACCTTGCATCCGAAGTAAAGATGATATGCCTTCTTCACTTGAGAATTGATACTTTTCTTCTGGTTGGCAAATGTCACTTCCCCACAAATATAGCAAAAATTGTCCGCGGTATTAACACACTTTCGAGGCATTACTGTTCTTTATTGTACGTAAATGGATAAAATAATAAGTTTTATGTAACAGTAGCTTGAACTGTCTCGCACAACGTCTAAAATATTTTAAATGCTGAACCTATCTGATTGGGCTTTATATAGTACACTGCTTACGTCAGCTTCAGCAGCCGCCTGGCATTAGTATAATAGGCCTACACATGTATAGTACACTGCTGACGTCAACTTACTTCAGCAGCCGCATGGCATTAGTATTGCATTGCATCAGAAAATGATGCAATCAACTGTGGATGATGTGAGCATGATGGTATTATGCAATGTTACATCATTATTCCGGATGTTGCTGCAGTCCTACTGGAGAAATTTACACAGTGAAACATAGAAAATGAGGTATATGAATATCTTCAAAACGAGAGCCAATACAAATTTTTCACGGTTATATTCGTGTTCGGCACACCAAAATACTACAGATTAGGGCCTTTTCAAGTCAGTAATGATTTCACTGTTGACCAGTGTTATTAGACAATGGTAACTATTGTTATTCAATCAGATAGATCGACGAAGTTTCATGCTCAAACTTAGAAACTCTCAGCGTTGTTTCAAAACTCTTACACCGCAGTACACGTAATTTGAAAATTATTTTATATCCGTTTACAGGACCATGTAAGTTAAAATGATTGATGTATTTAGTCAACTATCCTGTCAAGAATCAACCGAACTGCTGCTAATAATTGTGTAGTTTCACAACATCTATTTATAGCAATTTAGATTCTACGAAATAAATTATAATTTAACGTTTAAAACAGTTTGAATCAATATATGTATTATTTATAACTAAGACAAAATAATTTGCTTCAGTGTACCTTGTTCATTATTGTCAGTTATGGTGGTCGCATATATAAGAAACTGCCAGATTGCCCATCGTCTAGGTAAAATGAACAGAATGTCGTCTGCTAGTGACCATATAGGAAGGCACATATTTTCAAAACATAATTAGGCCAGAGGTTCCCAGGGGAGGTATTAAACCTGTCCGCGAATTCGAATGCCATCGAAAATTTAATTTATTTTGAAAATTATGCATTTGCTGCTGTGATTAATAAAATGTGAATTCATTTACAACGGTTATGGAGTTCATAATAGTCATCATGTATTTTCTCAATTAACGCAGCCTAAACATACAGCCAATAAGGGGTCCTTGAAATGTTTCGAAGTTCAGAATTGGTCCTCATACTTTGATAAATATTATTGCAGTCCTTTACAGAAATGCAGTTGTTGGACATACAGATGCCGCCACCATAGCGCGTCACTAACAGGCGAGACAAAGCTAGTTAGATTTGCATTGGGTGATTGGAAATTGTTTCCTGATTTAGTCGGACAAATATTGTACCGTTCCGAGTTGTTGTACGACTCTCAGCACCTTTCCCAGTCAATCGCGATTCCTTCGAAATAATCAAGGTATAGAGGACTAATTATGGAGAAAAAAAAGGTATGCATCAAACATAACGGAAAGTGCTATCCCTGGATTATAAAGGAGAATGGCTAAAATACTGTATCAGGCAGGTGTGACTAGAACAGAATTAATTAATAGGCCACCATGCTAATGTGTCTGCTAGGCACAATTGCATATAACAGTAGCATTATTTTTGGTGATGTGTACTTAATCATCATGGAATATGGACTAGTGCGTGCAGGCAAGGCGATGGATCCCGTTTACTGGAGGACCTTTGTTCGAATCTTTGAAAGGTTAGAATTAAAAATTTACTAACGTGTATGATTAGTATTATTTGTATTATACACGTAGGGTTATCTCGACATTTAGAGACCTTTTATCATCTTGACGGCTACTCTACTCGCGATGTTCATAGTTACACAATACTATAACACTCGGCCTGAATATTATGTTTTGTTATAGTTTGCATTTAGTAGTAGAATTTTATTACACTATTTGTAAAACGCATAACTCCGAGTATATATTGTTCATTCTGGAATGATCTGCACGAAATGATTTATAAAGACTATACAAGGAGGTGAATTAAGATAAATTCCTACCTGCAACAGACAAATCATTCATCTTCCATACAAGTTTACTTGATAAACAATATACAAGCTCTAATTGTCAGGTTACGATTTTATGCTTATTACAAAGTATTAGCCGGCAGTATTTCCCAAAATTGTTGAAATCGCGGTGTAGAATAGCTACGTTATTGCAGTTGATGCGATCATTACAATTATCATCAGTGCCGCCATTATCGTCACCACTGCCGTTATTTTGGCAAAAGTCAACAAGGCTGTCATTAATATCAGTAGTGGTGATACTATCACTATGTAATTTCTTTTAGGAATTTATATAAAGTACAATTTCTGCTTTGTTTAATTTTAATAACGATGACGATTGTCAGAATTTTGGTATAGTGTAATTCAAAATTGTTTGGCTTTAATAAAGTCTATCATTTTTATAATTTTATTATTGTAAAACAAACTGTATATCTATATTAGAGATTACTGTTGTTATTACGTACTACAGCATTTGTACACAACACCATTATATTAATATTTCTCGTAATATTAAAACAGAGAAAGGTAGAAATACAGTACATCTTAAAAACTATTTGCTTCAGCAAATTCCCGCCGTTTGCACCAAAAGAATAATGATAGAGGTTTCAAGTCATTGGCAAATTATTCTTGAAAGCGGATTGCAAAATGAAGAACACTTCGTATTTTTTCGGAAGTATGAACGGCTTTCGGAGATTCAAAAACATGAACCTTGAAGCTGGGTGTTATAAGCCAATAGGTTATTATAGAGGCTGCTCCGGTGGCATAAGTGGTTAGAGTGTCCGTATCGGATGTGGGAGTTCGAGGGTTCGAACCCCGGCCGAATCATACCAAAGACTGATAAAATGGTACCTGCAGTTGCCTCACTTGGCGCTCGGCGATAAGAGGTAAGTGTTAGGACTGGTCTGCCTGGTGTCAGGATAATGTTAACTGCGTGGGACATCATGTTCATTGTCTGCGGCATGATGCCCCAGTACTAGACATCACTATAAACTGCCACACTGCAGACATCGTAACGAAATGACTGAAAACTTGTTAACGCTACATTAAAAATTCAAATCACACACACACACACTCACACGCACACACACCCCTATTATGAAAAGACGAAGATTCTGTCAGGGCAGACAAACAATATATAAATTCACGCTCGACTCCCTAGTCAGAGGTACTACGTTGCTGACTTCAGGTTCTGACTTCCTTTTCACAGGAAAAAGAAACGTATATAGTCTTAGTTTAGAATGAGTTTTGATTTTTTCCAAAGTGCTTTATCACATTGACTGTTGAGAAGAATGATATTTAGGAAGTATTTCGCTCACTTCTAAAGCATTTGTAATATTTTATTATATAATATTAATATAAAAAATATAGTGCGTCATGGATTGTTGAAATTTTATTTAGAATTTGTATCAATTTGTAATAATACATTCGCTATTGTGAAAAATGACTTTCATTTTTATTGTATTACTATTATTGTACAGAATTTGGCTAAAGATAGGAACATTTAATTATTACGCATTTTTGGATTATTATTAGCTTATTCTACATTTAAATATGCATGTTATTTCCATAATATAAAAGTTACAGAATTGTATGCAGTTGGTTAGTTTCAAATAAATACAAAAACTTTATTCTATATCTTAAATGTGTAATATGATTTGTGTGCAATATTTCTAGATTGAATGATGTTTGATTTCAATAAAGAATTGCTATGTTGCTGACTGCTGGTTCTGACTACTTTTTTACAACTCGAACCCTGTACCTCTCCGCACATGCTAGCGATGTAACACCCACATCGCAGTTGTGACAACGCACGCAAAAAGGAGGTCAGACTATATCTCTCTCTTTCTTTCAGAGAGTTGAGGTATAAGTGGACAAGGCTGTTATGGCACGTTTACAAAGATCCCATTCATATTAGTAGTGATGAACGTGCTGTTTAATGATAGGCTGAGAGGTCATTTGCTTTTAGTTGTGGCAACAGTGGTAGATGTAGCTGTTGTTTTTCTTCTTGTGGTGCTAGTACGAATAGGAGAATGAAAATGAAAGGGAAATGGGGGACTTGAAGTCAAAGTAGTTGTATCTGCTAGACTGACAAATAGATCAATGCTAGTAGTTGGGTTAACAAGATCATATAAGTAAACTTTAAGACGTGTATGGAAACATTGGAAGTTTTGCGGTGGCAAATGTATCATATTCATTCTTCCCTGTTATTCAAGTTTCTCTACATTGACTGCCTGCATTTGTTTCAACAAACCACACGAACTAGATATACATGTAATTAGAGAAGTGGTATGATCCTCGAAAGTCCTTGAAGTTGTTGTTTACAATAACATAACTCATCCAGGTAAGGTAGCCTATTTATAACCTATGTGGCGGGTAATCCAGGTAAGGTAACTAATTTATAACCTAGCCGACTGGTATACGCTTCTGAAATTTTCGCACTGAATTGTTGGTTTGTTTGTACCAACACCATTTAACACTGAGTAAACAGTGGGATACCCGAGTAAATTCCAGAAGCTTGCATTTTGACGGATTTACAGAAATGTTGTAAGTATAAGTCCTTTTTATATGATTATAAAACTGTACAAATACGCATTCATATTAGTCGCATTCACAGTGGGAGACTACAATCTAGTCGGTGTATGGTGTCTGTATATATCAGCTACACACGTAATCATTCGTATCACCCATATTCACAATTATTGGAAATCATACCAAGTCAATATACAGGAAATGTACGGTATCTACAATCAGCCGACTGAATGCTACAGTATGGTTGCGGTCAGACTTAATACAGATGCACAGTATGGTTGAAGTCAGACTTAATACAGATGCACAGTATGGTTGAGGTCAGACTTAATACAGATGCACAGAATGGTTGAAGTCAGACTTAATACAGATTCTATAGTATGGCTGAGGTCAGACTTAATACAGATGCACAGAATGGTTGAAGTCAGACTTAATACAGATTCTATAGTATGGCTGAGGTCAAACTTAATACAGATGCACAGTATGGTTGAGGTCAGACTTAATACAGATTCTATAGTATGGCTGACGTCAGACTTAATACAGATGCACAGTATGGTTGAGGCAGACTTAATACAGATTCTACAGTATGGTTGAGGTCAGACTTAATACAGATGCAAAGTATGGCTGAGGTCAGACTTAATATAGATGCACAGTATGGTTGAGGTCAGACTTAATACAGATACATAGAATGGTTGAAGTCAGACTTAATACAGATGCACAGTATGGTTGAGGTCAGACTTAATACAGATGCACAGTATGGTTGAGGTCAGACTTAATACAGATGCACAGTATGGTTGAGGTCAGACTTAATACAGATGCACAGTATGGTTGAGGTCAGACTTAATACAGATTCTGTAGTATGGTTGAGGTCAGACTTAATACAGATTCTATAGTATGGTTGAGGTCAGACTTAATACAGACTCTATAGCATGGTTGAGGTCAGACTTAATACAGATGCACAGTATGGTTGAGGCCAGACTCAATACAGATTCTTTAGTATGGTTGAGGTCAGACTTAATACAGATGCACAGTATCGTTGAGGTCAGACTTAATACAGATGCACAATATGGTTGAGGTCAGACTTAATACAGATGCACAGTATGGTTGAGGTCAGACTTAATACAGATGCACAGTATGGTTGAGGTCTGACTTAATACAGATGCACAGTATCGTTGACTTCAAACTTGTTTCAGATGCTGAGCATGACTGCGTTCAGACTTAACACAACTACATAGCATGACTGCATTCAGACTTGACACAAATACATAGCATGACTGCGTTTAGACTTGACACAAATACATAGCATGCTTGAGTTCAAACTTGACCGATACATAGTTTATTTGAATTCAGAACTGACACAAATGATTAGCCATCTGTCAATGCGGGGAGATTTACAATAGCGTTGAGGGTCCTTTATTCTTAGAACAAAGCTTCTAACATCTATATGCTAGTGTTAACACCTAACGGGGGGTTCTTGTACAAACAAAACTCGCCGCAACAGCGCAGGGTCGACATACTCATTGCGCTAACCCATTCCTTTATTCCTGACTTACGTAATCGCGGGCAGGCAACGTGACACTAAAATTGGTGTATAATTAAGCTTAAAATTTCATTTTATCAGGCATTGTATTATTTCTTCGGCCTAAATCTATCATATTTATTTAGAATTATCCGCTCCATTTTACAACGAGTTTTTCTCTATGACAACTAACTTGATAACATTCTCTTCTTTGTTTATTTAGATGGCATGCAACATGAAATAAGTTGACCGTCCTCTTGTTTGATTGGGTATATCAGTCTTTTGTTTGATTGGGTATATCAGTCTTTTGTTTGATTGGGTATATCAGTCTTTTGTTTAAGTAAAAATTAACTAACGATCATTTTCTAAGTTTTTAGCACGGAAATGTTGTATTAGACAGTTGTGTGCGAAACCAGAGATAGTCAGACCGTGTCCATCATTAAGGTGCCCTGTACCTAAATTGTGAGTGAAAGTATAAATATATATTCTTTAATCGTATGCTAGCTTATCCTTTGATAAAGAAAGACATACGTAGTCCGTTTCCTCTGTCCACTCTAATCCGATGTTAATTACAGAAGTTGGAAAGTTACCTTGGTTGGTCCTACCCATCATAACGGTGCAAATATTAGAATCTTACACAGAATAAGAGATGTCTTAGGAACTCGAAGATAAATTGAACGCAACTTCTTTTAACCTATTTAACCTTTTGCCTTTCTAAAGCAAGAGTTATCATAATGAAAAATGATTCAATATAAATCAGATGCAGTAGATATTGTCTTCATTTTTTATTATAGGTTTGTGAAGTTACTGTTTATTTAGGACTAGGATCAACATCATAAAACATTTCTCGAACGTTAGACTTTGCAACTAAAGCGTAAAAGGATGCAATATGACGCGGAATACATTTCAAGTATTTTAAATTTCATATGAAAACATTGAATGCTCAATGTATTAAAAACCAAATATAAAATCCGTGCTGATAGGATTTTACTTGTTTCTCAAAATTAAAAGTTTCTACATAAGGCATGTAACGAGTTCAAATTGTTTCTGACAGAGAGACTTGACTTCTAATGACATACAACTAACTACCGCGTTAGAAGCACGCTATGATATGTTACATCATGCGTTAAAATTGTTTCTAGCTTAGAAACAATACTTCTAACGCCTTAGAATTAACTATTGTGTTAGAAACAAGCTATGCTATGGCATCTAACGCGTTCAAATCGTCTTGGCTTCGAAACTATACTTTTAACGTATTAGAATTAAATAGTGTGTTGGAAGCAAGCTATGATATGGCATCTAACGCGTTTAAATTGTCTTGGCTTCGAAACTATACTTCTAACGCATTAGAATTAACTATTGTGTTAGAAGCAAGCTATGCTATTGCATCTAACGCGTTCAAATTGTCTTAGCTTCGAAACTATATTTCTAACGCATTAGAATTAACTACTATGTTAGAAGCAAGCTATGATATGGCATCTAACGCGTTCATTTTGTCTTAGCTTCGAAACTATATTTCTAACGTATTAGAATTAACTACTGTGTTAGAAGCAAGCTATGATATGGCATCTAACGCGTTCATTTTATCTTAGCTTCGAAACTATATTTCTAACGTATTAGAATTAACTATTGTGTTAGAAGCAAGCTATGCTATTGCATCTAACGCGTTCAAATTGTCTTAGCTTCGAAACTATATTTCTAACGCATTAGAATTAACTACTGTGTTAGAAGCAAGCTATGATATGGCATCTAACGCGTTCATTTTGTCTTAGCTTCAAAACTATACTTCTAACGTATTAGAATTAACTACTGTGTTAGAAGCAAGCTATGATATGGTATTTAACGCGTTCATTTTGTCTTAGCTTCGAAACTATATTTCTAATGTATTAGAATTAACTACTGTGTTAGAAGCAAGCTATGATATGGCATCTAATGCGTTCAAATTGTCTTAGCTTCGAAACTATATTTCTAACGCATTAGAATTAACTACTATGTTAGAAGCAAGCTATGATATGGCATCTAACGCGTTCATTTTGTCTTAGCTTCGAAACTATATTTCTAATGTATTAGAATTAACTACTGTGTTAGAAGCAAGCTATGATATGGCATCTAATGCGTTCAAATTGTCTTAGCTTCGAAACTATATTTCTAACGCATTAGAATTAACTACTGTGTTAGAAGCAAGCTATGATATGGCATCTAACGCGTTCATTTTGTCTTAGCTTCGAAACTATATTTCTAATGTATTAGAATTAACTACTGTGTTAGAAGCAAGCTATGATATGGCATCTAATGCGTTCAAATTGTCTTAGCTTCGAAACTATATTTCTAACGCATTAGAATTAACTACTATGTTAGAAGCAAGCTATGATATGGCATCTAACGCGTTCATTTTGTCTTAGCTTCGAAACTATATTTCTAACGTATTAGAATTAACTACTGTGTTAGAAGCAAGCTATGATATGGCATCTAACGCGTTCATTTTGTCTTAGCTTCGAAACTATATTTCTAACGTATTAGAATTAACTACTGTGTTAGAAGCAAGCTATGATATGGCATCTAACGCGTTCATTTTGTCTTAGCTTCAAAACTATATTTCTAATGTATTAGAATTAACTACTGTGTTAGAAGCAAGCTATGATATGGCATTTAACGCGTTCATTTTGTCTTAGCTTCGAAACTATATTTCTAGCGTATTAGAATTAACTACTGTGTTAGAAGCAAGCTATGCTATTGCATCTAACGCGTTCAAATTGTCTTAGCTTCGAAACTATATTTCTAACGCATTAGAATTAACTACTATGTTAGAAGCAAGCTATGATATGGCATCTAACGCGTTCATTTTGTCTTAGCTTCGAAACTATATTTCTAACGTATTAGAATTAACTACTGTGTTAGAAGCGAGCTATGATATGGCATCTAACGCGTTCATTTTGTCTTAGCTTCGAAACTATATTTCTAACGTATTAGAATTAACTACTGTGTTAGAAGCAAGCTATGATATGGCATCTAACGCGTTCATTTTGTCTTAGCTTCGAAACTATACTTCTAACGCATTAGAATTAACTATTGTGTTAGAAGCAAGCTACGATATGGCATGTAGCACATTCTGATTACTCCTAACAAGGACACGATGCTTCTGTTTCCTTTAAATTTCACAGATAATTTGTGTGTGTGTGTGTGTGTGTGTGTGTGTCTGTGATTTGGATTTTTAACGTAGTTTTAACAATTTTCCAGTTATATCGTTACGATGTCTGCAGAGAGGCAGCTTATAGTGATGTCTAGCACTAGGGCATCGTGGAGCAAGCATGTAGCTTCAAGTCCCACCCAGTCACATTATCCTGACACCAAGCCGACCAGTCATAACACTAATTTTAATGCTGAGCGCCAAGCAAGGCCGTTGCATATACCATTCTTATAAGTGTTTTGTATGACTCGGCCGTGGTTTGAACCCCCGCGACCTCCTGCATCCGAGGTGGATGCTCTAACCACTTAGGCCACCGTTGTGGACAGACTATTTGTAGCAAGCTCTAACGCGTTTGATGTATTTATTATCGCGTAAGAAGCATATTCATAGTTGTTGATGCATGTTCTAAAGCGCAATTTTTCAAATTTAACGAGTTTGTTTATGGCTTTTTATATGACTGGCCTTTGCGAGACAGTTATGACTTCAAAGTATCGCACACGCACACACACAAATACACACACGTGATCTAAAAAGCCTTCGACTCTTTTTTTTACTCTGGCAGACAAGCATTCATGGAAACATAGCCAACCAACTACCTATCTATTCACCCGCCAACCGACATATCTATCAACATAAATGTATATACATTCAAAAGGATAAATAACATGATAGCATTATTATTTCCCATGGATTATCAGATTGTGTTGTGAAACATACCTGTATAATCGGGAAGGATTTACAGATAGGTAACTGAAGTGCAAATCTATTTCCATGAGAAAAGAAAGTCAACAGAACAGATTAAATCTTTAGGTATCACTGTACTTCCCTGCACAGTAAAAGCGAGTACTTGATTTTTGAGGCTCCATATGTGTCTGAAGAGTAGAATAGCAGTGTACTAAGTGTTGTATTAGTATTTCGTTTCATCGTCATCATCATCGTCGTCGTCGTATTCGTCGTTGTCATATTAGAAAGTCCGCCTCGGATGCGGGAGGTCGCGGATTCGAACCCCGGACGAGTCATACCAAACACTTATAAAAATGGTCCTAACGGCAGCCTCGCTAGGTGATGAGCATTAAGAGGTTAGTGTTAGGTCTGGTCGGTCAGGTGTCAGTATAATGTGACTGGGTGGGACATCATGCTACATTTCTGCGGCATGATGCCCTAGTGCTAGACATCACTATAAACTGTCACACTGCAGATATCACTGCAATATGACAAAAATTGTTAAAGCTACGTTACAAATCCAAATCAAACACACACATCATCATCATCATCATCATCATCGCCACATACCTGACGTGCATCAATATATGCATTGATCAATATCGCTGTTGTTGGCGACGTTAACAAGACACGGGCTAGCGTCAAGAAGATAGGCGCATGTTGGCTGAATCAAATAAATTAAGGGTACAGTTTATAATACCCAATAGTTTATGAAACTGAATATTATGTGCTAACCAAATGCATATTATTGTATAATATATTTTCCTTGACGATACAATACAGAAAAGTACTTTCACGCTTACATAATAAGCTGACCTGGAAGAATTTATTTCATGTTGAGATGGCAACTTTTGAGTGGTGGTATTCTAAAGACAAATTAGTGGAAGCAAATGATATTAGGGGTTGTGGTATTCTAAGATCAGGGTAGTGAAAAGAAATTGTAGTAAGCTTTGGGGTATTTTGAATATGGAATAGTGGAAAGAATTGGGAGTAGGAATGATGGTATGTTAAGGACAATTTAGTGGAAGAAAAGATGGTAGGGGTAGTTTTATTCTAAAGACAAGGTAGTGGAAAGAAATGAGAGTATGAGTGGTGGTATTCTTAATAAAAAAATAGTGAAAGAAAATGGGAATAGGAGTGGTGGTACTGGAAAGACAGATTAGTGGAAAGAAATGGGCGCAGAAATTGTGGTATTCTACAGAAGAAGTAGTGGACAAAATGGGAATAGGAGTGGTGGTATTATAAAGACAAAGTATTAAAAAAAATATGGGGTTTGGAGTAATGGTTTTGCAAAGACAAAGTAGTGGAAAGACACTGACGTAAGAGTGGTGGTATTCTAAATTCTAAGTAGTGGAAAGAAATCGGAGGAGGTGTGGTGATATTGTAAAGACAAATTAGTGGAAAGAAATTGGAGTAGGGGCAGCAAAAGAACTTTGTATGTGAAAATGCTTGGGTATCAACAGAGAAACCTCCGTGGACAATCACATATGATGCTTGTAAGATTCGTTTAAGATTTTGCCTTACAAATTTGATTCTAGTGATGGGGACATTGTGGAAGTCGCGATTTATAATATATAACATTTCACTTCACGAAATCTGTCATTTATATGATTTCTCTTGCTACGGGTAATAACTCGCTTATCCACAAGATGTTACATGTTTAAAGCACGTGCTCAGAGAATCATTTAGATTAGAATATGGCTTGGGTCGATGTTTAGGAACATGGGAAGTTGTATAACAACAAAGTCAGTTAACTGAGTTGTAACAGATGCAGAGGCAGTATGGTTGGCCGTGGTGATGGTACTTGGCGTGTAGATATAGAGGAGTGGTGTTGGTCGTAACAGAAGAAACTTTATAGAAATGGATACAGAAAGAAAGGAAATAGGAGTGGTGGTCTAAAGACAAAGTAGTGGAATGAAATTTGAGTAGGATCCTGCATCAGCACTTCTTTTAAAATTTGAAAGTAATGTAACAAGTTCTTAAAAATGCAGTGCAGATGGATATACTGCTGAATTAATGATAATACAACTTTATCAAACATTATTTGTTAAAATGAGTAAATTATGTCATTATTAGACAGATATACTGCTGAGTTAATGATAATACAACTTTATCACACATTATTTGTTAAAATGAGTAAATTATGTCATTATTAGACGGATATACTGCTGAGTTAACGATAATACAACTTATCACACATGTTTTTGTTAAGATGAGTAAATTATGTCATTATTAGACGGATATACTGCTGAGTTAACGATAATACAACTTATCACACATGTTTTTGTTAAGATGAGTAAATTATGTCATTATTAGACGGATATACTGCTGAGTTAATGATAATACAACTTTATCACACATGTTTTTGTTAAGATGAGTAAATTATGTCATTATTAGACGGATATACTGCTGAGTTAATGATAATACAACTTTATCACACATGTTTTTGTTAAGATGAGTAAATTATGTCATTATTAGACGGATATACTGCTGAGTTAATGATAATACAACTTTATCACACATGTTTTTGTTAAGATGAGTAAATTATGTCATTATTAGACCGATATACTGCTGAGCTAATAATAATACAACTCATCACACATTATTTGTTAAAATGAGTAAATTATGTTAGTATTATGATCATTCATTAAAATGATTTCCTTTTATGTTTCTCAGCTGTATTTACTAAAAGGATACACTTTTATGTTTCAGAGGTTCGGTGACCTAAGTGGTTGAGCATCCGCCTTGGATGCAGGAGCTCGCGGGTTAAAATCCCGACTGAGTCATACCAAAGACATATGGAAATGGTACTAAAAGCTGCCTCACTTGGCGCTCAGCATTAAGAGGTTAGTGTTGGGACTTTCAGGTTTGACAGGATTATGGTGATATGTCAAACAGGACTATTGTTTTGAGTGATTATTTATTCAAAGGATTTATTTTGATAGTCAACAGGAGTATGTGTTAGAATGACTTACTTTAACATTCATTCAGATGAATTATTGGAATGATTTTATGTAACGTTTAACTGGATAATTTATTAGAATGAATTACTTTAATGATGATCTGGATTCCTTACTGGAATAATTTTGTTTAATGTCCATTGGACTTTTATAATTAATTATTTTCTTTTAACTATTAGCAAGATATTTCTTAGAATAATCAGATTTTATGTTTCACATTATTATTTATTATAATTGGTTTTCTTTTGTATTGATTAGGATTAAATTATATACTTTTACGTGAAAGTATACTAAAAAACAAAGTAATTCATCGCAATGAGTAGTCATGACAAATATGCAAGTAAATCATTGTAATAGATAATCGAGTTCACAAAAAATGTGTTCATTTTAACAAATGGTACCAATGAACATGCAAGTAAAAACATTTAATAACAAACACCAATGAACAAAGGTAAATAATTTTAATAAATTACTAATAACATAAATGTTTACTATATAATAACAAATAAACAAAAAAGTTAATCATTTTACTAGAGACTACTAATAAAAAAGGATACTAATGAACACAAAAGTAGATAATTTTAATAAATATTATCAATGAACATAAAAGTAGAGTGTTTACTAAAAAAAATGACCAAATGACCAATAATGTAAATCATTTTAATAAATAATTGTAACGGATTTTGGCCGTTCGGTACTTTCTTTCTCTATCACGTTTTTGATACGACAACCATAGACACCATTGACACTTTATTTGCTAAAGACACCTTATGCAATAAACTTGATTAAAAGCATGACAGAGTCGCACTTTTTATATGCATGCTAAATATATATATATATTCAAGAAGCAAGATACAAACACATTATACAGCAATAAACTGAATATTCAGCAATCATCTAGGTTCCTGGAAACGCGTCACAATGATGAAGATGCAAACTTTGGTATCAGGTCTGGCATTCGGGTATCCTTCTCACACGGTTGACCTTTATCCTTGCTTGCAGTCACTGGTGTACAGCGGAATTATCGCTAACTTTCTGTATCTGTGTACATGACTTCTACTCAGCTTATTATTGCTTACTGGCTGTAAAAAGGGGAAAGTTACTATTGACAAGATTGTCTTTATTCATATAATACACAATCTTGGGCAGAAAACGATTTGTATCACTTAGGATTCTAGTAGATAATGTTGACTTGAACTTACAGGACTTTAGTAGATCAAGGAAAATAACTTATCCTATGACTGTTTCGACAGAACAGAGTTATTTCCCTTTGACCGCGTCCGCACTGACAACTACTTTAAGTTGGATGCGGTATGGGGTGGGGAAGATTATGTTTGCCCGATAAACGCAAGTAAGTTTATCAGATTGAGAGTTTCAGTCCAATAAAGAGTGATATTTGAAGATAAATATATACATTCTATGATCACACATACATTTATAGAATTGAATAGGTGTGATATGAGAGATAATTAGTTTCATCCAGTAATCACACAATGTATACTTGTAAAAGCGTAGTGTGTGAAGAGAAACTAAGCTTATTCAATGACCACACACAATTAATATTAGTAAAAGTAAAAGTGTGGCATGTGAAGAGAACCCATTCAATAACGACACACGATTAATTAGAACGGGGCGACATGTGGTGTGAAAACGTCACCAATTATCACCCAAACGAAGTTTTCTAACTGCAATATATCTTGACGTCCAGGCGAACTCTTTTACATTTACACAAATAGGAGTTGCAAACAAATCTTCTCAAAGAAAAGGAACAAACGCTCACATAAATAGATATTTCAAGCTCATGCGAATGAATCCTAGATGAAATATTAGAAGTGAAGAAATTGTTTGTTTAGAATAATAACAGAAATTTAAGTTCTACTTTAAATACTGAAATAACAGCATTAGCTATGCGTATGTTAAAATTATTTCAATAACGAAATTGTTAATGCATTAAATATAATTGCAAACTAAATATTAACTAAATTATATAAGTAATTAAAATAAAGTAAAGTAGACACCCATTTCTTGCTATATTGACTCTTAAACCTGACTGTCACATACTGCTGTACATACCCAACGAATTTGGGCTTTGCATGGTCTCTAGCCTCCTTGCTTGCGTTCTGGCGTTCTGGCTCCCGATTCAAAATTTCCCGGGCCTTAAATACCGTATTGTTGGAAATTTGCTGGAAAACCGTTGAAAGTTGGAATACTGTTGGAAAAGTGTTGGATGATGGAGAAGTTGGAAAATTGTTGGAAAATCCCAACTAGTCTTGAGACTATAAGTATAAGTCTATGCAAAAATAATGATAAATTTGCTGAAATTACCGTAAAAAATATACTTTATTGAAAATGTATCCAAAATCCATCGCTGAACCGTAATTTGGTAACTCATATCGCTCTCCGTACGGGTGTACTATACTGGACCTACCTTGCGCATGCTCAGTGAATTATAAACAGCAATGGCAGCGACCTACGAAAACTACATGTGATGGATCAAATGAAGCTCCGTATTTTATATAAGGATCAAAGACATCTATTAAAGATCATCTCCCGTAATCGAATATGATCTCAAATACCCAAAATCTATAAAACTTATCTTTATGACGCCAAATTTGCAAATGCATCTATGAAATCGTCAGTAGGTCAGACGTATATGTACACATTGTAAGTACCGTGATCAGCTGATTGTTCCAGGAACCATTATTTTTTTTATTGGTAATTATTTTTCTTCCTATTTGAAAAATGCACTTGCTGAATAACAAAAATCAGTCGTGTTATGTAGTAATTCTGGTGGTCTTATGTGTCGTTGATTTTAGTGTTTCGCGAACTTTTGTTCAATTACAGTAATGACTATAAAACTCTGTTACATAATGTTAAGGAAGATAAAAGGAGATCGTTCTAAAACTAATAATCAAAATAATCAGTATAATTTTTTTCTACGAAATTTCACTTTGTATTGAATGTTTTAAAATCAACTGCAATGTTACTTTTTTTTAAAGTATCTCCCTATATGACTTTCTTCATGGTTACTGACAAAATGGCTATAGATTCCCATTGTAACATTTACTTGTGCTTCAAGTGGTATGGTTTAGTTCTGTTTGTAAATCGCAGAGTGGTAATCATCTGTTGTGAATACAGAATGTAGACGAATTATACAAGCAATGAGAGGCATATGCAAGTTGACCAATGGCTATGTCTCAACGGTCATAGCCCTTATACTTGGAAATGAGCGATGTTTACTAATGTATATAAGGCAACTAACTGACAAATCTCGATAGTCGCTGCACACTTTTATGCTGTTATCAAAATATTAGTAGACTGTAGATTTTGCACTCTATACATAAGAAAGGTAAATACAGTAATATGTAATGGGTTGGACAAGTTGTGTCAACTCTGATAACTCAAACCATGAGAGTCCGTCTAGGGCTAGGGAGGTTCTAGTTTTAAATCCCAGTTCGGCCACGCATTTTACGCTGTTACACAGGTATTAATTTAGTTGTTATCGTGGTTATCACCATTATCATCATCACACTCGACAATCACTGTCAGTAACTGTATAAGCGAACAATGCTGTGGTGCCACGAGAAAGCATAATGAAGGTTGGTTGCATTTATGGTGTGTGAATATTTGTTTGCGTTATGTTTGTATGTGTGCAAGAGAGATTTTATGAAAGACAAGCGACGTGCACATCACATGATTTGAGAACTGTTTTGTAACTACGGGAAATTTCAGTGATGAGCGATTCTACTCAAAATATTCTTCCTCATTAAAATGTCGACAGCTCCGGTGGCCTATGGCCTTGTTATTAGAGCGTCCACTTCAGATGCTGGAGTTTGTGGTTTCGAACCTGGACAGAGTCACACCAGACACGTATAAAAATTCGTACTAACAGTTGCCTCACTAGGCAATTAGCATTAGGATGTTAGAGAAAGTACTGGTCGGCCTGGTGTCAGGTTAATGTGACTGGTTGGGACATCATGCTGCATGTCTGCGGCACGCTGTCCAATGCTAGACATCACTATAAACTGCAACACTACGAACACTGTGGCGATATAACTGAAAAATTGTTAAAGCTATGTTACAAATCCAAAATCGCATACACACTGTTTACATAATCATTATATTATGGTTGTAAATACCAATCTAAAAAAAAGTGCCACTAGAGTGTGAATGGCCTGTTAATATGCACAATTATCCATAATCTAGCTCATCTCATCCAGTCGCTCAAATATACAAGAATAAGCATACTCAGGGATCGTCCTGGGCTTCGCCAATGTCGCAAATTGCGATTTTTTTTCCTTATTGGCGACAAAAATATCCCATCTGGTGATTTTTTTGGCGACAGACTTTTTGGTTATTTAATTTGTACATACAATCATGGATTTGGACTGAATAAATTTAAAGCCAGAACGAAAGGAAGCCACAAACTTGACTAAGTAATGCATTGGAATCAATCTGTTAAACAAACGATCCTTTGTTCTTATTGACAACCCCATCTTTACAGTGCATTGTTACATCATAATCTGCTTATGCTGACATCTGGGCTGAGTACTGTATGCTGTGATAACAGTCATTCATGCTACCGCACTATACCTACAACTGACCGACTTCTGAAGACGCGAATAGAACAGATACAATTAATTGAATGACTAATCCTTCTGGGTTTTTTTTGGTTTTTTTACATATACCAATACAATAGTTTTGTTGAACCTTCATAGAAAACTGATAACCTTTGAAGTACCGACTACTGCGTATATATACAAAGCAAATGGAAAAAATCTCAATCACAATTATATCTGTCGCCAGTGCAGCATTTTACTCATTGATCTTTTCCTTTTGCCATCAATCCCGTGTTACGGCTGCAGAGACTTAAACTCCGCAACAAAAAATAGCTAAAAAGAAAACAGTTTTGCATAATTAATAATAATTATTTATTTCTCAAAATACAGGAGTGAAAGAATACCTAAATAGGGTGTGAATTTATGCTTATATATACGGTACAATATTGCCAAGTGTTGACTCATGTAAGTTTCATTCGTGGGAATGGAGATCCTATTTTGTTTGTTGAGAAAATTTATACAGCATTCAGTGATCATTCTTGGGATTTAGGAAGCAATTCACTACAAGCTTTGTGAAGTTAGCCATAAGGGTGGGGGGGGGGCTGCTGAGAGACTACTGGTGTCACCTGTCAGCACTTTAGACTGTGAATATGGATTCAGTAAGATGAACCTCATAAAAACTGACATCAGAAATAAACTCTGCATCTCATCTCTCGAGAATTTAATAAGAATCAGCATGTACAGATGTGAAAAATTAGACTTTGAAACTGCGTTCAACAAGTGGGCAGCCCTAAAATCGCGACGTATCTTCATGTAACACTTTGTAACATTTTGTTAATGCTTGTTGTAATTAAAGTATTAACCAACCCATCTTTTGTAATTTTCATTGCCTGTTACATTAACAGACTAAATTAACACTTGAAAAAATGTACACTACTTGTTCTGGCGACACTTTTTGAAAATTGGCGACAAAATATTGAGGTTGGCGATTTTTTTGGCGACAGCTTTTTAAAAGCCAGGACCATCCCTGATACTCTATTCATAATTGAACCTCCAGATCGATGAACAAACTGTACAAAGGACAACGGAACGGAGATGCACAACCATATGATCGATTTGTCGTTTGTTAATTTTCTTCTAATTACCTGATACTGAACGGGATTAATTAAAAAAGGTTATGAATATAAATACATTATTAATACCAGGTAAAGCAATAATACACGAGATTTCAATTTGCACATGTACGGTCAAGTTTTATTTTTATGATGCTTAATCTTACAAATTTACTTGTTTTGTCATTGTTAGTAATGAAAGTTATTACATACATGCTGATATTTCTCCAATAATTTCTAAATTAAATAATAGTTATTTAGATAGATTTGACTGGCTATTATTCTCCATCTATTACAGCCGATTCCTAACATCTGCAATGTGTTGATAATTTACTCCACTTTGAGTGAACACGTCGTGATCCGCTGTGTGTTAAAAAGACATAATGGCCACAACAAGATCACAAGATGATATTTGCCATCTGGTCGAAGATGTGGCCCTGGAGCTAGAAATAGAAGGTATGTGATTGATATATAACGACCTTGTTGCTTTTTCCTACCACAATAATACGTATACATGGTGTTCGAAAATGTACTTAGCTCAGTAGGTGGAAATTATTTATGATTTGCAGCATTTCAATCAATCTGAAGCATAGATACCATAGTTTGTTTTTGTGTTTTAAGACGCGTAATGAAATATTGTATTTGACTTATATGTAAGTAAACCTTGTAGTAAATTTATAAATATACTTAAATACATCTGTTAGTGAATTGAATTGATATGTATGCTTTAGTAAATGTTGAAGAGAATTAATACATGTACTTAAATCAATTTTTAAGTGACTTGATACGTATATTTAAATATTTTAGTGAATTGATACTTAAGAAAATCTTGTATTGATTTGTTAAGAACTCTTAGCCAATTAGATATTGGTTATTGTTTTTTATTAAATATCATGACAAGGTGCTGCATTTACTTTTAAAAAAGAAATTGCTAAAAAGGAACATTAGAAGCACACAAAATACCCAAAACAAACTGACAGTGCCTTTGCCTCTCCTATTTCGGATTATTATCATTGGTATCAGTTTTAGTTTTCTTTCTACTGACAATAAATATATTAGTATACCCTCAATAAATATATTAGTATTAATATCTTGTATTATGTATGAAAAATAAAAATAAAACTTTTTGGTGTGCATACTTTGAGAAGGGTGAAGCCATGATAGTATCTACATTATCGAGTCAAAAGTAGAATTCCATTTTTACGAGCATATTCATCAGGAACACGATCATAATTTACGGAGGTATTTCAGTTTTCATTTGTTGAATATAATAGAAATACAAAGTCAGAATTGGAGAGGTATGCACTTTACTTCAGATCTCATAAATGCGAAGGTTGTTTGCATTATTGGTCGGTCATTCTACCGAATATAATGGCGTAGTTTATTCCCCCTTTCTCCCATTCAAATTCCATCAACAATGCTCCAGTAAGAGATTTGTTTGTATTACATCATATACAATAAGTCTCTTGGCTGCTGTAATATATTTTCATATATTATGCCTGGCTTCTCTAAGATAACACGATCCACTTGAATGGTTAGACATGGATAACATGATCTCCACTAATGATTAGACACAGAAAGCTCAGAATAGTAACTAAGTTTTAAATATCGCAAGAGCCCTCTTGAACCCTAAAGGTATGCCATATTTGACAATTTTCGTCCAATATCTCAGTCCATATATGGTACTTGTGTATTTAACTGTTTAGTCTTTAACTTATTCAGAGCGTGTATATAACGTCAGAGAGTACGAGACCACTGGTTCAATATACAATAGTTTTATCCCTTTGGTGTGGGTCCTATTACATCAAATAAAATAAAATATTGATTAAATAATTAAAATGCTAGGTCTCTGTTGTATAACCTACTCAATACTGAATTACATGCATTCGATAGTGATTTCGTCCTCTCCTATATATTACCAACTTGCATGGATAATTGAAAATAACGTATTAACTGTGGTATTTTGTGGTTTAATATTCATTTGTTTTCAGGGGAGAGAGTCATTCCTGTTTTATGTGTAGTAAATAATGTTTTAAAGCACTTATGTTCATAGCTTAGGAAACTTTTTAGGATGGGCTGTTGAATGTCGTCTATGTGGGGGGGAGTAAACCATCTTTAACACAAGTGATGTTATTGCAAGTATAGACATCACAGTAGGTAATTAAAAAACAAATCTGAGTATTGTTACACCTTCTGAACAGATGCGATACGAATATGGGTTTTCACTAAAGGATGCGTTATGAGGTTTCTTTGATCCCAGATGAAAATAGTAGCTATCTAATATGGACGCCCAGGTAGCTGTTTAAAAACTACTTCTATTAAACAGATAGTCATGTCATAAAAGGGCTTTCAGTGAAAACATCTGAAGTTTAGTTGGTCCTAAATGAAAATGATGATGATGTGAGGTGTAATAAGGCGACCGAAGAGGCCAAAGTGAAAGTTTTTCTTTGCTATTTCGTCTGAATTAGAAGTAGTATTCCTATAGGGGTTTCACCAAAAGACCTAATATTGTGTTTCGTTGGTCCCAGATGAAAACAGTTTTGCTTGCACACACAGAATCACCACCTTATTGACCTTCTTGAAAATAGTTTCATCAATAATTCTCCTTAATGTGATCACTGGAGATCGAATGGTCTAAAGACCACGCTTTTACAGATAACTCGCATTTGTCATCTTCCACATGGGTTAGAGTCTCAGCTTGGCCAGAGCAGGTATGTGAGAAAACATGATAGTAACTTTCCCTGGGCCGGTGATTGTTCAAGGGATCTTCTGTCTGCCATGTATAGCCTATGATGTGCTCAAAAAATGAATTAAACCCCACAAAACCAGTCTTCCTTGACTGATGGTTGCTCTTGTATCCTGTTTCAAAGTGTATCAGTTTGCTGTTAGACTACGAGGCTTGGGGCTTTACTTCCATGCCCCTATCTAGCTTTGAGATCAATACAAATTAGCCTGATGTTTATATGTTCTCTTCGTTTTGAGAAAACATGTTACATTTTAGAAAAGCATATTTTCAAAACGTTATGTAAGCTAATTATTACTATTAGCTGTACTTTTTATTACAGCAATTTATTTTGAAGGAATAATGTTATCTTTATGTTGGCGACTATTTGTCTAATGTGATATCAAATATGTAATCTAGACATCAAGCTGAATGCAGATATGTAAATTTATCTGCATCAGAGGTTTAATGCATTCCTTCTTACCACGTAATGTTAATAAATTTGCTATCATGGTTGACACTGCTTATTTCAATGCTGACATCCTTCCTATCAAGGTTAACGTTATTTATTTCAATGTTAACACACTTAATATAAGGGTTGGCACTACTCATTTCAGTGTTAATCACTCTTGCTATCAGAGTTGATGCTGCTTATTTTAAGGTTAACAATCGTAAAATCGGGGTTGACACTATTTATTTATATGCCAACAATCTTGCTCTTAGGGATGTCATTGCTTATTTCATTGTTATCATCACTAAATGTAATAAGAAATACTTTACAGCATTATATTTTTTACAAATTGACAAATCAACAATTTTACTATTCTGGTGGACAACTAGCTTTGACTCGCTGTTATCCAATCCAAACATGTAAACAAATACACATTATTTCTTAATACTCGGAATGATGTTTTTATGGTAAACTCGTGAAATATTTACAGTATCTCACTAAAACTATTAGAATTTTTCACAACATACCTATGGGTGATTATTCTAATGTGCATATGTTGCTCTTTAGTGTCTGCCATACTAAATGCAAAATAATGATAGTTATTTGGGTCTATTAACTGGAATGCATCAGTGTTTAAATATGAGTGGTCAATATCTGAAATACTGCCATAGTCAGTGACAGGGTGTGGATTTATGTGCTTTTATTGATGAGTGATTCTGAATACCCGCCTAAGGAATAAAAAGTTCTACATCTGTTTAAACATTTCAAGTCTAGGAACTTGAGTCATTTCTTTAAAACATAGTGGTCTGGATGTGGGTTTATTTTAAGTAGAGGCATTCAAGACGTTTATTGATGTATTATAAAGTTACCTATCGATTAAATATCATGTAAAGATACCGTTTTATGTTTTTGCTAAATCTTAACGGACACGAACTGTCAGTTTCATATCTATCCCTTGCCACTCCATGCTTAATATCAATGTAACAGGTTACTGTATCCTTTATATGCACAACACAGTAAGTTATACATTTAATCTGTGTACCAGTTATTGTTGAGTTTCAAGTTATCAGTATTTAAGAGACATAAAATAATGCTGATGAATTTATGATATCATATATGCAAAATATGATATATATTCAGTTATTGATTTCACAAAATTTAAATGCCAGAATATATAATCAAATGTGTGGTATGAGAAATGATCTCATTTTCTGTTATAACCGTTCATGCATTCATTAGTATTTATACTTTAGTAAAATTGAAGGGGTAGTTTTCTTGGAGACAAAATGTATCTCAGTCCTCCTCACCAAGATTAGGTGATACTGGTGCTTGATACATTGAAATGAAAAAGCTATCAAGGTGTTATTCTGTGATACTGGGACTAGATACATTGAAAAGAAAAGTTTGCAAGATGTCATACTGTTATAGTACTTGATATATGGAAAGAGAAAATTTAGCCAGGTGTCATTCTGTTATAATGGTACTTGATAGATGGAAAAGAGTGTGTGTGTGATTTGGATTTTTAATGTAGCTTTAACAATTTTTCAGTCATATCGCTACAATGTCTGCAATGTGGCAGTTTATAGTGATGTCTAGCACTGGGGCATCATGCCGCAGACATGTAGCATGGTGTCCCACCCAGTCACATTATCCTGACACTTTTTGGGCCTAGAAGGAAAGCGTATGAAAAATTGCTATAATAACATAAAATCTAATGAAGTCACCTACATATGCATATCAACATTTATACTTTGTCTGTATCATGTAACTTTGTATTTCCCAACTGAGCTAACAAAAAGCCAAATCCTATATGTTACTAAATATAAACAAACTGCAAAAAAATGCTGCAATGGCCTGAAAACTTGTTCATGTTATCTACCTATTATTATAAAATATGCATTGTATTTGTCTGCCTTAAGCAATTGTTGAGTAACTATACTAGCAAGTCATTTATTAAAAACAAGGTGAGTCATTCTAAACTTTAAATAGGTGTGCAAAATTGAAACGTAAGTACTGAGTTCAAATAACCTAAACAGATCTCAGTACATGTATATCAAAATATTTGATCTGGCCTGGTTTGGTTAACCAGTGGCTTTTTGTTGTTGATAACTTTCTTCTAATTCAAACAAGGATTTGGTCAAAAAAGTTCAATAATAGTATTTAGAAATGGTCTGCTAAATTAAATGAAAATTAAATCAATTCATTTATATATTACAAATATGCCTACTAAATTTCGTTTGTGTACTTCAAGTGTAGCTTATATCATCATTACAAGGCATATGTAAAAAAAATTAGAAATCCCAAATGTACACAAATATGTAAAAAGATGACAAATTAATAAGAGGGCATGAAAATCTAATCAGGTTATTTCAGTAGAACGTAAATATACCTTTCAAATTCCATTTGTCAATCTTAAGTGATTTCTTGTAAAGTTGCTGACAAGGTTTTTTGCACACTGTCAGACAAGAAGGTAAATAATATGTACCGACAATGTGTAGAAATCGTAAGTTTGAACCCAGTCATAATATATAAATATCATGTGTGGTGTTGAATCCACTTGCAACATATAAATATCCAATCTTTTTTTTAACTTTAAAGTTGTAAAGTGACAGACATACAAATGAATGGACAGCCGAACATCAATTTGTTTCTTTCCCTGGGCCGAGACTTAATATGAATGAAAAACAAATTGAAGGAATGACAGATTAAAACCAATTTTTCTCTTTCCTTTTGTGGAGACCTAAATGTGAATGACAGAGTGACGAATGGCCAGCCAAAACCCAATTTTTCAGTTTCGTTGGATACAGACATAAATTTGAGTTACAGATAGATAGATAATTGACAGCTGAAAACCAATTTGTCTCTTTCCTTGGATATAAACCAACAAATAAGTGCAGTAAACGCAGTTCTTACTCTGTTAAGAACCAATGAGGCATGGGAAGCTGCTGGCAAGCTTTTTTACATGTCTGTTGGCTTAGCCGGAAGCACGTAATGGTGTTTGTAAAGATGTTAATGTATCAAAACATGTATCTTGAATCCATATGGGGAGAAGTGAGATGGCAGTGATTTGTAATGGTGAGTGCTTCAGACCGCTCTGTCACACAGGGCCCCTTTCATAGTTTATTTGTTCAATCTATATTATTTAACTTACATCTTCAGGTTATAATATAAGGAATTCAAATTATAAATTGTAATGATGGAGGTAATACTATCATATGTGAATTCAATTCACAGGGCAGTTCAGGTGGGGTGGAGGTAACTGATGATCAAGTGCTGGAAGGCAAAGATTTAAACTTTATAACCTGCACATAAAATTCAAGAAAAGTTATACTTGAAATGTTTTCATTCGGGCAAGATTGGTTAGCTTTCCTGGTTATAACCCAGAGGTTGTAAGAATTTAAAATCCATTTACGCAGTAAGCAAATCTGAAATGGTTGACAAATAAAGCAGTGATGTCACAGATAATGCCACCCACTTTACACTGTTGGTACATGATAGGCATCTATGTATGAAGTTAATGTGCAGTTTCTATAATTAAAAATGTAAACATAAATAAATTTTTAATGAGACTGTATCTACAACATTGCAACTGAGACGTATTTCATTCATAGTAGCAAAGTCTATACAGGATAATATCGTCGATAGCACAGACCCCATGTACGTACTGTTAACCATGCTAAGCGGTAAATAATCTGGTTCATGGTTATATACTCTTGCTGAGTAAAGGTATCGGAGACGCTCTACTGTATTCCAAATGAGTGTGAACTGTGAGGAAGAGTTACTTGATGCCCCAGTTCTAGACATCACTATAAACTGCCACATTGCAGACATCGTAGCGATATGACTGAAAAATTGTTAAAGCTACGTTAAAAATCCAAATCACATCACATCACTCAGGAACCCTATTTTACTTTGAACACGGTAATGTTATGCTTAGCTGACATTCAACTGTAATAGTTAAATACTCATATTTTCCTGTGAATCCTCCCACCTCATTTGTGAAGTTAGGACATTTATGTTAAATGTGAAGCTAGGACATTTATGTTAGGACATTTTATGTGAAGTTAGGACATTTATGTTCGGGCATTTTACGTGAAGTTAGGACATTTATGTTAGGGCATTTTACGTGAAGTTAGGACATTTATGTTAGGGCAATTTATGTGAAGTTAGGACATTTACGTTAGGGCATTTTATGTGAAGTTAAGACATTTATGTTAAATGTTATTATGGCTAAAGTAGCAGTATTTTCAAACATTAATAAATAGCAACTTTACTAATAGTAATAATAATACAAATACACTGTACTTTGATTATTGCAAGAATTGTAGTGGTAGGTAAATTACAACACTACACTGTTGTTTAGGTCAGAAAGAGATATATAGATTTTTCACAAGTTTATCTTGCATTGTTTACTAAAAGTATGTATGTCTGTATTTTGTGTATTCTGCGTCCTAATGTATGTCACTTTTTCTCCACAGTCGACAATAAACCCCACTACAGAGGTCTTGTGGTGTGTGGAGATACGTTGATGGTTGTAGACTACAGAGCATATAATATCCAGTTTTACAGTTGTCATGATGGCAAACTACAGTCTACAGCATATACACTGGAGTCTAAACCTATAGGTGTATGTCTTATTAGCAAGACCGAAGTTGCTGTTTGTCTGGTAGACAGTGAAATTGTAATACTGTCTATTAAACCGTTAGATGTAGTAAAACTGGTGAAGACACTAAATGCACAGACTGGATTTTATTTATGTCATTCAATGGCCAAAGTGAATTCTACTGACAAACTCATTATCAGTGGTTTGAAAAAGTATGAAATGTTGTGCTGGTGTGTTGTGTCCCTTAAAGATGGACATGTAGATTCAATGCATCAGACCTTTAAACAGGCCATTAGTAGTTGGAGTCACCTGGCCGTAAAAGATAACATGGTGTATGTCTCATGTTTTGCTGAAAACTCCACTGTTAAAGGTGTATATGCATATGATATTGTTAATCCACACACACACAAGTTCTTGTATCAACATCATGAATTAAAATCACCATGGGGATTAACAGTTGATAGGAGGGATTTTATTTTTGTGTGTGACAAGGACTCTTAACAAAATTCATCAGCTGACAAACAGTGGTCAACTAATAACTATACACATAGTGTCATCGAGGCCCTATGACATATTCTATGAGGACGAGCATGGATTTCTGTATACAACAAGCCTTAGTAGTAAAGAGATCACTCGATATAGACTGGAGTATTTACATCAACCAGGTAATTCTATTTTGCTTAGCATTCATTTTTATATCACACGACAACTAAAACAACACACTTCATTTATGTATGTTTCTTAACCTTTGTAACAAATGCGAGTTATAAATGTTACAGTTAGAACTTAATTATAAACACAGACATGTTTTAAAAATGTAAACTAAAATTAAAGTGGAATCAATAAATATCGTACAAATTATTTTTTCCTCGTTAGTGTAAGTCAATGTCCTCATGAATATAGGCATATTTGACTTTAGGTACAAATAAAATATTGTTTTAAAATTTCTTACAAGTATGGTTACATCCAAGTTGATTCTTTAATGATTATTAAGTCAGATATAAACCTTGGTGGTCACTACAAAATATTCATATAAAAATTACTAATTTCTATGGACTAACACAATGATGGTTGGCTTGTAAGTTCTCATCATTTCCAGTGCAGAGCAATTCACATTTACTTTACAGTATTCTTGGGTTACAACAGTAAAGATTCCCATGGATTTTTCAGTGTATTTATAACATTTGTGTTTATTGAGTGGTTCTATAATGATGTTGCAATGGAACTTTATCAACAAACAAAACGCTAACACTATTTTAATGACCACTAATCAGGTAAAATTATATTTGCTTGAGTAATTTGCTTAAGAGATAAGGCTTGCTATAAGAGATAAGGCTGGCTATAAGAGATAAGGCTGGCTATATAAGGCTTGCTATAAGAGATTGCTATAAGATATATATATATATATATATATATATCTGTACAGCTGTCCCAGCACAAGTAGCTACTACACATGTAACGGTGACTTCCTGTGTACAAAACCCTTAATCTGCATGTCCTCTAATTTTCATTTACCTCAACAAACATGTATATTGACAGGTATATTACTGATAATTTGTTGATTAGAAAACTGCTGAATTTAATCACTAATGAGGTAATTTTCCTTGAAATTCTGGACTGTCTGTTTGCCACGGAGTCAGCTCCCGTTAGTTTAACATTTTAATTGGGAGCTCAGTTTTCTGAGGTAGTCTCTGCTATGAGTATTCTATCATTTTGTTCTGGTTGCTTTGATCGTATTAAATATTGCGTGACTGAATACTTTTAAAAAAATTATATTATTCTTCTTTGCTTACCTTTGTGACCATTATCAGACCTGCTGTATGTTGACTTGCATGATCTTGGTGGAGATGTCTATGTTGTAATTAGTAGTCGGTTTCCTTATCTCCTCTTGTATAACCTCTCACAGTTTTTCAAGATCAGTAGAATTGGTCTTCCAATCTTTCATCTCACAGATTCCTTTGTCATATCTTGCAGATTCTTGAACATGTTTATAGAAAACATTTTGGTCTTTCCCTTGCTGCTCTTTTCTCTGTATACCGGTAGGCTGATTTTCATCTTCAGTCACTAGACTGACATCTTCATCTGTGTCTGAACACCTAATTAATGGCCTGTCTGTGTTTTGCTCTTCTTGTTCTTACTGTTACATGTTTCTTTGCAGTTTACTCTTGAAAGACAGTATCATCAATGAATTTTGGTTCTTTTACATACTCAGCTTGAAAGTGAATTTTATCATCTATCAACACACCAAGGAAGCTTCTCAGTAAATCTTCTTGTCTTCATCACGCTTAGTATGTACCTTGTCATACAACCTTTGCATACTGTTGAAATTTTCTCCATATTTCTGGTGTCTGTGACTAATGTGAGCACCATATCAAGCCTGCCAACGTGGTTTTGCTGTAATTTTCTGATAAAGACCCTTAAATTAGTGACTTCTTGAATAGAACATAAATTATGGAAATGAGATTATTTTTGGTAAAATCTAGATACTATCTTGTCCGTATTGGATTCAGTCTTGCTTTCATATTGGATTCAGTTGAATTAGTTAGGGAACCAAACTAACTTTATGAGAGTACCTTTGATACCTTCAGATGTACCTGTTTTGTGATGCAAAGATTTGTATGATCACGTGTTTGCCCATTGTTTGAAATGGTGACAACAAGGGATATGTTAGGATAAAAGGGACCTTAAAACTATTAAAAAGCTTTAATATTACAGAAAAATAAAGTGGAATATTGAGATTCTTGGTGAAAAAGTCAGAAAGGGCAACATCTAATTTTAGTGAATAACATTTGTGGAAGGGATTAAAGTTTATTTCCTTTGCCACAGTCTATGTGAATTTTTTTTAAAGGGTTAACTCATTCATCAGATTGATATGAAGAAGCCATTGAGTTCAGTATGGTTTATAATTACAGTTGATGCAATTCTGCTGGAGGAAATTAAAGTTCAAGAAAACTTTATAAATTATTGAGTTAAACACAATGTTTACTGTTGATGCATTATTCTTGAGTCACACTTCTGGAATTTTAAATGTCTGTTTTCCAGCATGACATGATGTATTGTTACACCTAACTGAAATCTGATTCAGCTTAAGATAAAATTAACTACCCTACTAAGAAGGCCTTGTTTGGCATGTCTGCATTATGGTTTCGCAGTTTCAACAATCCTAAATCGACTGGCTAATTCTTGCACGATGTTTCATCATATGCATGTCCTCTTTGAAACAATTGCCCATAAACAAATTTGTCTGCAGCACCTTTTAGCCTCATAAGTTACTCATCTAGCTTTCATCCGATTTCCAACTCTGACGATTGACAACTTCTTCAAATCTGATGAGCAGAATCTTTTTGGTGCCTGTCAAGTCTACATAGAACTCTGTTGTACTCAAATTGTATATTTAAAAGTTGTCATTTTTTAAATTTATTTGCGAATCTAATTGAACACCATGACAATGTATGCGATGAGTTTTATTGACAAGGATATTTAACACCAGTACAGTGTATTAATCTGAATAACATTGAAGTAGCTTGAAAACTGAGCGATTACACTCTCAGAAATTTCAGGTAGTTTATATTTTTTTAACTTTGCCTCAGTGTTGACAATGTAACTAATCTTCGATTATATGCACAGGTGTTCCAGTAGAAATTCTTAACATGGATGACAGATCCATCCAACGTTTTGAAGATGCTCTAAAAGATGGAAAGGAAACTATATATAACATAAGACTCATGGTTGTCGGACACATGGGTGCTGGGAAGACAACCCTGGTCAAGCGTCTCCTTGGAGACGAGGTAAAGATTTCTGAGAGATGTAGTACAGAGGGTATAGATGTCTATGTCAACTGCTGTGATGTTTCATTATTGACCCATGAATGGAAAAGGAGAGAAAAAGGTATGTGGGCATACACAATTATAAACGATAGATATTTCTGAATTTGCACACATGTCATGAAGTCTCTATTTTGTGTCAGCACGATTTCTTACGTTTTCCACCATCAAATGTTTCCAACCAGTACAAATAAGTAATTTGCTTTTGGGGTAAAGAAGAGATCAGCATTTGTCCATTTCAGGCTGAAAAATTTACAGTAACAGGGTCTAGGGTTGAATGTCACATTAACCAAAAGAAGGAATTTTCTGATACTATTAGCCTTTCAAAATTTTCAAGATAGCCACAATGGCAGCCATTCTTGAGATCAGTACCACTTTCTGAATAGGTTTCTTCCTTACCCCAAGTTCAAAGGATCCACAAAAATTTGGTCTGTAATGTAGAACTACTGTCTTTGTGGGGAAAACATTTTCTTCTCTCATCAGCTCAGTTATTGACCATGACTGTTGATCACAAATTAAATAATTTCTCCGTAACATTAGTGCAAGCCATCCACAAATTGTAGATTAGGTGTGTGATGTAGAACTACAGTTATTATGTAGACACTGTTTTTCTTCTTTTATTTTGTGACTTTAACCTTTGACATTTTGATACCAAAATCAGTAGCTTCTTTCTTACCCCTAGTGCAAGCCATCCAAAATGTTTGGACCAGATCCATGATACAGAACTACTGTTAGTGTGTTTAAATCATTCATCTAATTTTAGTGATCTTACCCGAGATTTTGTAGCTTCTTTTCATAATGCTGGTGCCAGCCATTCGCAAAGATTGGGAAAAGTGTAGGATAAAGTACTTTAGCTCTTGTGCAGGAACAATTTTTCATTTTGTTTAGTCGAAGGTCGTTCTCTTTGACATTTGACTCCAAAGATCAATAGCTTGTATCTCACCCATAGTGGAAGTGATTCACAGAGTTTGGGCCATATCTGTGATGCAGACTTACTGCTGCTGCATATAAACCATTGTTCTTCTTAAAGTCTGTTGTCTTCACATGTTTTTTTTAATCATGAAACAGATAGCTTCCTTATCACTTGTGCAATCCAGTGACAAAGTTTGGTTGAGGAATGTTGTGCTGAACAAATATTGTAGCATTAAGACATTATTTATTATTTCAGTTGGAGATCTTGATCTTTGACCTTTGGATTTTAAAATCAAAAGTGTTTACTTTTACCAATTGCAAATCATCCACATGATTTGCTGGACTTCGATAATAGCAAATTGCTCTTACTTGTGTGGAAAAAACTTTTCTGTGTTCAGACTTAACTTGACCTTTGACCTTTTGATTCTAAAATCAAAGGTGTTTGCTTGTACCAATTGCAAATCATCCACATGGTTTGCTGGACTTCGATAATAGAAAAGTGCATGTATTTGTGTGGAAACTATTTTTCTGTGTTCAGATTGACCTATGCCAGTGACCTTTTGAAGGCAAAAATTGACCGGTATTTCCTACTCCGGATGCAGACCATCCAGAATAGTTGGTAACTGTAGAAAGTGGAGAACTGAAATTATCAACATTGTGCAGATGTCATTTATCTACTGTTGATTACAGTGGCCATGACCATTTGTCCCATGGCCGGAATAGCCAAGAGGTCAAAATCACTTACAGTTATGGATTACTGCCTTGTCAGCTCTATCTGTGTGGGTTTGAGTCTCAGCCTCAGCCAGTGTGGTAGTAAATTCCATGGCTGAACTCTCCATGGTTTTCTCTGATTCCTCCTCCACGAATTAATCTGGTTGCCATGAATAACCCATAATGTTCTGAAAAATGGCAGTAAATCCTACAACAACAACAACAACAACAACGAGAACCATTGTACCTTAAATAGATATCATTCTTCCTTATTCCAAGTGCAGCCTATCCATGAAATTTGGTAATTTTATATGGTGGAAAACTGCATTTATTATGGAAAAAATGGGATTTTTCTTTCAGTCAGTGCAACATTGAAATCAAGAGGGCTCATATTTTGCCCAAAGTGAAGACTGTTGATCAAGTTCATAACTGTCGGTTGTGGTCAGCTATGGTTGGTTAGAATGTGAAAATCGAATGATAGGCACATCGAAATATTTTCAACCATCTTGAGGTCGGTTATAAGATCATTTAAAGTAAAATGGTATTATAAATATGAGTTGTTTCCTACTTGACAATTTCCAAGCAGATGTGGCAGGCAGATATTATACTGTCATACTAATTGTCAGGAATAAAAATGGTTAGAAAGTCAGATTTCAAATAAGCAGTGTAGAGATATTGGATGAACAGTGGACAAATTCATGTACATCCACACTGACCTGTTAATTGAACATATACCAAATTGGGATAACCTCATGGAAATTCACTTATTCAAATGCATGCTTGACAGTTCTTGTTTTTAGTCAGCAATAATGTCGAGGTGTGGCAAGTGACATGGAATGTTTACCTGTCCTAAATCAAATTTTACAAATCCTACACTAGACATAACACCGAATTTGGTTAGAATGCCAATCATTAGGGTATATGACCATCTTGAAGAAGTGACATGTCCTTCACCATCCTCCACTTTGAATTATATGCATACAAGTCTGAATTTGTATTCCACGATATAAACTTTAAATACAATTATATAGTGTGAAAGCACAATATATATTATTACATTGTGTGTGTTGCATTTTTAATTTGCTTTCTCCTTCTACATACCTTTGCATGAATTTATATGCTGCCTGCATCCTGTATGCAGACTTTGGCTATTAATCACCTTCTGTTGCATGCTGTCCTGCTTACTAACCTGTCTACAAGGTACGTGGTATCTGTACTAACGCCATATAAGCCATCACCAGCAACCTGGGGGTTCTGGTTATAATTCTTGCACCTTTTGATTTGTGTGTGCACATGTGTATTTTTGACTTATCATTCTTAATAATGGCTCAAATGGAATGATAGTCAACTTGACCAATCTGTCCGACTATTATTATTTATAATTTCAATTATTCAAAGGCTAATTAGTTTTGATATGCGTCCAGTATTGTTTTCTTTAAAGGACGTCTTGAGAATTCTGATGCACAAGTACATTCTGCTAGTCTTTCTGTCTAAAATAAATTTATGTTGAATTCTAAACCAAGGAACATTTTTGTTTTCTGGAATCAGTTTTAATAAACTGAATTCACATAATAAATCTGCCATCAAATCTAGAGTCTCCCTTGCCAACCAGGTCGCAGAGTCCAAGAAAGTTATCATTCTACAGCATTAGATGAGGGGTATTCATTGAAATACCAAGATGACCCTGAATTATCACATTCCACAAATAATGCTTTGACGAGGGTCCATTCATTCTGATACGAACAAAATGTTCGGGGTTTAAATGGTACACTTAAACTCTTGGCATGAACATTAAGCTACATGATACTCATAGACAATTGTTGGCAATTGTGTTTTGTATCTTTTATTTCAAAAGAACATTTGACGGTACTTTACACATCAAAGTTTACAGGATCCTGGATTCTAGTACTGTATATATTTCCTGTAGACAGTTGATATAAAGGGTTGTTTTTGCCGGCTCCACACTAGTACAGTAAAATATCATGTAGATTGAGGTTTTTCTTTTACTCTGTATTAATTCCCCTGTTCAAAACAATGCATCTCAGCCTTATTACAATAGTTGTTGAAATCATTTTAAAAGTTTTCCAACAAAACACACTTGATTTGACTGTCTCTTTTCTTGTCTTTCTCAGACAAGAAGTAGTGTTCAATTAAGTTTTCTAATATTTATACAAAACTAATGACTGTCAGTCTCCCTGATCATGTTGGTTTCAAATAACTCTGATACTTAGAAGGAAACTGTATTATTTCATATTTTCCTATCATCTAGACTTTAAGCTACAAAGTTTGGTTCTCTTGGATTTATCTGAAGATACAAATCTATAATTTATCATTCAAAATTAAATGACAACCTTTTGGTCTTATGTGGATATAGGAACATTAGATATTTCTAGTTTTATGGATCATTTGACATGAACATTTTGAATTTTCTTACTGATGTGAGAATTACTTGGTATGAGCACATAATTCATAAATTTTGAATACATCTAACACTCTTTTGTCATAAAATATTTGAACTGAAATGTTAAATGTCTTAAGTGAAAATAATGTCAATCATATATGCAGGGTGGTTGAGTGGTCTATCACACTCATTGATATGGACCAGATTCTCACCTTTGTACGGGTTTGAGTCTTAGGCACATACAGTGTGGGTGTGGGAGAAAGATTTGCCGTAGCTTCCTGTGGGTCATTGGTTCTTACCTGGATTTTCATGGGTTCTTCTTCCAGGGGCCAACAGGTATAATTTATTGTTTGCTGCAAAATGGTAAGTACTCTTCCACTGCATATATACAACATTTATCTTAGAAATGGATGCAGGCAACTATGGTGAATGAATAATTAGAATTCATTCTTTTTGGCAAGAAATTATTTTAAAAACTATTTTAAATGGTGTGTAAAAATGTTCATGTTGTGCTATTTTTCATTTTATATGATATATTCTGAAATTGTCTGCTACAGTGATAGTGTTCCTAAGGCCAGTGCTTACACATAGGGCTTATCCATGACTGTTTGAATAGCTGTGTTCTCATTTCAAGGTTTTTGGTGTGTATTTGGAATAGTTTTAGTTCGAAAGGGAACCAAGTCTGAGCTCTCCAAATGGGAACAATCACGAGAACCATGTTTTGCTGTTCGCAATGATTTATTATTCTCTACGGTTCATATGGTCATTAGGAAAGAAATAAGAACATTAGTTGAATAAAATTGTATCCAATTTAAAGAAGTGTAAGTATTAGTACTAAATATCAAGAGAATTTGATGGATTGCTCTAGGTAGAAATAGGTCAAGCTCTTAAAGACAAATGTATGCACTTGATCTGATAAAGGAAGCTATCATATCTCAGTTGTTCATCAGACTTGCAAATACAGCTAGTTCAGTACCCATCCAGGCCAGACCAGATCAGATGTCTCTGTGTGCATTTGGTAAGGCACTCAGTTTTCAATATCCTGGCAAAATAAAGCCAATATTGCACTGAAAGTGCTGTTAAAACAACAAAAAATGTGCATTAATTAAATCTAACAAAATTAAAGTAAAAACAGTATGTGAAAAAAAATCAGAATTAAAATTTCTCTTCAAATAGAAAGACGCGGATGAGAATTTAAAATCTGTTTGCACAAATGCCTATTTATTACATGTTTTCCTATTGTGTTTACATGCTTCTGCAGTTTCTCAGCACCAGTTGCGATGCAAATATTTGAATACACTGTCTGCAATATTTGGAATAAGCAGCTTTTGTGATTGCACATGGGTATGTTAGGCACAACAGTGTGCTCATCTAGTCTGTGGCCAGTTTGCATTGGAACAATTCATTATAATCAAAGTTTCAGAGGATGAAATGTGATAGAGATTATCAAGCATGGAGGAAAATCATACTTTATGCCTGTTAAGATAAGACTTGTTGTCTCATCCTCAAAATGCAAAATTTTCTTTTCAAGGGTTGTATTATCCCTTTTGTTATGGAATAGCGCTGGCCCTTAACTTGGTGACTACTCTCTGAATCGATGTGATCTTTGGGACCGATAAGCTCTCCTTACAGTAAAAGTCCAGTTAAACTTAAACCCTCAGTACAAGATGTCTCAGTAATGATTCTAATGTTGAAGTGTGCTGTCTTTTTTATGAATGGGACATTATGGACGAAATGCTTGATCTGGTTTACTAACAGTCAACAAATCATATGGCAGTAAAACATGCAAGACTCAAATAGCATATGCTAGACTTATAAATAACTTGTAGAATAGATATCACAGTGGTTACGTGTGCATTTGGACAAACAAACTAAATTTAATAACAGTTTATGATGAAGTTTTAATGTTTAGATTTTATATTAAAACTGTGGTTTAGTGATAGACTTAGAAATACGAGCTTATAATTATATGCATATGGGTTAACTTCAAATGGTCTTGAGAAACACTTATTTGTTATAACAATAATTACTCAAACTTGCATACAAAACCTTGGGAAACGCTCAAATGCTTTACAATATGACTTAAAACGTATGAATACAGCCTTGAGAAACACCAAATAGCTTCATAATCAAGCTTGCACTTATTATTATTATTATTATTATTATTAAGTTTAAACAGGGGTATGTTAATTGTTTAGTGCCTGCCACACTCTCATAAACTCTCACATGTCAAGTTCCCATTGGCACAAAAAGGATGGGGAACACTGGAGTAAATGGTCATAATTTGCATTTTATATACGTGGGGTCACTCTGCAGGTCATATGGACTTCTGGGAGAGTGTCGGATGTAAGGTAAAATTGTTTGCATTTTTTCAACATGCAAAATATGAAGTGAATGTTTGCATACACATCTAACTGAAATGATTGCTCGCAACTTCTGAAAGTGCAATGAATTAGTTACAGAATATACAACTTGTAAAATGTAAAAATATCTGCTCTGTTGTTTTTACAATTTACTTCTGAAGTCCAGGAAGTGAAAATGATCATATGGAGCTAGCATTTTGTTTTTAGATATGCACGCCTAAAGTAAGGCCAAGCTGTACACTTTTAAACACAAATTGCACCCATTAGCCATTCACCAAAATAAAGAGAATTAATAGTTTCCTAAGATATACAATGTCTTTTTTAAATAGTGTAACCAATGATGAAAACTTTGGAAATTAAAAAAATCTAACCTATGCATAATTCGAAACTGTGGAGAGCCACCTTAATACAAATTTGAAAATATGTGCAATTATTTTTTTATTTTCACATCATCATATGTTGTGTTTTTAAACAAACGTTATATTAATATTGATGTAATGCATAACATACGTCAATTATGCTAATTTGGTCTTGCTTAAATAATATGCCTTGGGGCAGTATTATGCATGTAGTGACCTTATTTGTTTGGAAAGTTAAAGTCTTGCAAAATAGAACTGAAGACAACTTCAATTTAAACCTTTTGCATCAAATGGAACAAAATGTAGAGGGTAAAATGTTTCTTTTCATTCATTTGTAATAAAATTAAGAAATAAATGATGAGATGAGAAAATAGATTCACTTCTTCGGCATACAGTTTACGTTTTGACCTTTGACCTCATGAACCTGATCTGGCCAGTACCTTTTCTAACTAAAATTTATTAGTTACATCTCAGGAATAAGTGAGGCAAGTTCCATGTTTCTCTGTCTTTCATCATACTATTGATTGCTATGTTGAGAATATGCAATGTGGAAGTTTAAAATAATTCACTTTTCATTGGTGGGGGGAGGGACCTGTGGTTCTGTGGGACGTTGCTACCAATGAATATTGTTTAGTGTGTTAAAATGTTTGGATTATTCAAAAGGACTGTTTTGATGCTTAAGACTTAAATATTACAGCTATAAAATTAATTAATTATTAATTAACTATGTTGTCATTATGGAGGTGCTACACAGATACTATTACCTGAGAGAGTGACAGGTGCAAGGTGAAGTTGTTTGCATTTGCATCATGCATATTGGAGAGAATGTTTGCATGCCACTGATACTTTTAGTACTGTGGCTGAACTTTATTTGGGTGGAAATGGTACATTATATAAGCACTCAGCTAACTAAAAGAACTGCTCTCAAGTGCTCAAAAAATCAGCACGAATCTGTTTAAAGTACACTATATTTAGCAGTAAATGGAATAGTGAAAATTTTGACAGTTTAGACAATACCATCTTCTGAACGTGCAATGAATTAATTACAGAATATATGAAACATAAAAAGGTATTCGCTCATGTTTGAAATTTACTTTCTATTAAGTCCATCAAGTGAAAATGACCATGTGGAGCTAGCATTTTCATACATAAGCAACTGATCTAAAGCCAGGATATAAATTATATCCATAAGTCATACACAAAAATATAGGGAATTAAGAGGTCTTTGAAAATACCGAAGATATACAAGGCCTTTTCTAAAAAGCCAGCATAACCAATTAGTAAAACCAGGACATTCTTAAAAAATCTAACTTATGCAAAATATGAAACTGTTGGGCAAGATAAGGACAGGAGAGTTCCACATATGCCCAACCTGGAAACGAGGCTGAATCTGATGTACCTAGAATAGTTATATATATGTATTATCTCATGCACTCATGCCATGGACTATTTAATTTGATATTGATTTACGTTTCACCTTTAGTCTGATGATTGTCGGTTAGTCCTAAACAAAAATTGTGTTGATCTAACAACCAGAGTGTGTGTTTTTAATTGCTACTCGTAATGCATCAAAAGGTTGAAGTTATATTGATAATGTGGATGTTTTTATGTCTGCAAACAGGCAAAACATTGTTGGGCCTTAAAAGGGAAAGATCTTTCTTTCCAGTTTCCTTAATGCTGTTACTGTTTCCTGCTTAACGTGGACATTTTCCAACCCTCAATTTGTTTACAGATTGTCTGACTATTATGAGGCCAATGCAATTTATTATCATTAAAAAGTAACAGTATGTGACTTTAGACTCATTTCGATGCTTGCTATTTGAACACAAATATTTTTAGAATCCAGATAGATGTTGACTCAAAGAATAATTCATTTTGTGGCTACCTTTGCATGCTATTCACTAATAATTAATGATTGAATTCAAATGTACTGATAGGTAAATCAAACAAAAGGAGATCACTTATTGTTGTCGCTGTTGTTATGGGTTTTAACCCCATTTTTCAGCACAAGAATGGATATGCATTGTGGCAAGTATAACTGATGGAGTGAAAACCTAGGAAAACCCTCTAAAGACCCACTAACCAATGGGACGCTATTGGGAAACTTTCTCACATACATCGACCGAGCTGCAGGCTCAAACACATGCAGAGAGAGTTGAGATGGCTGGATCTATAATGGTGTGTGCTTTACAAAACTTGGCCAGCTGCCTACATACTTATAAAGAGAGTATATATATCCAGTTATCAAAAAACACCTTATTACTCAGCAATATTGCAAAAGCCTTTTCATGCCATAAAATGGAGGTGGGAAAATTGGAGGGATTTGTTACATAACTAACTGGATTGTTGTTGGAGTGGAGGTAATCATTTTCGTGGAAACAACGGAGGAAAAATTCTTTTCCAACTGTTGTACCAAAATTTTGTTTTAGCATGAAATGAGCAAAAGATTTTTTCTTGTGGTCTTACAAGCAACATGCTGCTTCTCCATTCAACTACTGGCAATTTTATTTGTACACAGTAACTATATTTGTCCATCATACACAGTCATCAAACTTTGTGAATGGCTTAAACATGGGGAAAAGAAAGAACCTTCTCTGTTTTGTGCTTAAAGGTTGAAAGGTCAGGGTTGCGATGACTGAAGATAGGAAATTGTTTCTGCACAAACCCTCACGTTTTCCACCATTTGCAGTTTCCGAAATTTGGGAATAGGTTGTACTTGGAGTAATTAAGAAACCTTTTGAATTCGGATGCAAAGTTCAAAGGTCAAAGTCACTGTAAAATTGTATGGCATAATGTTTAGAAGAGTTATCTATCTTTACCAGTGTCTTTGCATTTTTTAGAATTTACTTGACTTTGGATACATACTTTGTTCTTTGTCATGGACAATACATTCATGTTAGCAACAGTGCCTGTTATATTTAAACCCACATAGTCTGATGTCACAATTGAATGTGGTATAGTGTCTTTGCTGCAGCCATTCTATAATCCTGCAATGGCATGGTATAAAGTTACATGAAAAGCATACAAAGGTAGGCTGTTTTGTTAAAAATATCTACGATGTAATTCACAGCAAGTATATACTTTATTTGGTTAAAGAAAATTGCAAAATACCAATCACGCAGTTGAAAATCAGTACATACATATCATGGTCTGTCTTCATGTACTAGCCATTTAACTGTGAAATACTCCCTGTATGGTGGTATGCATGTGCTAGCAAAGTGTTAGTGCTGATTTGTTTGGTATTTACCCATCCAAAGCATGACCTATTTGTTGTCAGCATGGACCAGTTAGCTGCCCCACCACATCTAGTGAATAAACAAAGATCATTTGAGTTATATTATGCTTCAGAACGTCATTACCAGCTAGATTGCCTAATGTAAAGCAGAATTTAGCTGTATTCACTATTCCTTCTACTTTCAGACTCAGAACAGGATTATAAACTGCAGCGTCTTGTCAGGGTCCTGAATGAGAACTACCGAATGGGAGAGAGGGTAGTTGATGATGAACAGGTTGCAGGCTCTTCTCGAAGGGAGAGATATGACCACAGTCCTGATGGTCTTAGAGCTGATTATGATGAGAATACACAGTTACTATACCAACATTCTCCTCAGCAGAATCTTGAACAGAATCTTTCATCTACTGCCAGTCTTCAAGAAGAATCTCCTTCAACAGTAGTTCAGAGGAATTTCAACTATTCTGAAACGAGCACAATGCCTGTATCAGTGCTTGAAGAAAATATTGCCAATGAAGGTCCTAAGACAGATCCATTGAGGGAAATGTTAAATTTGTTGAAAGAAAATCCTGACAAAGCAAAACAAGATGCAAGAACATATGCGCGTTTGACAATATGGGATTTTGCAGGGCAGTTTGCATTTTACACAACACACCAGATGTTCCTGACAAAACATGCCATTTACCTGTTAGTTTCAGATGTCAGTGGACAAATAACTGATATTGTAGAAGATGAGTGTTACTTTGACACTAAAGGGAACATTAAATGCAAAGTTCATGGTGAGTGCTTCCCTGCTTGTACTCTAGACATTAATTTGTCTTCTATTTAACATATTTGGAAAATATTTTATAATATAAAACCATTATCAGATTTATTTATATTCATATGAATGCGGACGTTTTATAGTTCGTAGTGAAAGAGCTTGATTATATTCTGAAGCAAAAATAAAGACTGAAATATTAATCTGGAACAGCTATTTCTGAGAATTAATGTATCGGCCATATCAAGGTGAAGTTCAGTACAACAACAATCCAAAAGTAGATTTAAGATGTGTCAAGAAAGGAAAGGTTAAAGCACTGATTATTAAATATGTCATAAAATATGTTATTTCTGGTCCAGATTTGTGTGATAGGATTATCTTTCTTGCTTGTTGGGTTTCCTCTTGAAGAAATTACTTTTACAAACCATGTTTTCATTCAGAAGTCGGTAATAATGGCTTTTAACCAAAACTGTTTTTTATAATTTCAATTGTTAATTAACAATAAGCTGATTTTCTATTGTAAAAATATATAACGCCTAATTAACAGTCATTTCCTGTAAATTCAATTATTGTTACCAGTACCTTCCTTTCTTGAGTTTACTGGTAGGCTTGACTATTTTATTATAAACTAGCTGACACACAGCGACACAACCAACATCATGCGAGACGCTTGTGTAATGTCTATTATACATTAGGGCAAATATTTAACCATATAGATTTTGATATGGCCAGGAATTAAGCTTTAAGGCATCTGTTGCTTTTGTTTTGTGGCTATATGTGTTTAAACAAACTGGAAAATCATAATAATCAAACAGTCTTCGCTATGGATACTATTACTGATTACCTAAAAACAACAAAAACAATTTGTAAAGTTCACCGTTTAGGTAAACTTAGTCAGTAGCACCTGTTTATTTTCTGGAAACAAAACCATTTGTAAACTAGATATATTGATCATTTAAGTTTACTTTATTAATTTTAATATGCAGCATCAACAAGATCACTAGTATGTCTTATTAACTTCAAGAAAACGTTCTACAAGGTGTGGCATGCAGCCTTGTGGTCTGACAAGTGGTTATACAACATAAATGCAAAACTCATAAGCACCACATAAAACCTGTATGTCAAGGGGGCTGGCGCCATTCGTGTCAATGATAATATGGGATAGTGGTTCAGAAATACAGTCTGATTCAGACAGGGATGCCTTCTCTAACCCACACTCTTCAAAACCTAACTGGAAATGATAATGTCCGATGCTTTCAAAGACCATGAGGCAGTGTCAGTGTTTTGATGATGATGTCGATGACAACGCAGATGAACAAGAACTGGAAGAATCATTAAAGTATGGGATGGAGATCAGAGCTAAAAGACCAAGCTAATGATACAGCCTCAGTGACATCCGAAGTGAAATGAAGAAATAGAAGCTGGGCACAATGAGGACTTTCAAGTACATAGTTGCTATTGACTTTGATGAAGGTTCAAAACCTGAGGATTCCGAATACAACAGCTGCACTGGCTAGGCTGAAGCTTATTTGGAAGGACAGCAACATCATGCTTGGGCCTATTATCAAGCTTATGCGCTCCCTCGTCATGTTCATGTTACAGTATGTATATAAGACATATACCATGAAAGCAGAACTAGAGATAATAATCCATACCTTAGAGTTGAGATGCTATCGAAGGGTCATGAACGTCTCATACCTAGACCAGATTTCTCATGAGCGGGTGCTCACTAGAATCCTAGGTTCAGTTGGAGCATATGATAATCTGTCACCTACGTAAAGAAGTGCAACCTATGATGGTACGATCATGTCTGGCGCACATCTGGCCTGTAAAAGATAATCCCACAGGGCACAGTGAGAGGAAAGAGAAAACGAGACAGACAGAAGAAGCGATGGTAATATAACATTAACGAGTGGGCAAAGATGGACTTTGCAAAGGGCATTATAGAACAAAACAAAATGGAGAGAGGCTGTGACACAGTCATCAGTGTTGCCCATATGACCAGCCAGATTATGGCATTCCATTAAAATTGACCTCAAGTTGTCAAAAATGAAGTACACTCAAAATCAGTATTGTTCTTTTAAAGCATTTGAATATTATATCAATGAGTACATATACATCATTCAGTTAATATGTAGAATGTATATGATATATTTTGTGTCTTTACGTTTTCAGACCTAGCTGATGTTTGGCTGAATTCGATACATTCCTGTGCACCACCTGACAAGGAAAACAGGGCTTCTGCAATATCCCCTGCATCATCTTGCAAAGTCATCCCACCACCTGCGATTTTAGTGGGAACACATGTTGATCAAATTCCACAGGTATTTAATTTGTCATTAACCTGGCAGATTGACTTATGCTTTGAGAGTAGGATTCTTCTGGAGCTCACGAGGCTGTAAATTGGTTTATTGCTATAGCATCTGATTGTCACAAACTATAATTGCATGAGATGCTTACATGGTTTGGACCCCTCATTTCCACAAGCCTTTAAACCTGCAACTCTAATTAGAGGAAGCAGGCAAAATGGTCATGATCAATTAAACTAAATCCACACAAGTTTTTAAAATGATCAAGTAGCAGAATAAGTATTGACGTCTTTTATATTAAAGTCTTAGCTCAGATCCTTGCAAGGCTTTGCTGTTGACAAGTAGAAGAATTGGTAAACATTCGTATAAAGTCTAAAACTTAGTCAAGTAAGTATATTGAGTTTGTTATCTTCAAGGATAGCATATGTGACACACAATTTGCGCAATCATCCTTTAATAAGCTCTTTTACTAAGTTCATATGTAAATAGAATAACATAATGGCTTGTCAATGTAAACCAGAATGCATATTTGCTACTTTTCATAATCTTGCTATCACTATTTCTTTCAAACGGAGTGTCAAATTAACAGGGTGTTAACCTTTAGGCTTTCTATATTGTCTAGCGGACATCATAAAAATCATGTTATCGTTATTCCTCCTGAATGGATTGTCACGTTATTATGATGTCTTAAGTTGGTACTAGATAAAACTGGTGTTGATCTAATAACCAATATGTCCACCATGGCAACCATAATAACCCATTAACTTTCATTTTCACACCATAACTTGTTGATTTTATTTCGCTACTCGTCAATCTTCTCTTGAACAGTGCCAATTGATTATATTGCTTAAGCATGAAAAGTAATCTCTGAGGTATGTATATTTAAATTCTCGATGACAGCAGCTTTTCTTTTACAAAAACCCCAAAACACTAAATTTACACTCAAGTAAAAGGCCCATGTTGAGTCCTCAAAAATATTGCCCCAGCCATAAGACTGAAATATATATTTACACAGCCACAAACTTTAGTTCAATTCTGACCGCATTTATAATGTATGGCACTGTTCATTTAGTTTATTGTACTTTACATTTGGGGCATCTTTTTTTCTTCTTTTATTCATTACAAGAAAATATTGTTTCAAATAATATAACCATCTGGAAACCTTAATGGTTATACGTTATAGCTACACTTATGGTCCCACCATTAACAGCGGAAGTTTGGTAACTGTTCCTAATTAATGTGAACTCAGCGTATTATTGACGTCAATAATAATGTGGAAAAAGTCAAAATTTCAATATTCATCAGATTTAAGATAGTATGCATGGATGTATCCATGTGTGTCCTATCATTTGTTTGTTTTGTAAGGAAAAAATATTAAAAAAAACAAAGTTTGTATAATGATAAGAAAACTAGTCAATCATATGGAAATTATGTTCAATAAACTAATCCTAATACAGATGTAAAACGTTTAATAATTTCAAGATGGTTTTCTATTTGTGACTATTGTAGCATTTGGCCATTGAGATGAAAAATTAAAACATGCAATCTAATTTCTTCCAATAGCATTTTGTGGATTTCTGTATTTGGAAAACTGCTTTGCAGATAAAATGGATTTAGCAGAAGACATGGAATTGATTACCATTTGCTCTCTCGAAGCATCGATAAAATGATATCTGTCAAATTTACATTTCTTTAACATAATGTAATGACTTGACACTAATAAAATAATTATCAATGTTTGATCCCTTCATTTATCTCAGATAGGTTTAGTACTTTTTAGTGAATATTACAGACTCCTCTACTTAAAATGAAACAACTACTTCAGAAAGTGCTTATAGATCTATTTAGAATACACTTAGCGTAATGAATTGTAGTTTTTATTTTACATCTCTCAACATTATATTATCGGAATGTACAGACGCAATATTACCTTTTATTGTTGCAATTCGGGCAATATTCATTGTTAAATATCATATAACATTTAGTATCATTGCACTCTCTGCAGCGAACAGAACAATACCGAAGGATAAATGTTAAACAAGTTTCAACAAAATCGCATTAATATTTGACTGTTGTGAAACAATATTACACAATTTACTATAGTTAACCCAATGCACGAGCAGGGCCCGATCAAGTCAAGTATTGTTTTTCTTCTCTCCAAAATGTCAGTAGCGATCTAACTTTCCTCGAAAAGGGCATCCAATCACAGGATTATAAAAGACTGATTTGAACTTGAGATTTGTATTATAAAAAATGAATCATGCCATTCCTTTACTTATTTTAAATTAATTTATTATGCGATAAATGAAACAAAAACAAAAATAAATATATCCGGTCGGAAAGAAAAAACCCAACCCCAACCCCAGTCCCTGGCAGTACACATGTAGTTAAAACTGAACATGTATTTATCCTCATGTGTTTCGTACGTTCAGAGTTTGCTTTTTCTTTTGTTCTTATTTTTGTACAACAAAAGTGGCTATTAACTAGAATCTAAACCTTCGGGGATTACATTTCATGTTTAAACAGCAAGATGAATTTACATTGTTCAAGGAAACATGAATGCAGTGTGCCTCTAGTCAAGTCTGTGCATACATTTTTACTGATTGTTTTGGAAAAAGTTAAAGTTTAAACATATGCAAAAGAAATAAATCAACATTCTCTAAATGTACATAATAGACAAGGCCTTTTTATTTTATGTCCCAATATATTTGGTATAAATAAAACCACTTTATTCTTTAAATTATATCTGATTGTAAATCACAATGTTGTATCTGTCTTTCCGTAAGTGGCCATCCTTCACTGACTATTAAACTGTAAATTAGTTACAAGGCCGTTGTTAATGACTTGACCACAAAGTGAGCTGCAAGTACTAAGGGCTGTTCCATTTAAATATATATTGTACCTAGGGAAAGCAGTTTTAAAACAAAATACATGCCATGGTACTTTTTCTTCACAGATTTCATATTAAAATGATAAGAAGATTCTAAATTGCATCTGTGGGTGAGCATGGCACTTTAAAAGTACCTTCCCTTGGTCGCATGTATGTTTTGATTAAACAGCCCTAAGTGATACATGTCAAGTCATTTGTGTGATAGAAACACTGCATCCCCAAGCTGAATTTGACATCTTCTTATGTTGCTAATATTGTATAACAATATGAACAAAGGGTCACTGAATTGATCTGTGCTGAATATTTCCTGAAGCCAAATCTTTATTATGGAGACACCATTTCATTAGAGTTTCTAAAAGCGGGGATGCTTGAAAACTCTTGTCTTATTTTGATTTGTGGTATAGGAAAGAACACTATGCCATTCCTTGCTGTACTGGTAAAACATTTAACTTGTGATGAATGAAGTAAATAGAAAATACCACAGTCGGAAATCATACCTTATTCCCATAAAATAAAATGGCCAGTCACTTACAGTGCATGTGCATTCAGAACTGAACTAGTTGATAGTTGTGTACATCTGTCTTCAATCTCGTAATTGCTTTTGAAGGACTAAATACGTGCTTCATATAAGTAGAAATTCATTGTTTTGTTCTTGTTGGTTTTTCTTGCTTGTGTTTTTAAACAGAAGCTTCTGCTTTCTGGAATTTAATTGTCCATACCTCAGAGGATTACTTTTCATGTTTAAACAATTGGATTAATGTACACAGTTCAAGAGAAGCTCACCAAGGTTGGCCTCTCATCAAGTCAGCGTGTACGTTTTCTAAACGTACAAAATATAGAGGACTTTTAAAATTAATTTATGTTGTCCATAATTTTCTCTGTTCAAAAAATGTTGAACAAGGTGTACGTGTCTCTTGTCAAGTCAGCTCGTAAATTTTCTAAATGTATGGAATATAAATGACTGCTTTTTACATTAATTTCTATTGTTCATTTATATGATCAAAATAATGGTCACTAATTTGTGAAATGGTGTTTTATTGACGTCTCGGTTTCCATGAATGGTCATCATCTATTAGCTGTTCAAATGTCAGTCAGTAATGCCGATCAGCCACTCCACAGTGGAGAGGCCATGATGTGCTGACCTAGGCGCGTTGGTGATTAGTAGGTATTTTATTGCTTCGTCAAGGAGCAAAAGTGGAGGGATTATGTCCCCCTATGTTGCGTGAGGTTCCATAAATACATGTAAATTGTATTGTATTCAACTCCAAATAATTAAAGCAGGATATAATCACCTCAACTACCACATCACAACCACGCCCCTTTGAAATTATCATGACGAATTGTTGAATTATACATGAATTATTATAGAACACATTAAAATGTAAATGGCTGACTTTCCAAAACGATGTTCTTTACTTGTTCTAGAACATTTCAACATGAAATATTTGTGAACTGTTCAAGAACTAATACGGAAGAACAATTCATGAACTAAAGTTCTTAAAAATTCAGCCATTTAATGTTTGTGAACCATTTATGAAACGTTCATATGCATTTTCTGCATATTTAATGAAAATGTTTTCTAGAAAAATGCATGGCTAATTTAAGAAAACAATTATAATTTTAATAAAAGTTTGAATTTCATTTACGTTTTCCTTGATATTATGATATTATGACCGATTGCTTTCGCACAAAATGACCTCAAAAGAAGAATCACTTAGGATTATGACGTTTTCAGTTTTGCATAAAATCTAGTTATACTACCAATCAAAGACACCTGCCCTCAGTTATCATGCATGGGTCTGTTGGTCAGGCCTATTTTAAGGTAACATTTTGCCATTACCTAAAACCTCTTCTTTTTTTGTACTGATCAGAGGGGGGCTTCAGTAATGTACTGATGCGTTGTTTTTATAAATTCCTTTCATTTCAGTGCCGAAATGACTAAACAGTATTGAACTTCTATCAACAAATCCATTTGTTTTAATGTTTTGTAATGAGCACTACGTCTGTTGGCTGAATGATTTGATTTATAATTGACCAACCGCATCAGCAACCATCATTCTTAATAAACTGCTATTTTTGCGATCTAAAGCGTGATGTATAACATTGACTTCAGTGTTGTGAATGCATATTGCTTTATTACAAACCTTCAAAAAGAACAAGAGTTGATGTCATTAAACACTTGATTAATTTTGTTAAAAGTCTACGAAAGGAAAGTATCAATTAACCTAGACGTTTGCTGATAACGACTATAGCTTGTTAGCTGTGCAAATTATTGTGCCTTCTTGAGTTAGATAGTACAATACAGCATGTCTGATGAAACTTTAATGTTGACTGTCCCACCAGCAAAACTATAAAAGAAAATCCAAATGTTTGATTTGCATGAGATGTTTGACATCAAAACAAAATATCTTACTTCATTTGCATCAACTTCACAATCTTATTAAGTGTTGGTTTCCTGATATAATGTGTGCTGTAATTTTGTCAACATCCAATACAATAAAATTTGACCAGTCTGGCAGTTTTGTGCAAAAACAATGTACACAGGTGTACAACTACAGATAATAAAGATCTATACATCTATGTCCATGGTTCAAATACATGTATGAATATGATTAACCCAGGGTGTCCATAAATTTATATTGTCCAATTGATTGATAAATTGCAACTGCATTGACGTTTGAACCCTAGTACTACTTCGTGGATGGGGTACTAACATGAGCCTATGCGTATCAATGGCCCAGTCGTATGGGATTCTCCTCCAGCGCTTTATCAGAAAACTATATTAATCTTAAAACATGTTCCTTATATATACTGAAAGGAATTCAATAATCTTCATATTTATTACCAGAAGATCTTCATTACATTGGAGAAAGAAGTGTAAAATATCGTGTACCTTGTTTATCCGATATTTTCATTGGCATTGTATGCCATATTACTTCAACCGATAACTATTTCAGTTTTCAGCCTGGTTTGTTTGTGTGTCAAACAAAGACATCACTGCCTTATTTTGACACGTAAACAGATCGTAATGGATATGATATCATTGACAGATTTATATTATGATAATTCCAAATATTGCATAACAAGTCTTATTTGCAAAACAAATTACTGCGACAACCTGATGTTCTCTGTCCTGGTGGACAAGTTAACCTTAGCATAAACATTCCAATGTAATTTACTTGATATAAGCTTAATAATGTTATCATAGCCAAACTTCCTGAAAAACATAACTCTGCTTAGGTAGTAGATTTCAATTACAGTCACCTTTTTGTCTTTGACAATAGTTTTATTTGCTCCATTGTAAGATATAGGATCAGATCGTAGGCTCAACAATGTTGAGACTATGACATTATAGTTATGTTAACCCCAAAAGCATAAAAACCTGTGAGTTCTGAGGATATAAATTCAACTATGTTTTCAGACATTCTCTGCTTTTATTTTAAATAATAATTAGTGAGCTTGAAGTTCGAATGTAAAGGCATATGGTATAATTAGTCTCTTTTATTGAATCATGCTGCATTCTAAATCAAAGAAATTCAGAATTAGAATTAATTAGCTTTTAATATTTTAGCTGCAACTAGTTTGTGCTTAAAGTATTCCTATTTATTCCAACTTTTATCGTTATCATTCCCAAAACATTTCATGATTTTAACAACCCCAGTTTAAGTTCTTTAACTGTTCTTTACATGTTCCAGAATTCATGAATTTTTAATGAACCTTTTAACTTTGTTTTAGTACGTTAACTGTTCTTAATATGTTTATGGACTCATTCAAGAAGTTCTTGAATTCTTAGGATATAGTAATATTCCTGAAAGGTACTTCTTTTGTTCTTTACGTTATTCATGAACTATTCATAATTTGAAGAACTCCATTTTGCAGCCAACGTTGATCACCACCAAAGAGTTTGGAGAGGCACTTAGTGCATTGACAGAAAGAAGAGAAAGAGAACTAGAACAAAAACATAGAGCAATGGAACCGACGTGCTCTAGTTCCATTAAGAAAGGTATATAGAAAAGATATCTTAAATGTATCATGAGACTGGTTCACTGGTGATTATTATCAGCATGTACAATGAGTAGAATAATTGACATAAAATATGCACACTAATGATAGTTTTATCGTCAGTGAGTGCACTAGTTACAGCAAGTAAATTAATCAGCATAAGAGGGTTGCACTAGTGATAACATTTTTACTGTGAGTCACGAGAAAACACAAGACAGGTATACTGCTAACAACATGCTTGTCAGAATGTGACATGATTAGACTAACTGGTATAGGAAATGTACGTTGGTGATAACATCGTTGTAAGAAGTATGGAAGTTATGATTTTGCTTCATTCACTACCCTATGTGTCCAAGGACACCCGTTCTCGCTTCAGACCCACATGACCAACTTTTCCACAAGCGACCCATAAATGTTTGATCATATGTGTTGGGGATGGGTTGCTAGAGGTATAAACACACAAATGATGCGAGTGTGCCTGTCATGGGGGTTATGGTCTCCTACGGCTGACCTTGTCCCCATAGGGTATCAAATAAGGTCAAACTGCACGTTTGTGATACTCATGTCTGAAGCTTGTGTGGGAAGGAAAATCCGGCAGAGATTGGGTGATAATATTGCTATAACTCATACAGGCAAATCTATGGCAGCTTTCAATATATACACGTTGCCAGAATGAATTAATAATATATTCTAGCAGTTTTGCTGTGCATTGATTTTCTTTTCAGATTGTTATATTTCCTCTATATGTACATTAATCATTTCATACTGGTGACTTTGCAGTTGATGTGTGAAATGATCTCATATTGATTGTTTGTATTTGTTTATATACAAATGTATGATGGTCAAGCAGTAGAATGCCAGGTTATTTGGAACGTGTTTATTGCCTTTTCTGAAAATGGAATTAGTCTTCTAACAGAATGGACTATCAAAGATGTGGGAGAAAAGCTGAGAACACTGTATCAACTGAATTCATCATATAGGTTCATTACAAAACACAAACATTCTCTGAAATTTTTCCTAAACATGCTGAAATATTGATAACTTGTGAGTGGTCCTAGAAATGAAATGAAATACAATGGGGTATATTTACGAGCAATAAAAAATAAAGAATTTTCATAATATTGTGTGCATAAAAAAATTAACAAAAGAAGGGGATATTAATAATTTATCCTCTGTGCATCTGAAAGTTTGAACAGTTCTAGTGATACCTGTTTAAGCTGTAATGACAAAGATGACAAAAGCCAATTATGCAGATGCTTCGATGTCATACGTATAAGAATGCATCCCAACTTTATTTGCTGCATTATAACTACGTTCATGATCCATCACATATATGTTATAGTAAATCTTAATAAATAAATACAAAACCCAAAGACTGTTAGGTACCATTCCTGATAGATGTTGACTCTGTCGAACCGGATTTTATCTCTAGAACCCCTCTGGTATTTTTATAAAATAGTTATATGACAGGTATTTTATACACAATATATTGGATGCAAGTGCAAGATGCAGCTGATCTTTTGTCTTCGTGCACCGCCACTTTGCTTGGAAATCATTGGTCATGTTAAGTAATGAAAGTTGCCTTCATGTAAATTGGTGGTGAGCATGAGAAACGACCGCGTTTATGTGCCTCAAGAACTCACATATGATAGTGAATATATTTTTGCATCCATTTCAGAGATTATCACAGGCAGTCACATCGCAGATTTCAGCAACACAGCTTTGCCAGCAGCACATCCTCAGCAATACATTTCATAACTGTTTAACTGATGACAAGTTTCGGTATAATGTAACTGTTTGGCACTAATATATTCTAAGGAACATCTCGGCAAGAACTTAATATTTGAATGAGAGGACTCGCTTGTAAAAATGATAGAGAGTCTCCTTGAAGCTGACATCAGCACTGCAAAGCAGAGGTTTTACATTGCATTGGTGTCAGTTTAAGCAGGCTTTTGTGCATCCTCTACCATGTTTCTTATGTTTCCATTGGTATACGTGAACTGAAATGCAAGCTTGGATATAGCTTGAAACATTATAGATAGGCCAGCATACATTACATTGCCATCACCATCATTATACATGTATCTAGTGAATTCAATAATTGTTATGTCATTGTCAACATTGCTGGAGCATGCTACAATTTCCTTTTGTTGACGAAATAATCTGTACTGCTTAGCAATGCCTTAATACAACAGTTAATACACCCATGCTGTTCGGTAATCATTATAATTGTTTTGGTTCCCGTTGATTTCTATGAAAGCCTCAAATGGGATAATATAACAAAATGTATCATGCACTTATAAATCGATTTGCAAGGTACAAATATTGTTGAAATTCCTTTCTGATTCGATCTTTCATCCCGGGTGCAGCACTGCTTTATGTAGTATGTAGTACTTCTTTGAATATTAACATTGCTTTTAATTATTGGTTTTGTTTAATACCTTTTCATCGCTCACATACCCAACTGTAACCAGCTTCCAATTGTCAAATGTGCAATCATTGGATCAGACTGTGTTGAGCAGCTTCAGTGAGCACTTTGCTGAATGACATGGACATTGTTGCTGTCCATGGAATTGTAACTGTCTTTGGTTTAACTTTTGACCTTTGATAGTTATCAAATGACAAACATTTACTGTTAGGTGTGGACTCCGTTCATGCAAGTTTAGAGTATTTACCTGTCTTCATAAAATCTCTTCATTCCAGGTCATATGTGCCAGCAAAATGTTTGTGCCATCAGCCACCAAAAAACACAAATGAGTTGTTTGTGTGAAGACAGTTGAACAATCAGAATAGTGTAATAGGCCATCTGTAATGTAAACAGGATGGATGATGCTAGTATGATCTCAAGTGTGCGGGATTCTCCCATTGTGATTGTTTAGAGAAAGTCAAATCAGATTCTGGTTTTGCATGTAAAATCTCAATCATTGAGTTAATGCTCACAGTTGTGATTGCAACATAGTTATACATCACAACACTAATTTCATCGAAAACTTCACTTTATTTCAACAATTTTATGAAACTCATTTCACTTACATTGAGGATTAGTACTGTATAGTTAGAAGGTTCAGTTCAATCGTGCAATAAATAACCATCTAGTTTCCCTGTGATAGATGCATATTCTCTGGTAGCTCAGATTCCAACATAAAATCTTTTAATTGGTTTGGATCAAGTACAATCCTGGCAAAAGAATCTCTGCGAGATAGTCAAAAATATCCTGCTATGAAGGTGCATTAAATTTTTTATTTGGTGTTTCCAATGTTGATTGGTAGTCAGGTGGATGTTGCTGTAGAAGATTGACTAGTACCTCTAAGATATCATCTTTTAAATGTTTCTGACCTTTTATAATTGGTGCTCATTGTGCTGGAACACACCTGTTTGTACCATGTTCTCTCTATGTTTCAATAATCATTGCGATGGTTTCTGCGACTTTCTTCACTTTTTGCATGGTTTGCATAGCGTAGGCTACTTTTGATTTTAGTCTGATCAACAATGCACGTCGTTCTTCGAAGTCCACAGAGGGGTCTTCCTGTGTGATATGTTGTGACTGTAGCATATCTTTGACACAGTTATAAATGCTCATTGAGGTTGGTGGCAGTAAAATTCCTTAACTGCTTTCCTTTTTAATGCCATGTCAAATATTGACTTTGTTCAGCATAATCGTGCCATCACGTTATGTGTGATGCACCATGAGAACTCGTACTGCAAATGACACTTGTGTTGTAGAATGTAGTAACAGCAGCGGCTCTGAAACCAGTTCACAGTCACATAATTACAGGAAGTCTTTACTGTAAATAAATTATATTACATTGGAAGGAAGGTTTGGTAATTAGCAAACTTTTATATTCCGAAAATCATTTTAATAGTAATTTTGAATACGTGAAAGATTTCAGTGAGTGATGGAAAGTACTGGGGCCACCCACATCTTGCTAAATAAAGTCTCTCATCTTTAGCATTCATATGTATGATGAGATACAAACTGTAAGGTGTACTATTATGAATCTACCACACACTGGACTTGTTCGGTAGCCTTGACAAAGTTAATACAAGAAAACAATACAGGAAGGAAGGAGGTGGAGTTTTCTGTTTAATATCTACCAGATAGAAATGGCAAGACTAAATAACAAACTTGCAGTGTTGGTGAACTTCTTTAAATACAGAAATTTAGGAGGAGACTTGCAGATTGACAGAAACAGAGACAGTTATATTTACAACTTTATTTGTTTATAAATATCATGATTCAGAAAGTTGGGGAGAGAGAAAAGTGAGGATACACACAGCACATACACCTACGCAAACAAAACATAATCTTTCATTTCTAATAAAAATATTGTTTCTTTTTGTAGCTGTGTCTATTTAATATGCACCAGCTAAATATATCCAGATTTAATAACAAACTTGTCAGAATAAGAGAAAGTGTATTTGTGAGCGTGTGTCAGATATTTACAGATGCAGAAAGATGGTGATATTGACCTTTATAGTTCTATATATAGGTAATTGAGTGGGAAAGAGATCGTGCGTGCATGTCACACTGACAGATTATGCAGATCATTGAAATAGTAAGTTTATAGTTGGAGTGAGATGTACACTGTGTGTATGTATGTGTCACAGACTGGCAGATGAAGAGATGTAGCTGTAATAACTTTTATATTTCTAGCAATAGAGTAATCTAAAATGATTTTGTGTGTCTCTGTGTTATCTGGACGGATGGATGCAGAAAACATCAATCAAAGTAACAAAGGAAAAGTGTGTGTGTGTGTGCTCGTGTGTCGCAGACTGAACGAGACAGTAATAGAGAACTGTATAGTTGTATACAAACGAGTGTGTGTCTGTATTAGTGTGTATTTATCCCAGGCTGATATATGTAACGAAGTAGTGGTAGCAAACTTATGTTTCACAAAAAACGATGTAGAGAGAGATTGATGGTGAGTTTTTAATTAAATAGAGCAATTGATCGAGATTGCAGATTGACCAGTGCAATGTTGGTGAATGTTGAATTAAGTAGAGTAATAGAGTGAGATTTGCAGATTAACTGATACAGTGACAATATATACAGAAATATTATTGTGAGAGTGCAGCCTGACATATAGAGAGACAGTTGTATAGAGAGCTTTATTGTTGTATAAATAACATTTTTTCACAGAGAGGGAACAGAAAAACTGAGGTTACACATAGCACCTACTCATGCACAGACAAATGAGCTAGCTTCTTTCATTTCTGATAAAAATTTGTTTTCATTTATTTGAGATAAGTCAATCATTTTTCTTCATATAATTTATAGTTCAATCAAGAAACTAGTAAAAATTGCAAATTAAAAATGGCATTTTAATTATATACAGATATATTACTTCATTGTCTAAGCTTTGAAAAGATATTTATATTAAGATTTTGTTAAAATTATTTTATTTAAGTTATCCCTCTTCTCTGAATGTTGTTCCCATGTTGTTATTGTTGTTGTATGGTTTAATGTCATTTTCAGCACATACCAGGCTATAGTTGGTGGCTAGATTAACTGATGGAGGAAGAACCTGGGTAAACTCCAGGAAGAACCACCGTCTCACAGGAACCCACTGACAACTTTTCTCACATACCTAAATTGGCTGAGCATAACACTCCAACCCAAGCAGACAGAAGTGAAATGGCAGTGATTGAAAATGGTGAGTGCTTTAGACTTCTCAACACCTAGCGCACCTTTTTCCCATGATATATATATATATATATATATATATATATATATATATATATTATAGATAATGCATCTTCTTGTTCATCATACATTTTGAAACAGAATGAAATGAGGTTAATTTTACTATTTTTGCACATTTTTTGTTATAACATAAAGACAAATAAGTGTTGGGCAATCTGGATGAATTGCAATCACAAATTGCATTGATAAATTACAAACGTTCTGTCATTCAATACAGTAGTTTAAAGTGTGACAAGTCATTTGATTGGATCGAGTTTAGATTCTTTGACCATTTATTGCATACTAAATGTGCAAATTTCCACTTACATTTTTAACAGTCAATCAACATTGGTTTTATCAGAACAACAAAGAAATAGTAAAGTTGTGACAGGAAATTGTTGATAATGTAGAATACACTTTACTAGAATGATTATTTCAGAGCCTGGCACTGACCACCATAAGAAGAATGTCTCCTTTATTTTGGTTTTAGATACTGATTTGTGTGGATGTATTACACAGCATTCCTTTCGACAAAAGAACAGATATTTTACTGAATAAAAAATGCTTATCCTTTATACTAGCCATGTTGACTGGAAATTAGTAGTTTGGTTTATGTGGAAACTCTCAAAGTATTCAAAAATCTTTTTGTCATTATATTTTAACCTGGAAGGCTCGTCTTATAATCCGAATGAACTTATATATGAACTGCATGACTGAAATTGTTTTAGAAATTGATATAAACGAAATTAGTTTTAGTAATATGGTGATAATGATATGTAGTTGGTAAAATGGTACCACTGTTTATTAGTTTCTGTCTTTCCATTTGATCGTTTTAAACATGAGACTGATTGTATGTTATAAGTTTTTATCATTGTTTTGAATGCTTTTGTATGTGCTTGCATTTTCGTATTTATCCAACATTAAATAAACGAACACAATTAATGAGTGACAATTCATGGGCAACAAAGCACACTTATGGTCAGTAAGTTATAGTGTGCTGTTCATAAACTAAACACATTGTTAGCTCCTAACCCACCCACCCCCAATTTAGCGTTATTCGTTTTTTTACCAAGCCTGTTTTTCCTGATAACATTTAACCATAGGTCCAGTCATATGGGATTAATCAGAATTATATTTTATGCACATGAGTGATTATCGTCATGTCTTTTTCTTTGATATTATTGATCCCCGGCCGAGTCATACCAAAGACTTACAAAACTGGTACTAACAGTTTCCTCGCTTGGCGCTTAGCATTAAGAGGCTAATGTTAGGACTGGTTGGCCTGGTGTCAGGATAATGTGACTGGGTGGGACATCATGCTACATGTCTGCGGCATGATGCCCCAGTGCTAGACATCACTCTAAACTGCCACACTGCATGCATCATAGTAATATCACTGAACAAATGTTAAAGCTACATTAAAAATCCAAATCACACACATATTTCAATATTCTAGTTCACTGGTGGAGAAATATAGCCTGTGGGCCAGATTTAGGCCATGAGCTGGTATAATGTGTTAATGCACATCATAGGATTTGGCTTCATATATTTCTTATCTGGCCCTCACTCTGCAAGAAGGTGACAATACTTGGTCTTGGTGGTTCTAAATGAAATGGCATCACTTGTACATCCACTATGGGCAGCATGGCAGCCATTTTTGTTATCCTTTTTATTAATTCTCCATAATGGAATCATGGGAAGATTGGGTTAGTCATAAACGATATGGTGTCCATTTTAAAGATATGGCTACCAGGATGTCTTAAAAATGTTATGGCACCTCCATAATTGATGATGGTCTCAGATGTTTAGTGAAACACCTTTTGTGATGTCTAATTTGCTCTGTATAAAATGATGCCATTCTGGCATTCATGTAGACTGCAGTGATGATCATTTTTGACAATTTCGTTTACTACTAAATCTAAATTGGGTCATTTATGTTCATATGTTAAGTTTTGCATGGGATAGGTTTTGTATATCCCTGTTTTTGATACTTTGTTAAAATTATTGCAATTAAGACCTATATTCAGATGGAGACTGATAGTTTGGCTAACAATTAATTTCTGCATTTAGAATTGTAGCAAAATCAGTTAGTGACTTTTAAAGAAAAAAGCATAGACGTTTGAGACTGTGTATGGTTATCAGTAAGTAAGAATTTTCTATCTGCAGGAGTGACCTGTGCAGATCCTGCAATGTTGTACCAGGTATTACATACATCAACACCGGGTGCCCTTTCCAGCCGATCTATTTTGGAAAGAAACTGTCAAATGTTGGGTCTGAAATTTCATGGAGAAACTCCTTCAAATGGGAACTGCTTCTTTGAAGCTGTCTCTAGTCAGCTTAAACGACTGAACTGTCTTGTACAACTCTCTTCAGAACATCTACGTCAGGACGCAGTTGCCGTCATGAAAGCTAATAGAGTTCTGCAGGTAAGACACATTTTGTGTTGTTTATATCATCAAAGGTGGAATGTGAAGGCCATAGGCCATTGTTTAAATAATTTTCTAGTTGTAAAGTAGTATCTTGATTAAATTACTAAATTATAAAATATAGCTAGGTAATTGGATGATATAGCTATTCTGGTTTAGGCTCTTACAAAACATAACAAGAAAAGAGTGAAGACAAAAACATTTGGTAAATTTAACAAATAATTTATTTCTCTAGAAAAACAAGGTAAAAATGAGAGAAAGAACTTAGATTCTGCAAATCAAATCCAAAACATAACCAATAATACGATCAACAAGAATTGAAAATTAGAAGTCCTAGTAATACAATGTCCTAATGAAACTGAGTTTGAATCCCAATGAATTGCAAAATGGAAGACGATGATGTATGCTGTGGTCAGTGTCGTACTGGTGTGTCAACAGTTCTTTGTTGAATCACAGAAAATGATATTCCAATTTGAATTCTGTATAAATTTACATAACTGTCTTTGTTCAAGAATTAATTTAGAGCACAAGTATTTCCAGGGAAAATAATCTTTTTGTGTCAATGGCTTAAAGCCCTACTGACTATATTCTCTATAGAAAAGAGTTTTACACTTATTTAAGATGCAAACAGATTCCCGTATCAGGATCACATGATCATATTTCTAGAGCAACATAGAAGCTTTTTATGTGCCTAATAATACGTACTCCCAGTATGGCCTTGACTAAAACCAATGATTTTACTCTGAGAAAAAAAATTAAAAATAAAATAAGCAGTTTTTTATACTAAAACTCACTTATTTCCAAATCAAGGTCAGAAACTTGGCCAGCATTAAATACAAAATTTCTATTAACAGTGTTTACAAAAATCAGTCATGTCAGACTGAACTAAATTTCTGGAAAATGTCAAATCCAGCAAATAAAATTATATTACAATAACATGTAATGGAATAAAACTAATTAAAGCTAGCAAGCAAACAAATCAAATAGAAATTAATTCAGATGCACATAACAACATGAAGACTCACCCCATGACCTTCTTAAACTTGTTGCCCAGGAAAACCTGTTCAGTATTTATCTTTTAGAATCATCAGTAAATACATTATTAAAAAACATAAACGTTTACCTTAGAACAAAGAATTGCATCATAATCTAAGTCCCTAAATTTGCAAGTAGCTTCTCACACCTACTTTATCAACCGCTAACCAACTTTTCATCTTCCTCCGTGAATGAGATTGTCAAGAAATTCATAGGAGTATAGACTTTTCAAACTTCAATTAATTTGCTTCATAACTGATACATCGCAAACACGTTACATCCAATTCAGTGTTGTTTCTCATCCACTTAATAACTATTTAAATTTTAAAAATGTTGAACTTTAACTAATTTGCTTTAAAAAATAAGTTTAGTGTGCTTAACATCTATTGCCATTTAATGGAGATTTTGCATTGAACTTTGTACCACCAACAGAAAACATGACCATGTTCGTCGTTTAAAATGCTGACGAAAGAAGCCATAGTAATATATTCCATTTCGATAGTTGACCGTATAATCAGTACATTTTTTGAAAGCCAACATATAGTAATGCATGAAAACACAGGAATGTTGTCAGAATTAATACTGTTTTGAAGAGAATGTTCTGGTGAGAACAGCCACTTTTCAAACAATAAGCATTGTAGTATTTTAATGTTGGGAATCGGTCTGATTAAATATGTGATTTGTGCAGTTTCGCTAATGGAAACATTGCATGTCCAGAAGAGAACAATTGCCGTGTATCTATAAGATGAAGTTTATTGTCTTCTGTCTGCATTCCCGACACCTGCCATTTCCTTTTTGATGCAGAGCTTTTAGGATATTTGGCCAGATGGGAGGCGGTCTAAGAAGCATTGAGCAAGAGTGTTTGTTTTTTAAATGTTCATGTGACATGCATTTAGAAAGCGCACACAGCTACTATAAGCATTATATGCAATTTTTTTGTATATGTACAATGCATTAATGTTAGTACTTGCATGTATGCAAAGGAGGCATGTACCTTATTATATATAATTGCTCTAACTTTCAGATATCTAGCTTTCCCTTTTAATTTCCTTCATCTGAATAACAGTGTAAAAGTCAACATTAAAAGTGCAAAATTCAGACGTGCAGACGTGGAAAGATAACATTTGTGTGGTGTATTAGATTTCTAACAAATTTTATGGCTTAGCAAACAATAGTTGAAGATATCAGTAAATGTATTGATGAAACATATAGCAGTTTAGATTGGCAGAAAAAGTGGAACAACAGATGAATACAAATAAGACAAAAGAGGCAGATAAATTACACGACAGGGAGGAGAACAGATAGCTTGAAAATGAACCAATGGATGTAAGCATGCATGGCCAAATGAAAGAAATGATTGACAAAGCGGTTGAAGAATAAAGGTTTGAAGGAAATAACGATAGATTGGTGAACAGATAAATGGATGGACTTATACATGTACAAACTCTGAGGTTGAGATAGGAAATGGATGAAGGGATTACTGAAGAGAGTATTGTACAGATAATAAAGTGGTTCAGTGATTAATTGGGCTTGCGCATAGGTGGACATTCTGTTACTTCTGTGATATACATTCAAACAAATACGAAAATTATTGACATTTATATCAGCAGACCATCATTCAAATTGGAAACTATTCATTGGCTGAGGAAGAATTGTAATCCGATGCTGCCCAACAAATGAAGTTTTACGCAACTTGATTTATGATCACATTTTATCAGAAACACAGTACTTTGGCTATCTTGATGTAAATATTACTCCAATAGTAAGTTTAGTCATCTTCTGATTTAAATGGCCTTTCCTTCTTTTTCTCCACCTCCACCTCCACCACCCCTAACCCCGTACTCCCACTCCACCGAGGCATCTCACATTCACACTGGACTAGTTCTGTTGCATTGTTGTTGTCTCAATTTTCAAAAGAATCAATACAAGCAAACAATATTTTGTTAACACGTGACTAGTTTTATGGTATTTCTGTAGTCGTTACCAATGCTTTCTTATAATTATATTCCTCAGCATTACGGGTACTTCTTCAGGTGATAAATATGGATATAATTTGGGTTACAGATATATTAGTGTCTAAGTTCACACGTTCTGAGAGTTGCTAAATGCTACAGTGTATATCTGCCTGGATTCCCACACTCGTGTTATTCATATTACATGTATTAATTATTTTACTATATATTATTCTAACCTAAATATTCCAGTGGTAGCATCATGAGGAGATGTATTGGTTTTACTAGGTGTATTACCCACTTTTATATTTGACATTACTTTCACCACACCATCTGAATATAATTAAGCAAGTGTCCAGGTAAATTTAGAATTCTTCTTCATTTAAAAAGCACAGTAAACTTGATTGGAGTTTTGTTTTGATACCAAGGTATGAAATTCACAAATAATTAACTTTATACCAGTAAGTTTCTCATGCTGTATACATGTACATATTTGCTGCATTAAAACTAAAAATATCTCATTTTCAATGGCAAGTCTTTCTAGAACAAGAAGGCTCCCTCAACTGAGACATTAAAGGCTGAACTCAAAACTAGTCCAACATAATACAGTTGCACCTGCCCAACATTTTCTAACTGCGTTTGATTCTTAGGGATATGTTCCTTAAATCAGGAAGTGATAGCATAAGTAAGAATAGAGGCATACAAGAAAAGCACAAGGTATTCAAGCGGCAGGAGTGCTGAAAATTATTTTATCGATGCAAACTTAATCCCAACGAACAACATGCTATTAATTACTAGAACATTGGCATGAAGTAGAATTACTTATAATATGCTAGGTATATGCACTAATTACTGATAAAACACTAAGTATATGTACTAATTACCAATAAAAAACAAGGTGTATGTACTAATTACTAACAACGCATTCTATATATGTACAAACTACCAGCAAAACACTGATTAGCAGACAGTGTTGTTGCTGCATCATCTCTCTGTCATGTTGAATTTAATTTTGATTGCCGTTTGTTTTGAAGTCATTCCGGTGTTAGTATCATTTTAATATTCAAACATTTTATTTTTGCTCAGCATAGTTTAATTCTTTTGTTCTATTTACTTGGAGGTATTTTAGAGGTTAACCCAAGAAATTGAATACCTGCCAAAAATATGATAGGGGAAGTCTTGAAATATAAGTTCCTCAAAAGTGTCCTATTTTATAAAATCATCTAAACTGAGACCCACAAAAGTAATTGATACTGCATTGCTTATTTTCATTTCATATTCAAGTAGAAAGCATGGTAAATAAATGTTCAATGACTTCACGACAGAATTATATAATTTGTAAAGCAAACCAATCTGATATGAATACCCAGTCTGAGTTGGTTTAATGTGAATTAAATGGTGTGTTTGTGACATCCGTATAGAATTATGGCTCAGATGTTTGAGTCAAGCATAAAGCCTGCAATACACTGGCTACATCGTGTTCTGAAAAATCTCCTAATATTTATATTTATACAACTTTCACGTGGATACAAATTCAGGAAATCATGAGCAACTTCATGACAAAACTCCATCAATCCTGACATCAGATCATATTGACCTGGAATATATTGTCTACCTAAACAGGTATGATGCCCATATTTTGTTTTCGTCTGTCTGTATTTGACCAATGAACATGACAAAAACTAGTCGGTGTGGAATGGCAGAACTTCTACATTTATTATGTATGTGGATATCATGGAACGAACTAATCATACTAAACAGTGTTTTTATTAACTACACAGGTATCTGCTGGGAACATAGACTTAGCAGAATTCATGTGCGATGAGAGTTTTGAGGAGTACTGTGCAAGAATGGCCAAGGATGGAGAATGGGCGGACCACGTGATGGTGGTCGCAGTGGCTAAGACGTTACAAAGAGATATTATGATAGTCACTAGCTCACCTTCCTCAGGCAGTGATGACAACGTTGCATGGGTTGTTGGCCAGGCCAATTTTCAGGGAGAGCCAATTCTCCTTGGACACATCTGGGAACAACATTATGAGTCACTAGAACCCATAGGTAAGTTTATTAATAAATTGAAAATACTGTAGCATATACAGGTGTGTGTATGTTTATGTGTGTCTGTGTGTTGAAGATGCTTGGTACTACTAGTATTCTGATTAACCATCATGGTATTTATCCTGGTGGTACTTTCACTGCACCGTTTTTAGTGTCCATCATAATATAATATGGTCTTATCTTTTATAAATCAGAGCATCTGATTCATTTGTCCAGCGACTGGCTGTTGAAAATTAAGCAACAAAGTGTCAGGTCCTTGCCCCAGTACAATGAATTACTGATCTTTAATATTATTGCAGTATACCTTGAAACAGATTGATGTATGTTCAGGAAGATTGTGGTTAAAATGTTTGCATGGTGCCCAGCTGTAATATCTGTCTATCTATCTATATATTTATCTATCTATCTATCTATCGGGTTAGGTAATTTGGTATATCTATATCTAAGTGTTAAATTTCAGGAATATTACTTTAATTCATCATGTACACTACATCATTAGTAATTTTAAAAATTCACTGATCTACAGTTTGCTTTCTGCATATCTACACGCCATTTTAGTTGCAATGCCTGAAACGTCTGTCACTGATTTCAGCATTTTGTGTAATCCATGATGAATTACAAACCCTTCCAGTTTTATGCATATGTTCATGTACTTCTTGTAAAAAGCGCATTGCAAGTTCAGGTATGGTATGATCATTCTCCACCTACACTACATCAGCAGATTCCTCATCACTAAGCAGTTTATCTGCTGGTCTGTCATTATCAGTCAAATAACCATCACATATGTCAAGGTTTAGATCAATGATCAGATGTGCCTTCAATTTGCATTCAGACATTCTCCGGGCCATCTTATATACAACCAGTGGGATGTTGTCATCAGAAGAAACATATTCCACCAATCCATTGTCACTCAGATTTGTGACTCGATTAACAAATCCACATCGGATAAAGTCTATGCAACATTTCTGGATAGTGGATTCCTCAACTTCTTTCCAGGATTTGTGGATCCAATAAATTGAATCCTAGAGTGATATCACTTTCAAAAACTCTGACTTACTGTTTATCTATCTCTGCGATAAAATGCTGAAACTGAAACTTTCAATAGTTGATCTTTGATTTTCCTCAGATCCATAGGCTAAAACACAGAAGTTTTAAGAACTGCAGCTTTATATTCCTCAGCTTGATATCTGGATGATTGGGGACATTGTCTATGAATAGGATAACCTTTATATTCTACAGATTAATCCAGCGATAAACTTTTTCAAACACTCATCGTACAAAATACCTGCTATCTGTGCTTTCTTGTTGTTTCTCTACATTAAAGGAAGGTTTCTGGCCTGTTCTTACTTAGAAATCTTGTGGTTTTGACTTGCCAATTACAAGAGGTGTTATTTTCTCTCCAGTGGAGATATGAGTGTGTGCATTTACCTGACTGCTTGCCATTTAATGTCCTATTTGATAATTTAAATCAAGAATCACATGAAGAAAACTACAGCTCTGTACATCTATTTATTTATTAATCTCTCGTTTTTAATGATGGATTCAACATTTACTTGAACTCACAGAGATCAAACGACAGGCGGCTTTTCATTTCGACCTTTGATGATTAAGGAAGTAACATAAGCTTCATGTGGCTGTTGTTAGGAGCACCTAAACTATAAAAGATATCACTAGGGCATTAGTACACTCTACCTCTATTCTACTCAGAATCTTTAAATAACAATAAACAGATTGATTCTATTAAAATAGAAAAGCAAGGAATATCAGTCAGTTTTGTTAAAGATGCTATAGATGATAAATGTACATGTATATGTCATACTCGCACAAAATGCCATGATAATTATGTCATTGGACATTTTCCAACTTGAACAATCGTCACCCTTGACAGTATATGTGGACTTAGTTGTATCATCTTAGCAAAGTCCTGTTTCGTCAGAGTTGAAAATGTTTATGGGTCAAGATTCTTCACAAAACCAGGCAGTACAGCTTTCTAGCTGTGAGTTAATTGTGTATCAATGACTCCATTTTATCCACGTATTGATTTAAACATAATGTCATGTCTCTTCAGGAATGACTCCAACCATCCATTAAATGCTTTTGGTATCTCTAAATAAGCAGCACATTTTTCCTTTATTGATGGTCCTGATATGTTATTTGCAGGATATTTCATCCTGGAACCATTTCCAACATAGTTCATTAATCTCGTCATTTGTTGTTTTAGATCTGTTACACTCCGGACTAATGATCTCAAAATTGACCATAATATCTTACTTTCCTGATACTCCCTTTGATTTGTTTTTTGCCTGACTCTCATAACTGCTGCAACTACACAGCTACTATCTTCGCATAATTTAGCTGTATAGATATATGCCGTGCTCATAAAAACAAAGCTATTTAATTTGCATACTTGGTACTTGGATCAGTCACCACATGGTGAAACTACTGCTTTATTAAAAACACATTGCCACTGACCACAGATGACAGGTAGCCACTGATTACATGACATTTATATAGGATACTTTGCTCGGGGATGTTAGAATGGATGCTGGGACCAGGTGACCACCGACATTTAATATTGCCACAATAGAAATCATCTTGAAACTCTTGTTTTATAGAATCATATTAAAATGGAATATACACCCGAAGACATTGCATGATGTCTATTTAGTCTTAAACAAGCATGTTTGCCTGAACATCCAGTATGGCCAACTCAGTGGCCATCTTTGGAGATATTGTTATCACTACTCTTCCTTAACGGATAGTTACATCCAAAGAGATGTATGGAACTTCAATTTTGTAAGTCTCATTGGTGAAGGTTGCTTTCATGACTATTACTGACGCTATGGTCCAGGTTATCATATGAAAAAAGTATATTGTTTGGAAGTTATTCTTACGAATGGCTGAACCAGATATGATAATAATCAAAATTGTTTATAGGACATGCTCTATCATAACTGTATGGTAGCTCCAATGTCTGTGGTATCATATCTACATCAATCATTTATAGATCCTATTTTGCACATCTCTCAAACATTAAGCTAATTTTGATTAAAACTTGTCTGGAATGTATATTGGTACATGCTTTGGTGCAATATTGTCTGATGTGGCATTATTATCAGCGATGTTGCTTCTATAGAAGCCATCTGAATAACATAATTTAATTGTTTCTCACGACAAAACATGCTTGAAATGTTTCTTAGAACTTGTACAATTAAAAGCCACGGTAATCTAAAATCTTGCAGGTGCTATTCTCAGTACTTCCCATTTCCCATACATGGTACTATGTTACATAATTGCTCTTGCGGCTATTCTCTAATTTTATTTTAGGACTTGCTTCAGTAAAACTCTAATATATTCTTGCCTAGGTTAAGCATTACTATCCATTAATAGCCCTGAAAGAATTTTAATTCCTTCTTGTGTAACAATTGAATAATAAATAAGTACACGCTTAGTCAGTATGATTAGAGTAGTGGAAGCGAACTAATAGCTCTTTTCATCAGTGTATTTTCGAACGCATACTGACGTAGGCATTATTATTATAAGCGTTGAATGAAATAATTTTGTTGTACCGATTGTGTAGTAAATGTTTAAAATCGAAATATTGCATAATATTTTCCAACTCCGAAAATGGTAACTTTATCAACACTTACCTTTCCTATTGGGACACCTTTCCTATCGGGAAATGTGGGTACTCATCCCATACGTTTATTTTATACTAAGTACCTATGATCAATATATTTTGAAGTCTTTAGCACTTCGATTGTTGTGACCTGACCAATAGTCTACAGACGTATAAAGGGATGACAAAGCAATCTTCTTCCCCATTACAGTCCTCAATTCTAAGAGTGTATGTACTCTTTGCAACTAGAACAGTTCCATTTAGAGGTTTGTGTAAATTAATAATATCATCCCATTGTCCAAGAATTATATGGAGCCTTCACTCCTTAAGTAATGGGGTGCATGGGATTTGTCTCTCAAGAAGAAGTGACATACTATGCCACTGAACAGTCTCAGCAAGGGTTGGAGGACCCTTTGTAGGAGAGAAAATAATGCCTCATTCAGAAGGGAACGCAGCAATCTTAGTCTGGATTGATTGAGGTAACTTGTCTAGGATCATAGACTGACTGTTTGACGGTCAATAATCGCCAGTCATAGGAGTTAAATCGATGGGCTAGAGCAGTAATTTTGATGATAACCAATCTGCTTTCATGATATTGACATGTTGCGAATAAGGATCAAACGGGACTCTATTTTCACTATGTTTACTTTCATTCCCTTGACATCAGAGTAGATTAGTTTTTTGCAGTACATAAGCCTGTTTGTTTAGAGCTAAGGAAAAACAAGGAGTCTAGTACTCTTCTGCTAGAGGCCTGGGATTGATGACGGATGTTTTTGGCTTATTAACTGGTCCGTTGGTAAGGCATCGTATCATGCACTGTGAGTAGTTGAGAGACAAAAATATCCTTATTCAAATGTCGCCCTCCCAAATGGGTGGAACTCAACAGTGAAACATTGTTATAAGCAGCCCTACTTCCTCCAAGGAGTAAGTGCAGGACGATGATGTCCTCTCTGTTTTGACTCATTAGTATAATTCTTTGGTGCTTAAGAGTAAAAGGCATTTTGTGTATGGCCATATAGGAGAAATCACATATGATTCATCCTTCTCTCAGATTATGATAAGAAACTTCTACCATAAGGGTTAATATGCAAGTTGATATATGTTTCTAGTGGCTCTCCGTCTTCCTTAACTGATACATTCATCAAGACAACACTGACATGTATTGTAGCACTGTTAATATCATGTAGTTTTTGGGGGACAGGTGGTAAACTAATAGTAAAACTAATAATATTTTAATAGCAACAATTACTTTACCTACCGCTAGGGCGTAGCTACCTAATAGTCCGTTCAATGTGGATACATCCTCCATCAAATAAAAGTCAGAATGACCTTTTGCACTCCAGTCTTTTATTTTGCCTAACACTTTATGTCACGTGGACATATGTATAAAGTTACTATGGAGATGTCTGCCAAAACTGTCACCAGAGAAACTACATATGTTGCAACTTACTGCAAACAGTGGTCTTCTTCTGCAGTTTTTAATTAGTCTCGGTTTTGCAAATGTCTGTCCTGTTTCCTAGAAAGTTTTATTGTAACCTTTATCTCATTAAAAACTGAATCCCATTTAGAGATTCACAGGCCGCCTCGTGTTCCATCTTTCCGGTGGACACACGTTCCTTACATATATACAGATCATTTCAGGTAAGTCCTTGTGTTCTTAGGAAAATAACAATCGGCCCATGTATTTACCGCAAACCTCCACCAATCAACACTAACCTACTGCAAAACACCTTCATAAATATATTGATATGCATATTTATATTTTTTATAAATCCTGGTACATGATCTTAATTTTTTTATTCATGGCTGTAAATAGTAAAGATTATCTTTAGCTAAATTATGCTTACGTGTCCTGAGTATCTTAAGTGTTTAGTATTACATAGGATCTATAAATAGATACTTACGCGTGTGCTTGCAATTATTAATAATCTTAAATAGTACGTATGGCTTACTTTCTCAGTGGTTGATGTGGTTTCGACGTTTCTAGAATTATTCTGCAACTTCCCCTTGGTTGGGCTAGGTTACATAAATAGGCCAATCAAGGGAAAATGAGTAGTGTAATCTGTCATGCGGGATATGTTGTGAAATATAGTCTCAATAGATACTGCATAAAGGTTAGCTTGGATTCATTTCATTTTAGTGTAAGTTCCTTTCAGATTTCCATTTATAACATTGGATAATTAAATTGCATTTTAAGACATCACAATCACGTGTCATTTGGTTCAGATAAAGAACTTGCCCAGTGGAGATATCTTTTCCGAATGTGGCTCAGGTGCAATGTACAAAGCACATGAAGAAAAACATTAAATTATTACTGCAATGAAAAGTTTGCGTGACTGTGAATCTGAAGAGAAAAGTAATATATAACATTTATGGCGACGACGGTTCGGTCAATGTGGACATCCTGTTATCCTTGAGGGGGAATCCTCAGAAATGAAGTAACTTCTTCGTGACCACTCTCTCTTCATTAAATAGTATGACTGCATGTAAAAGAGACATTGCGACACTATGTAAATGAATCAAGCAAAGGAAATCTCAATGAGAATCTTATGGATAAACAATAATGCAGAATCATTAAACAACAGACTAAAAACAACATTAAACTGACCGGTAGCCATGTCACACCTCATAACTGATTCAGCTGTTATTTCAAGCAGTAGACTTCAAGTTCATAGATTTTAGATATGCACTGCATGGTTAAAGCAGTTACCATTTGCATGGAAGTTATGCCACATACTGCGTCAACGGTGAAAAATGTCATTGGAAAACTGAAGAGAAATGCAATTAAATTGTACATAAATTCCTTACGAAAACAAAAACAAAAAGCAAGACAAACTGAAAAAGTTTCAACCAACGGAGAATTCTGTTTCAATGCTGCTAAAAACATTGCCCGAAAGCCAAACGAACGGAAAATACAGCAATGAAACAGCAAACAATAATTTGAATGAATTTACAGTGAAATGACATTGACTATTAAATTTAATGTATCTTTATTTTGTAATCCGTTTCTTAATTTGATTTTCTTGCTTTAATATTTTAAAGTGGGATGGATAATGCCATACATATATAAAATACGTTTTAATTTTTGTCTTCGCAGTCGAGTGTCAGTCATTCATAATGATTCATTGATTATAATTCACCAATTATTTTTGTATATACGTTTATAAGAAAGGCAGATTATATATGTGTGTTTTGTGAGAGGATCCACTTTGACATGTAAATATATTGTGTTTTTATTTGTTTATGGATTTTAAACTAATGTAAAGACAAGTTATAGCAAACCTGTCTTGTTAAAAATATTTTTTCCCTGGATTTTGCATCAATTAAAAATAATATACATCTTCTGGGAATATATCCGAATGCAAGATTGAGATGGTAGATATACAGATTTAATTCCCTTTGAACATTTTAGCAGTACTATACAACTAGGCAGCAACTGAAATTTAAAAATCAAATGAATTAAACATATATTTTAAAATCAAAATATGTTCAAACTTGTCTTTTGATATGGAGTAATTTGGGGAAGTATCATAGGATGAATTGTAATCAATATCCCTGTCTCAGACACTTTACATAGAATGAAATAATTTAAATTTCATTTAGAAATTTCAGAGGAGGGTGAATGCTTGTTTTGAAAACATGCCAGCATTGTATGGAATTTCTAGGGAAAACGGTTGACACATCAGCGAAATGAAATTTTGGGGGAATAAAAATGATAACAATTATGAATCAAGGAATGCACATGTTGTTACTAAATTGTACTAATATTAGTACCCAACTTTGTTGATGTCGAGACTAATATCTAAAATGCACTGAAACATACCAAAGTATACTCAAATGTAGTAAAAACCAAAGTTACTTGTTTCAATTATCTAATGAATATGATACTTCTTTTAATGGTTATGCACATATCGTAACAACACTACAGCTACAATTCGGGCTCAGTGTAAAATTTATATTTCTTCACCTATTTCACACTTTGCTTAGGTACAACATATTATCACTGATACATTAGAATAATATTGCATTTTAAAGGTGGTTTGCTGCAGGTTTGTGGTGGTTTGTTGTGCATTGTGTTGGTTTGCGGTAAATACATGGACCCAATAACAACATGTCCTGCCTCATGTTGAGAACATCTTTTTTCTTGCATATATAAAGCACTCTGGTATGGGTAAGTCCTTGTTATTGGAAAATAACAATAGGGAAATTTAACGTTGTAGACATGTTTCCAGTGTCTTCAAATTCACATTGTATTATTTTTTTGTGCTACATGTTGACACGCATATACACGTTGACATTGCATATGTATTTGAGTTGCTTTAGAAACAAAATTTACAGTTGAATTATCTTGTTTTTCAATCGGGGAAAACAAACCAGTAATTTCACGAGATCAATTTGACTACTTCATTTATACAGTGTTCATATTGTATATACAGAGGTGTGCACGCGGTGCAACACTGCATATAACCATATGTGTTTAACGTAAACATCATGCAGTGTTCTTATTGCACACACAAAAAAGCTTACGCAGTATGAAACTGCATACAACCAGGGGAGTTTCAAGGAAACAAGCGATTTCATTATTTATCTATTACAGGATAATGTCAGAACAGTCTGTGGGGCAGAGTGGCCACTGACAAAGTGCCCACGGTTTACTCGCACAGATTGCATCAAGTGCTCAAAGTGCACATGGAAAAAATCGTTATATTCTTGCTAATTTGGTCTTCTATCAAATTTCGGGAACCTTTCCTCACCGTTTAGTTTAGGATTTTCAAAAACAAGAAACTATTCCAGGTCTCACATGCTGGAACAAACATCTTTGACAGCCGGTGAAACCCCTCCCGAAGTTTGGTCTAGATGTTTGAGTCTATCGACTCACCATGTAGGGAGACGATGAACATTTCTCTTGTCTCAACCAGTATGCATGCCTTAGGTTGCAGATTGCTTCCTCACATTGCGGAGGAAGAACACAGCGATAGTGTGTTGCAACCTCCAATTAAGGTGGTTGAGCACCAATGCAGTGGGTTGTGCCCTCCCTTGAAGGAAGTGGAACATTGCAAGCAAATGGAGCACCCCATCAGCAGGTTGCTCCCTCCCATGAGGGAGGTGGAGCCCCACAATACATATTGTGTTTCTGGCAGCGTGTTGCCCGAAATTATGTTTGTGAGGCAAGACACTGAGACATGATGCACACAGTGATAAATCAGTTCAAGAAGAGGCATCCCCCATCTATACCTTATATCAATCCAGACCCCTTTAGGATCAATTTTTCGCCACCTTTGGCTAAGGTGGATGAAACTAGACAGATTCTTTATGGACATCCACATGAACACAACCGGTCACTATTATTATAGTTGTTGTTGTTGTGGGGTTTAGCACCATTTTTCAGCACACGATAGGCTATGCATGGCGGCCAGTATTAATGGTGGAGGAAGAATCCTGGAAAACCCCGAGAAGAACCACCGACCCACGAGAATATTCTTATAGTGATTTATTATTTGTGTATTATTATTATGCAGATGCATCATATTCAGGCTGGGAAGCTCAGTGGGCATAATTATCCATGGCTCCTGGACTCAGACTGGATTGTCTCTCTACATCAACAACCTAGAAAAGAAATCAGAATTCTAGCATTGCAGGGTGCGTGAACATGAGGGGCCGATGTCTCATGGTCTCCTCAGACAATACGTCTGCGTAGCTTACCTACGACGTCAAGGAGGCTCACATGTGCCTTGTCCTTTCCTAGAGGTCTAGAAACTCCCCATCTGGGCAGCCTAAAATGGCACAATTCAACTTTGCCACATTCCGGGTATGATAATTGATTAGCGGACCGTCTAGCCAGAAAAGAGAGAACCTTCCTGAACAGAACGGTCGCTGTTTCTCCCTCTGTTGAAGACCTCTAGTGGGCCTGTTTGGTACCAAGCTCAACAACTTCCCTTTTATGTGTCTGTCCTGGATCAGAGAACACAGGCAGTCAATTCCATTCCAGCTTCCAGTGGGATCACCGATTCGCACATGCCCTTGCAATAGAAGCAGGTAATTATTGCATAATTTACACTAGTTTACCACCACCCCCTCGAAAAATAAAACCCCTCAAAATTACATTTTAATTATATAAAACTTACCAGCCATTATTAATAGATTCCCAGCTACCAATGCACTTTAATTATCTGACCTTAGTCTGGGAACAGTTCAGATCACTAGGAATATCCTGCTTGAACCTATATGACTTTGAAATCGAACTGTCCAGGGCTCTCTCTGTAATAGATCTTAAGCATGTTGCATGCAGTGGAAAGTTGGATGTATGAAATTTAGATTCATAATAATTAAACAATTTAGAACAAAGTAATAGCTACTGTTTGCATAATGTGCCTTTTTGTACATTCTTCCAATGAAAGCCTAAAGGGAGAATGTACTTTGACTATATGAGTCACCGTCTATAAACACAATTTCAAAAGTATAGTAGTAGTGGGAGTAGTAGTAGTAGCAGTATTAGTAGTACTAGTATAACAAAAATTTTGGTACTTGTTACCCATATATATTGTTTTTTCAGACTCAACAGACCTCGATGTGAAATATTGTAGGCAAGGTGAGACAGAGAAGAAATCTGATGAAACTGACACTCAGGTTTGTTTTAGGAAGCATTATAATGTTTTGCTATTTATCTTGTTATAGACACTTTCAACAGGTCTTGTTATCTCCCCTTGGTAGAAACTCTTCAATGCCTCTTTTATGAATGCTATAACGGACAATTCTACTTAAGCAGGAGACCCATCAGTTGTCGAATATTTCCTGTTGCAAACATCAGCAAGCCTTGTTGCATTTGTAGCAATTTCAGAAGGAAGGAAGTAGATGAAAAATCAGTATTATTACACAGATTTCCTGCAAGATATTAAGTACGCAGAGTTTGGCTCCACCGGATACGGCTAGCAAGGAAAGATTTTACTTACACAGTTAACAGCCCAATGTGTTCCATTCATAGTGTCAACAAGGCCATCAAATGCGCATCCGGTGTATACAGTCTTCCTGGACATGGTGTTCTAAATGTTGGTAAGTGGCTACAATGAGTAATATTACGATTCTTATTCTGTCATGTCTTTTAATCAGCAGTAATCATGGCCACCCGCAGACATTTTTCCAAGGGTTGGGTGGTGGGTGGAGGTAAACATTTAGTGATCACAGTTATAAACGGACGTAGGCCAAAACAAAATATGCTTAGATGTGAAATTGGGGGAGGGGAGCATACCTTCTTGACCAATATGCAAGCGCCCATGACTCTAACCACTAATGATGCATGCTTTTAAACAATATGATTCCCTATTTAAGTTACTAAGTGTACTCCAAACGGTGGTGTGATATGTTCATAGGTAAAAATGAAATACAATTTTTCATTTGAATGTAGTTTGCTGCTGTGATGCAATATAATTTGATGTTTCATTGTCTTTTATCTATTGTTGTATTGCTTTTTAATCATATGTTGTATTGTCTTATATCTAATGTTACTTGCCTTTTTAATTGGCTGTTACGATTGTCTCATGTGTATTATTACACTGTAAATATGAAATATATGTGTACCTGTCTTTTGAATTATGTTTTGTTGTTAAAATAGCTCATATAGAAATAGTGTTTTGTGTATTTAACCACCATCATTAAATAAAATGTATCTTGCAGAAAAAAATATAATTTTAATATCTGTCTCAACTTTTTGTATCAATCAAAATGCAAAATATTTCTTTTTCGTAAGTTAAAAGAATAGCCTAGTGTTTTATATATATATATATATATATATATATATATATATATATATATACTTATTTAACGTAGTATCATAGTCATCTGTCTGATTGGAACAACATGTCACTATTTTGCTACATTGAGCGCCATCGTGATTGTTTAAATACTGGTCTGCATATTGACTAAAACAAAGGTGAATACACATACACCCAAATAGATTTAAAGAGAATTATGTAACTTACACATGCACCAAGTTTTAATTGTCATGCTACACCTGCACATGTATTTATTAACTTACCGCTGAAAGATGTATTTATATTTGTATAATTATTTAATTTCAGAATTGGGGTAATGAATCATTGGAAGTTGCCAATGGTGACCTTCAACTGTATGAAGATGTTGGACATGTTGACATTGTTCGAATACAGAGATGGAGAGGAATATTCGAGTCCTATTTTAGAATCATTTATTGCTTAAACGGAATCTCCTCCGGACACCTCTACACTTGCATGATGATTGTGGACCGATACATTTGAACTTAATGGCACTCATATTAACAACCAATCAAAATAAACCAGTATCATACAAAGAATAATTCTTTCTACAGTTTCGTTTTAATAAAATTTCCCATGATTGTTGCACCACTGTTCACAAAGGGACAACTGTAGATTGCGCATTACATGTTAATTCTCTTGTTTTAACATTTGAGGATATTGAAAATGATGGACAAAATGCTTTTTATTCCGAATTTCCAAACTGAGCTACCTAAATGGCAATATTTGATAAAATTGAGGATGATGCTTCAATTCAGACAGCTCATTATGTGCTATAAGTGAAAAGGGAGGTCAAAGACACTTGCGTCTTATAGATGAATTCTTTCTTATCTTGATGCGACTGAGACTAGGCTTGTTACTGGAAGATTTAGCAAATCGATGTAATACTGGAACTTTGACATTTGGCATGAGTTTTAATAGCTGGATTGATTATTTGTATCTCCAATTAGACGTCCTGGTTCCACGGCCTTCAAAACGTGCTGCTGATGAATATATTTCATTTGGTTTCTAAGAAAAATATCCCAACTGTGGGGTAATAATTGACTGTACAAAGTTACACACCAAAATGAATAGTTCCTTACGGCACAAATCTTTGATGTACAATGTACCGATCACATATGACATGGCAAGGGCTATTCTGAACTAGGCCAGCCGAAATAATATCATTTGTATCGAATTTGGGGGATGGGAGTATAAGTGACAAATAAGTTACTAAACATATTGGCCTACTTGACATGTGTGAACCTGGAGATGCCATTATGGCAAACAAAGGATTCCTTATTTCAGACATCACAATCCCTAAAGGTGTCATTCTCATCATCCCTCCTTTTAAACAAAAGACAAAAGTTTTCCAAAAGAGAAATGCAACAAACATGGACACATGCATCATATCCTGCTGAGGGACAAGTGACACTAGAAATGTCACAACAAATTACAAAAATATGGAAGATATGTATGTGATCAACACATTTACAGTCGCCATTTTGCAAAGCAAATTAGTATTGTAAAACTTTAACTTAAATGTATTACAATGGTCTGTTATGACCATATTCATGATATTTCTTTCCAAATTTATGTGGCAATTATTTTGACTTTTAGAATATCCTAGCTATATAACAACACAGCTTTACGACTCATTTAGTAAACAATATATGTTCATGTCATTTACAATCTTAATAAAAAGTATCAAACGTTTCACTGTACATTGTTGTGTAACCATTTTCTTTCTCACTGAGTCCATACCTGGCTTGAAATAACAGCTTACATCATTAATCACCTTATTTCTTTTCATTTTCATCGCTGACCGACTGGTACTGATAAACACTTCTAAGCACATGAGGTGTGAACATTCTAGAAATAACTCCTCTCAAATAGAAAAAATAAATTTTTTCTACCAAATATTTTCCACAACTCTAAATTGATCCAAATGCACTGAATTGATGATGGTTGCTTCAAGGTTCAAACAACAAATTCACACCAATTCTAGCCCCTAATTGCCAATAGGTATAGGGCTAAAATAAAATTCATTCTTCCTTTTAATAAATTAGTCTTCAGCACGTACACTAGGAGATTTGAATTTCCTTCTGTCGAATGCTGTACAGTTCTTCCCAGTAGACCTGATAAATATTATCAACAAGAATCATAAACTGCTCCATCTTGACTTGCACCCCAATGAGGAACGTAAAGCCCACCCATATCACATGAAACTCTGGATGACATTGTCTCGTTATGCTTATGTACGTTCGCTGGGCTGCAGGTTCATGATCCCCACCCCATTTGTCTTACTTGGTATCAAATGATGCAAGGTCATTCGAACTGTCACTAAATTATCTGGTGGATTAGTTTCTGTACATATTACAACATGCCCAAACTAAGGACTTGTAATTCTCCCCAAGTGGCTTTTCATCTACATAATATTAGTATGCTGACCTCTCATTCCAAATTCTCTTTTGGCACATTATTCTTTCATTTAAGGTATGTTTCTAAAGTGATTGTTGAAATGAATTGTAGCATTTTCAGCAGTTAAATCTGTGTTACTAGAAAACATTAAATGAAAGTTGTCATTTAGTACTGGTATGCCATCTTCTTTATCCGTAGTCTTTCAAAATGTGTCAACCATCCAACATTGGAATTCAGCTTTTAAAGCTTTTGGCGACACCTTCAACTTTTTGCATAAGTGAAGGCTGCTCAATATTATTTTGTCAGCGATGAAATCAAAGATCCTTTGCTTTCTTCAGTTTAAAATGTCATTGTCTTGGATTATTTCATTTTGGTTTGGCAGAAATTGAAGTATTAGTTCCAACTTTGTTCTTGAAGATATATCCACATGTGCATAAAACAGTACCCTAGCATGATTGCAGGCTTCACCCAACCTGATAAAGTAAAAATAAAGACAATAAAAAATCGGATGTACAAGGTCCCCTACTATTATATATGCATAATTAATTATATATTGTAATAAGTGAACAAGTGATGGAATTTAACTGTCGGGATATTGTAAAGGCAAAGACAAAGTTTGTTCTCTTTTTGTAAAGTTATATTTCAAGTAAAATAAACCAAGATGGATACACATGTTTGATTTTTATTTGAGATTTTTTATATCTTGGAGCATATATATTTAAATGCTACGGCAAAACTTGCTGGTTTATATTTTTAAACTAATTTCAGGAGATAGGAAAATTAATTTCTTCTTTAAAATCATATTTTTGTGGCATATGGGTTTGACATAAACCTTTTATGAAGTATCACAAGACAGTATAACAGTTTATCTTTCTATCAATCTATCTCTATCTCTCATTATCTTAATCTCTCTCTCTCTCTCTCTCTCTCTCTTTCTCTCTCTTTATATATATATATATATATATATATATATATATATATATATATATATATGTGTGTGTGTGTGTGTGTGTAAATCAAATAGTTATCCAGCTATACATATACAATTGGAATCTGCTGAATTCACATTTCTAGAGCTTTTAGACAGACTGACCCATAGAGCAGAATCAGGGTTCTCTTTCTTGTTACTCTTTGGAAGCGACGTTATCACTTTACATCTCGCATAATAATGTAAACATTCCTCCAAAACTTTGTTAAATTAGACACTGAGGACATGTTAGCGAAACAAAAACACTTCGCTTTTCAACTATCACTTTGCCTACATTGACAAAAAAATTTAAAAAATAGTAAATGGAGTTATCGGTAAGTTTTGGAATGTTACACAGATCTTTTGTCCATTTATTCAATGACAACGGGAATGGCATTTTCCCATCAAGAGGAGTGACCAATTTATTGGTTGTTCTTGCAGTGTGTCATGATGATTGTTGGATGAAACACACTTCACATCTTGTATGACCAACAACTGAAACCACTTCGATCACTTGACTAGTTCTTCCTATTATCCCTCTATCATTGTGCCCATTCTGTCTCTGGTAAGATTTAAGTTACACCATTCAAAGCATTATCATGTTTCCATTAGGGGTGCAAAATTTAGAGACAAAATTATCATTGGTGTCAACATGGCGGGGTCAAATTAAGTTAAAACCAAAGCTTGGTGTCAGAACTGCAGATGAAATTAAAACTTTGGGGGTCTCTGATGCACAAAGGAGGGTAAAGGAAACACTGGTTTAAATACTACATTGTAAAAATATATAATTCAGGTCTATAACGGTGGAAGTTGATTAAGTGATGACAGCACCCCTTATCAATGGAAAGCAATTAATTTATTGATAAGGCCTATAGTCGTGTATATGTGAGAATTGAAATATGCACCTTTCTGAAACAAACTAGTGACATTAAAAATTAGTAAGATGTGTTTCCATGTTGACAGTAAAATGTTTATATCGTGAAAATCACGGTATCACAAGCTACTTGTTGGTACTACTGACACTACATAACTTATCATTCTTATTAATGATGGAAGGTCTCGGATGTTATACAGAATGAATTTAATGTGAATATTATCAAAATATTGTGTATTTTGGGACAAGGAGAGATGATGCTGGGCAGTTGAGTGGGAGTGTGTATGAATAATCTGGACATGTATGATATTATAATGTTGATACACTTCCTATTGGAAGGACTAATTGATATTAGATAGTGGATGTGTAGTTACTATGAATGACTTGGATGTGCATGCGATTAGAATGTTGATACACTTCCTAGTGGAAGGATTAGTTGATGTTAGATAGTAGATGGCTAGTGACTATGAATGACTTTAGAATGTTGATACACTTTTCCTTTTGAAGGACAGTTGGTATTGGATAGTAGATGGGGAGTTGTAGGGGTAACTTAGATGTAGATGTTATTAAAATAGGGGATGGATGGTTGATATTGGATAGTAGATGGGGAGTGGTTGGGGTAACTTAGATATACATGTTATTAAAATATCGATACACTTCCTAGAGGATGGACAGTTGATATTGGATAGTAGATGGTGAGTGGTATAATGACATATGTTCTTTGCGTGTAAATGCTTCTCAGAAATAGGATCGGGTAATTCAGATTTAGAAACAATGTTATCATGGATTTTGAAATGTAATGATCTTTTGCGAAGTTAAGATTTAGAAGAAAAAATGTCAACATAGGTCTTGCTCCCATAATGTAAAAAAGATAAACTTTGTAGGGTAAAAAGTTGGTTGGTGAAGTTGTACAAATTAAAATGGATTCCTTTTTATACCTAGTCCAGAAATGTTTAGGTATATATACATTAATATGTCCATCTATTCATCCCTAATTAAATTTTGTAAATTTGTACTCATATTGGACTAGTGGTGTATATGTCTTCAGTTTCAGTATATAAATATTTTTATCAGTTTATGTATGTGTTTGTTTCTGGAGTTTCAAAGAAGTGTGTTATTTTATTCATACTTGGTAAACACATGAAACACACGATTAGGCAAAACAAATATGTTTCCAGTCGGCCGACCATCCTTGTTTCTCATTGCCAACCCTACTATGTCTCCCCCATAGAAAAATGAAAAAAAGTAAACAAATTCCCACAATTGATTTCTGCATGTGATTGAGCAATTTGTACCCAGTACTATGAATGCCGTTACATAATATGTACTAATCATTATAATATATTTAATCTTTAAAAACATACTTACCTTAATTTAAAACCAGTGTAATAGAGCGTTCAATATTTTAGAAAAAAGTCTACCCGATACCTGTCAATTTTAGTGATCAGTTACTGGGTACCTGATTGAAAGGAAATTGTATTAAATGTGTATAAACCTAACTGACTTTGTTGTAAGTTGATGTTGGCTAGGTTGAATTGTTTTAAAAGGTTGCAATGTATAAGTCTCGGTGTATTTTGCACATCAGATATGCATGATGGTGTGATTTGTCGTGGGTAAATCATTGTTGTATTTTGGAAAAATAAATATGCCCGAATGGATCAATAGGTAGATAGGATGATTGACAACAAAACTGTGTAAATTGTATTTGTATTATGGAGTTGAATACGTCACAAATAAAGAAGTTACTTAAATATTGTTCTAAGTAAATCATTTATAATCCACAATTCTTGACATTTGAAATCCATTTATATTATAAATCAATGAATTAAACTGATAAAACAATGAATTAAATTATAGATTTCATAGTGATATAAAACTAGGTTACATACCAATATAAAATAGTTCAGGAAGATCCGGTTCACAATGTCCCATAATATGCTAATTCCATGCATCTTACAAAATAAACAATATATGTAAAATATACATTTTTTAAAAATTTACAGCATAATGTAACCGTCAGTACCTAATGTCATATGATACAAAATCCAAGACCTCATCCACATAGCCTAATAAAGTACTGAAATCTTCTATTGTCGTCCAGTAAATCGTCACGGTCTAGTTATTGCACATACCATCCGACTCTATTTCTTTGGCCTAACTGTAATATAATAGTGCTTATGTAGAGACTAAACTTGAGTTCTGTAAGCAACACCTTGATCATGCAGTTTGGGAAATGTATTAAAGGGTTCAACTTAACAACACATTAGTTGTGCATTAAAATCAAATAACCACCATCTGTTACTTGCCACTGAGCAGGTATCACTCATGGCACAATTGAAGGGTTATCACATGAAAAAACAAGCTAAGCAATTTAGGTCAAACATTTGATGGAATAGGCAGATCAATACTTGGTCTTGAACAAGTACACGTAAATTTGCGGCTCAATCAAAAGGATTGTCAGCATGAAAACAAAGTGGCTGTTACCTTTACAAGCCAGATGTGTATGGGTCCACCTACACTGGTAGAAAACCAGTATATGTTAAACGGGTACTCGATGGCGTGTTTTATTACAAGGTTATTATTACTGGATCGGTACTAGCCTACACGACTCTATAGTGCAACAGAAAATGCATGCTATTGGCCCTGATTAATTGACCAAGGGTACATTTTGTTGCCATTTTTTGTCCATTCATCCATCCATTATCTGCACTTTAATTTCCAGAGTGAAATACTGAAACCATGGACTACAAACTATGGTAATCCAGTTCTTTACAGATAACTCTACAGATTTCAAACAGCTTCGCCTCGGTTTCAGGTTTACAGTGGAATGTTTTTAAATCAAAAACTGTTGGATTGGAAATATATAAAAATTCTTACGAAAAATGAAATTGATAATGACTATTCTGTGTCCAATTTATATTAATGTTTGTCGATTTATTTCTCAAAAAAAGTGGACTGTTTGGTTGATATTGTTTATTTTACTAAAGTTGAATGATATCAAGAAATAGCTCACATGCTGGTGCAAACAAAATTTATCCTTTATTGGAAAACTTACTTTGAAAAAATCATTGATTTTGCCAAAACTTGTTTATTTTGTAGCTGCTTTACTTAGTCATCCACCTCATTTAGAAAATGAACTGAATACATTATTTTTCAAGTTCATTTGTGGTTGCAAAACTGAGAGGGTAAAACTAGATACTTTTACAGTTTTTTTTTTAAGAAAGATGGATTGAATATGATTCACCTGTTTTCAATTTTGTGTAATATAAAACTTCCTGGATTAGGCACATATTACTGAATGAAGATGGTGGATGGCAAAACTGGTTTCTGAAGAAACATTTTGGAAAATTTGTAGGTTTACTGTTACTAAAATTAGGTAAAAATCAAATTGAAAGAAATTTCTAAAATAAGTAGAAAAATACATTTTGGCTTAACTTAATTTGATTTTGTTTAAGCTTTATCACAATCAAAAAAATGAACCTTCGACTGTACAGTTGTAAATGCTACACAAGGTGGAGAACAAATGGTGTTACACTTATTATACACTGTTTTGATACACAAGGATGATGGATTAAATTGTGGTGAAAAGAAACACAGCACAAACTAATAATTTTATATAGTACTTTATTCTTATTTCAAAGATATCAGTGGAGTCAAAAAAAAAAATTTAAGAATTTTTTTTGAAAGTGGAAATAGTTTGTGTTCATTGATCCACTCATTAGAGGATGGATATCACTTTTATTCAAACTTGCCTCCAGTATTTTCCAAGTTAATCCTTGTAAGAACTGACTTGCTCATTAAAATATTAAGATTGTCAAAATTGTATCTGATTCAGCTCGGTCACAAAATAACACATTTTCTTCGTTATGACATATTCACCATGTAAACATGGTCATATGCTTAATATCTTTCACTCCGTTTCATGAGTTAACATCTTGAAAATCATTGGTCAGTTATTAATTGCTATTTTAACAGGAACAAGATAAAGAATGGTAATAATGAGAATTAATTTGTATTATCCAATCAAATATGTTCTGGCTTTCTACGATGTTGAATACAGATGATGCTGCTGTTTCGATGGCTGTCATAGATCGCAGAGCAACTAATGTAGACATGGTATTTGCAGCAAAGAATGAAATGCTCCTCCTTGCCGCTATGCTTCACTAAGTTACGATGGAATTTTGAAATTTAGTTTTGACGTGCTTCTCTTGCTTAAAGTTTGTTGTTTCTGAATCACAATAACCGTGTTTTGGCATTTTGCCTTCAAACTTGAATCACATTTGAACACTGCTGACATGATCTTGTTTTGTTGTATAATATCTTGCCAATTTTCACAAACTTACCAATAATCTTCACCACTAATCTTTAATAAAGCTGGCTTTAAACGTGTTCATCCAAAGCTGTGATGTGTAATATATTTTATTATTCGACATGTATTTCGTTCATTACCTGCTGGCCGTTCCAGTTTGTGGATGATACAATGCAAAACATGATTGTTTAAACTGTCAGAATAATGGTCAAGTGTGATTCAGTTTTGAAGAGTGCGATTCAGGAAGCAATACGGTGTCAACAAAGAGCCCACCAACAATAAATGTAAAAATTCCAGGTTGATGGAGTTTTACTTTGTCAAGTACAGCAGCAAGATAAATGATTTACTCGTTCTGAAGTATGTGATGCCCGTCAAAATAATAGCACAGTCTGTGTGTAGCACATTCACTTTGCTGAGTTGAACATTCAGATCAGATCTTTTTTCGCTCGATTCGTTATCGTAATCATGTTATGATACTAATTACTAATGTATCCATGCTTTTTAGAATTGGTTTGCTATTTAATTGAAGATCGAAAGACAATAATAATGATTTGCTCGTGTTTGCTCGGTCGATATGTGTTGATGAGGTGTTAACACCCAAACTGGATAAAGGCATCTATTTCTGCTGTTTTACCGGTAAAAGCCCTATTAATCTTACAAATATTATTTTTTCATAATCCCCCAATGCCATAGCAAGTCCCGGATGTGATATGTATTCATTTCTCTATAGCAATACACATTATTCATGGTCAAACTGCATCATATACAATTGTGACAATGCTAATGTTATTTCCATAATGAACTTGCCACTTCTGACCAGGATTTGCTCTGAGAATCCAACAAAGAAGTTTGGAAAATATTACCATCTAGTCACTAGTGAGTGCAAAGATGAATACTAATGATGTCTGCATTACCTTCAAACCCGATATTGAACTTTTGAGATTAGTAAAGACTACATGAAATAAAGCATATATTTTGCCATCTAATGGATTTTAAAGACTGAAACTTGATGTATGTTTTCATTTAATGTCATCGTGGTTGTGAATTATGTACACGTTTGGACATGTGTATGACATTGATATCTGAGAATGCCAAGTCTATAAAATATGCTTTTTCTTTGAAAGTGTATTAAAAGATTTGAAAAAACAGCCATTAAGGTTTTAATGTGTTATTCAGATTTGAATATCCAAACATTTGTGCTAGGCTTAGATGAAAAGATAGCTTATTTTCAATTCAACAGCGCTATGTTTAGTTATGTGTACTGAACCCCCACCTTCACCCCGGGACCTTAAAACAGACTTATTGATTCTCAAAATTCACCAACACTGAATATAGCAGGTATGCACCATTGACCTTTAGATTATAAATCTGATGCCTTACCAGCTGAGCAACTGCATTCCACCCCACCCCCATGCAAATAAAATTGTGGGTGCCTAAATCATAAAGGATTTGCACATGTTTCATGTGAATTGAATTTCGAAAGATTGTTGGACATTTTTCATGCAGCTGAATATAATGTGACCTTGCAACCCTTAATGGGTAAGGGCAACTGTTGACTAAGATTTTGCACGTGAATTTCAGTTCATTATGAGTGATCTGTTGAAACTGTTAAAAAGCGATTGCCTTGTCATGTACCCTTTCTATACATCACTGGAGAGATATGGCTACATATGAATCGGGGTATTATGCATGACGAGCGAGAAACAGAGGTGAGGGAGCTGTGTGAATGATCGTATCTAAAATAATGATGTGGTGACAGTCCATTTGAAGCATATCTTAAGTACTTTGTCAGTGTTCATTTGTTGCATTTTGAATTCTTATGGATATTATAATTTTGTTTCTAATTTAAAACTTGATGTGCAAATGCATGTTGTGCATGCCCATATGTGAGTATGTGCCCAAACAATCCGAAATCCTCTCAGTACCAGGCAACATTATAGGCCATAGTTGCTGCATTACTTCAGGTTAAATGATAAATTAATAGACTTATTACCAGCCTAAATTGAGTATAAACTCTATTTATCCTCAAGTATGCTGCTCGTTTATATAAACATGACTAAATGCTCAACAACTCAATGTCATATCTGAAGATGTGTGCCTAGGCATGCGGAAATGTTTCAAAAGTATTCATCTGAATAGAATCCCAAACACTGTACAAGAAAAGCATTTGTCAAAACGGAACATTTGCTGATTTCTATTTGTTTTCATTTATTTGAACATTAAAAAACATGTGTGCTAGTATTCAACGCTTGGTTTTAAATTGAATTTGCTGGGGGGTATTGGAATTTTATGTTGATTCTGTGTATTTTCTTCCGTTTAGTGTTCACTAATAAATGTAAATAATAGATTCCTTTTACTTCAATACAATAGAGGAATAATATTTTACGAAAGTATTTGAGAACCAGACTTTTAAAAAATGACTTCTAAATTGTTAAGTGATAGCAATGGTGATGAATAAATAGCGAAATGAGGTGTGGGTGGGGTACACACTGGAACAAATATATTTCTGAAAAGACGTCTACTTTTTTCTTTGTATTTACCTTCCATTCATACTATAGGCCCGTGTCATATAAAACAGCAAACTAATGTCAGTCAAATCATCGTATATTAACAATGAATATATCAACATATATACCCTCAGTAACAAACCATACTATACAAAAGACACAGGTTTGTCAATGCTAATCTACTCTCTCTCTCTCTCTTGTAAAAGTCGTTAAAACACATCTTATTTTGTGACCATTGACCTGTACCAGGATTACGTTTATCATCTTGGTAATAAAATATAATGATGTACACAACAGCTTTGATCACTGATGTTCTGAACATATGGTTGTGATTATTAATTATACACTGTATTTGGCTATTGCTATTACACAAATGATCTGCATTGTTTGTGGATGTCTTTTTGTGGAAAGTAAATGTAAAGAATGTTATTTATTGGCAAGCAAGTCAAGATTTTGATATGCTTTTTTGTTTCTAAGCATGAACAGAAGCATAACTTTTCAAATGAAAATGACAATAGGTGTCAGAGGTAATAATCAGTACATAACCTAAATATATACATCATTGGGGCAATGTTTTAAAACATAAGGTCATACTATATACTGTCATTGACTATTAGATATAATGTATGTAAATGCAGATTTTTAAATGCATCTCTTTTCACTAGTCAGCTTAAGGGGGGTTGGTGGTGAAGTTGTGTTAGCCACACTGTTTATAATCCAAGAAAATAGAGTCCAAAACAGAGTTAGAAAACCATTGGCCTTTTCTTTGTTGATGTTCTTTATTAGAAATGATCGTGGGTTAGAAATAAATACATATTTGTGGAAGAGAGAGAGAGAGAGAGTTATCGTTTATCTATAGGAATGTCTAAGGAATCTGATTGAAGGTTAAATTCTGCTCTTATTGAACCTTGTAATTTGTTTTTAATGTGATCTGTATTGACACTTATTAATGTTTTTATCAGTATCATTTCCACCTTTTGCATGTAAATAATAATGCCATCAATTTTCTTGGCAAGTAGTACTGAAGCTTATATTTTTGCTAATGAATGACAGAAAGAAGATGAAGATTCTTACTAGGAAAACTGTATCAAGGATTTGACACCAGCAGTATCTTTTCAGATTGGTTTTGATCTATTATTTTACAGCACATCAACACAAAAATGTTCTTTAGTGATGTGGCAGTTGGAATAAATGGCCTTGCCAGACGTCACGTCATTGTACCTATGACTGATCTTATCAACAGTGCATTTTCAACTCATGTCAACTTTTCTGGGCAGATTACACAAAAAGCAAGGATTTTAAATTTTACAAAAAATGTTCAGCCAACCAATTCACTGTTTATTGTACTTGCACTCTATTTGGGAAGAGTTATGCATCATTTTGAATATAGACTTACCTCCATCATAATTTACTTAGTTTGATGCCTGAGAGATGGAGTATATTTTTATGATTAAAGTATATACCATGCCATTAGCTCTTCTTTATTTCAGGATGAGATGCGTAAGCTTTTCGAAATGACCAAGCCCTATTTTCTTCGTTATAAGAACCCCGGTCAAATATATCAGCCCCAACGTGGTGTAGAAGCTCAAAGGGTAAGTTTCTCTTCACTTTTATCATTGAGTTCTAGCCATATTATATGAATGGGTCAAGTGATGCTGACCATGTCCATATATATGTAAGCACAAACAATTATGTCCAGTATATCCATGTCCAAGTATGTGTAAGCAAAAGCATCTGTCCAAAACATCAATTTCCATACATCTGTAAGCACATCAATCTGTCCGGTACACCCATGTTCATGTGTTAGCATGTGAATCTTTTGATATATCCAGGTCCAAACATCTGTAAGCACGTGAGTCAGTTCGGTCCATCCATGCCCATACATAGGTAAGCATGTGAATGGTACATCGATTTCCATTCATGTGTAAGCACACGCGTCTGTTCATTCCATCCATGCCCATATATGTGTAAGAAAGTGTATCTGTCCATTACAGCCATGCCCATACGTGTATAAGCAGGTGTATCCATCCATTAAAACGGTAAATGTACATACAGCGATTTTGAGCAAGAAGTATTATTTGGAACAGTATGGTTGGTATCATTAAATAATAGCTTCCGTTATAGAGGATGCTCAGGTTTCACACTACTGCTGATAATGTCTAGTCATAGACGTTTTCATAAATAGTGTCTTTCATAAAATAATATATTTAGATTGCAAATGTTGAAGCTTGCACATTTTTGGCAAGATGCATTTTGTGCAGGAAGACACTTTAGCATGACACAATAAGGCAGATCTGCATAAAATCACATGCGCAAGGTGATAAACACCTGATCACAGAAAATGCATTGGGGGAATCGATGGGAATCGAGAAAGTATTTGAGGTAAGCAGATAATAATTATGCAGATGATATTCTCAGTAAAGTTTTTCAAGATAAAGTAGAGACCAGACTAATTATTGTATGATCATTTAAATGACAGGGAAAAGTAATGTTTGTTTTGGGGCGTTATAGAAAACTCGCAAATGCTCTACACAAAATTTGTCTTTTGATTGACATATTGTTATAACACAAGGAATTGTCAACACAGAGAACACCAGTGGAGGATCTTTCGTTTGTTTCAAAGTTGAAGTCTTGATTTTGGTGAGCACATTCATCGATATTGTAAAAAAGATCTCTTAACTCGTATAGACTCAGAATATCGACTGGTACGGTTTGCAATAACATTAATTTAATCTCAAGTTTTTGGGTATGCTTTATATTTAGGCTGGAAGACTGCATTCATCTTTTGAGCCGATTAACACATGACAATTTTGATCACATGAATGATTTTTAGAGGTGGCGCTATGCATACTTGTATTGTTGTTATACATAGTTGATTGTTTATGACCTGAAAATCATTTACATAGTGCATATGAAAAATATATCAGACTTGTATGTTGTGCTTTAACCACATGATGTCAGTTGGAGACAGCATAATTTTCAATTTCAGACTGATTTTGCACAAACAATATACAACTCTTGAATGGTTATCATTTGTTCTTGATAGTGTTTATAAAATTCAATAGCTACGTTTTCTGCAACAAAACCAATTCAGTTGACTTTGTATTAGCCAGTGACATTCAACAAGGTATATATTTAAACTGAGATTTAATTGTCTAGAAATTGCTACGCCAGCTTCAGAACATATAAAGTCTTATTATTGATTATATGAAGTGAATAACTGATTTTGTTTGTGACAGCAGTGAAGATTAGAATGTTCTCCCATAATATCTTCACCATGTCAAAGATGGCACAAATGAATGAACTGGTGTCTAACTGGTATGGAATGAAACATGTCATAGTTGTAATTGAAAACAAAGTGTGACATGACGTGATCTGCGTACGAAATAAGGAAGATAAAACCCTTCACAGCCGAGAAGGTTGGGTAAATTTGAGAACTTGTACATTTTATTATCACACTGGTGCTCATTTTATAGGTGTGTTGAGATTTGCAGTTCACTTCTAAGTCAGAATCAATCATGTTTAGATGTCATAGAATATAGTGATTAGAGCAAATCAGTTTGTCTTTTGTCAAGGATGAAAAATTAGTCAACGAAACAATTTTAACTCAACTGGTCCATCAGTTGGCACAAATATGCCATTGCTTCTTCTCCTAAACTCATGGAACATTGTCATATAACTTCATGGATACATTCATCGTATCATCTGGGTGGTACTATTTGCACATGGTTCAGTTTGGGAATCCAACACGGGTACCACACGATTCATCCTAAAAAATCTTTGTCAGTAAGCCTGAAGAGATAGTGATATTGATATGCATTTTTCACTAAAATAAAGCTCTGACTATATCATTTGTCCTAGATCAAAATGGTGCCTGTCTGACAGCCAGAATGGCCATTATGTCACTCATCCTGAAAATCTAGCTATCGCTACCTCTTCAGTGCCACATACAGCCATTATACATGTATGTTTTAATAGTGCATGATATTGTTCATTAAAAGCTATTCATGTAAAGTGATTTCTCAGCAAAGAAGTATTATAAAAATTTACACGTATAGGATGGATGTCAGGAGTAAGTAGTAGAGGCGGGTTTCTTTAGTAATGTATTGGGCAACCGCTGCATATGTATATTTTGACACTTCATGTAATTGTAGATTCCTATTATTGATTCCTATCAATTTCATTTCTTAATAGAACTTGTAACTTGGTAGAGGGTAGAGTTGAACTGTATACTTTCAGCACAGAGACAATGTTTATTGTGTTTACTTATGTATGTCAACGATTGCATATCATGTTTATAAGTAATGTTGATAGTAGGGAAAATAACTCCAGACAGCTGAATTGAAATATTTCTTACTGTATGATGTGGCTTAGTTTAGTCTTCATGGTTATATCCTGACATTTTCTGAGAAAATATTAGTGATATTCCATCATTTATATCAGATGTATACTGCATGATCATGCTAATGAATTTGGTATTGCATTTCATGGGTCTCCTGTGAATGTGATAATCCTAACTCAGGCATAAAAGAAAATATTTTGCCAAATTGTTCATGTTTGGATTTCGAAAGAAAAGTAGCGATGGATTCAATATTCAGCAGTTGAAAAGCATTGGACAGAAGAAATTGTATTATCTTGGATTCAGTGAAATTCAGTTCTGCCAGATGAAAATCTTGCTGTATCCACTAATGATGTCAGCAACTCAACATGTGCCTATTCAATTAGCATTGATTTCTATTTGTGTTTTCCCATGTGTGAGTGACTGAAGGGACAACACTATGTTCAGACACTTTCTGAAATTGTCAATCTCTGATGTGGTAAAACGTAATAAAGTTTCAGCAAGGCTATGTGTCTTGTTTTATTTCAAAATGTACGTTGAAATCTCTTCATGGATCTACACTATCTTAGCAATCTAACCCTAAACCATTTATCAAACATTTACCAGGTGCTGTGAAACTGTCCAGACAAGTGGTATGACTAACTAAAACAATTTGCATGTATTTGGAAGAATGTTTTGACAAAGTCTGACGCTTATTATGACAACTTACAGTGTAAGAAATTAATGATACAAACATTTTGAGTAGAATTAGCATCCAGAGGCGACAGCCCGATGCTCGACAACTGGTATGGGTTTATCATGATTGTATAAATGCAGTATATAAATAAACGATATATTTCATTGATTTGCTCTTAATGTGAATTTACCGCTCTGGTGGCCTAAGTGGTTAGATTACCCACTTCAGATGTGGGAGATCGTGGGTTTGAACCCCAGCCGAGTCATACCAAATATTTTTGAAAATGGTACTAACAACTGCTTCACTAGGCGCTCAGCATTAAGAGGTTAGTGTTAGGACTCGTCGGCCTGGTGTAAGGATAATGACTGGGTGGGACATGATATTGCTTGTCTGTGGCATGTTTTGCCCCAGTGCTAGATGTCACTATAAACTGCCACACTGCAATCATCGTAGAGATATGACTGCAAAATTGATACAGCTATATTAAAAATCCAAATCACACATACACACACTTGACGTGAATTGTATTTTCATTTTCTAGCGCAATTGTCATGAACATGGTGAGAGATATTTAAAAGAAATCCGTTCCTATCTAAGAGACAATCCTGCCATAGTTCACTTGGTTGATGAGGACTTTGCCATTGACAACACATTTCCTGACAGCAAATTGGAGGAGTTGAAGACGAAAATTTTAGAGGTGGCTTCACAGCAGTCATACTGGGGAGAGCAGATACCCACTCGGTGGTTTATCCTGGAACAGCAGATGATGAAGCTCAGGGATGCTGGTGTGAAGGTATACATTGAATTGAAGGAGTATCAATATTTATGCCATTTCTGTGAGACCCTTTCATTAGAAGCCCATTTTTATATGTCTTGTTGTGCAAGGCAACTGCCAATTAACGTTTTATAATTTGTATCTCATCAACTCAGTGTGACAAGTAACTAAGTGCTCCAACATTTGAACCTTATTAGAGATAATGCATCAGTCACGTCATCATTTCCAAATGTGTCCTTCAGCTGCATCAACAACATAATATTGGCCAGTTCATTTGAAAAAAGTGACAACCATGTTCTCAGGCTAGCTTTTGTGCCTGAAATGACAAAGCCCCTCCTAGACTACATGGAGGATTGCTTTGAAACTTCTCACACTCATTCTTTCCATGGTCTAGTTAACCTGAAATGAGAATCACCTGCTCAGATTCCCAGTATGGCCACCATATGTATCATCTAGAAAATGTTGTTATCTCTACAGCTTTAAGGCTATTCATATTAACATGAAGTTTTTGTAAAACGACTAGTTGGCCCAAGACCAGTTTCCATTTTGAAAAGTCTTGGTAACATGTGCTTGAGAGCCATATCATAATGTTTTCACTGAAATAAATGTTTGATTAATGCTTGGTCCTAATGAAGAATGTGTTAATATAATATACTTTATGGCCGCCACACTGAATATTGCAAACATGTTATTATTGCTACTCCTGAATAGAGGGTCATCTCAGCATAGGCTTCCACTAGGACTGCTGATGGTAACCTCTCAGTCTAACATAAAGATGGTGTTTTCCAGACTTCATTTTGACTGCAACATAGTCCTGGGCATCTAAAAATGTAATTATTTGCTACATTTCCTGAATAGGGGTCATGGCATCATATGGCTTTTACTGAAAGAGTTTTAATAATATCTAGTTGTTCATAAATGAAGGTTATGCTGATCTGACATCCAGTATGGACTGTTGTAACAACAATCTTCTTCAAAAAACTTTATATGTATGTTCCCCTGAAATAAAAATCATACTAGCATTGGGGAGTACAAATTGTGCCAATCTGATGTCCAGTATGGCTGTCATAGTAACCATCTCAAAGATATTGTTATTGCTGCCTATCCGAAAAGAAAGATCATAAAAGTCATGTTTTCACCAGAATAATTAGATGTTTGTTTGGACTAAATTAAAAACGGTGCCATTTTTACATCTAGTATGGCCATCATGGTATTCATCAGGAACATTGTGTCATTGACACACCACCTAAACATAAATACTTTTGACATACAGTTTTCCACAGAAGACTAATCATGATCCATAGTTTGCCTTAAATTAAATTGGTGTCAATCTGATCTCAAATATGGATGACATTGCATTTAGCTTGCTACTCATAATAGACAGAGTTTTCATGAGAAGATCCAGTTTGTGCAGAATGCTGATTATACATCTAGTATGGTCACCATTGTTGCTTATTCCAAACTACTTTTGCTCGAGAGTATCAAATTATGGTTTCAACACCAAGCAGTTAAAAAGAAGAAATGGTCCTATCTCAGATTCATGGAAATATTTTTTTGGACCATAGAGCACCATTCCTTTCAAGAAAGAATTTCATTGAGGAGAACCTTTTACACGGTTTTTAAAAGTTATAGTTATAACGTCACAAATTTCAAAAATTCTATTCATAACTTCACAAACAAGCATTTTAAAGACCAAGTGTTAGTATTTAAATTGAGCATTAAAAGGATACAATGTGATGGTCTATCTTTCTAGATCAGAGTATCCATCATGATGTGGAAGGTGTTAACGTGCTTAGTCTATATATTACACTATCATACCTGTCGCACTTCAAAAATAACAAACAGTCATTTTCTGTCAAATATTTAGTGAGATTTTGGTAATCTATGTCAGATCTGGTTTGTTTCTCAGATGATCAGTGTGCAGTAATTGTTTTTCTGAAATAGGATTGATCAAGGAGGTTGAATATTATTACATATGGCTGATATCTGAGGCTTGAGTTACTTGGTTTACTTTGTTGTATGTCTTGGCTGTGATGCAGATCACAAAAGGATGGGATGGGTGGGTGGGTGGGTGAGTAGTCCAGTGTACTTGCCGTTACAGATCAGTGAAATCTCAACTTCTATCTGCATATAATTGCATTGGGATGGACATTATACCTATTATCAGATTGACCAAGTTTTAGTTAACCTTTCCTATGTAGATTTGACCATTTACAGCTTTGGAGATGATGCATCAGTGTATAATGGTTACGATTGCAGGGTGAATTGTTTATTTGCAGTGATGGTGATAACACTATTGTAGCAGATGGTCATTGATGGTAATTAAATCACTATTATAATGACAGACCTTAAGAATGATGTTTATTGCACAACTATAACAGATTTTAATTTTGATTGTGTCATGTGTATATCTGTATTGTGTGCTTAATTTTTTCCCATCATTGTAGATTGCAAAGGTCATTTATAAACAACATAAATAAATGACCTTTATCTATGATTATAAATCAAGATCATTTGTAAACATGTATACTTGAATTTGAGTTCAGAACATTGGCATTCCCCATGAAAATTATATGGTCTACATAATTTTTGCCAGGTCCTTTCTATACAAAAACAGACTTGACATTATTTGCAATTTTGATGAATATTTCCATTGGAAAGGACCTATGTCTAGGGCACATGTAGCGTTGGAAGTTATTTGACAGTTCGAGATCAACAAGATTATTTATTCCTTCTTCACTTTCAGTCTGCTGATATATTTGCAGTTGTTCAGATATAATGTTTGAGGAATCTTTATATACACTTTATTCACTGGAAATACAAAATGATCATTTATATTTTGGAATAGATAACCCTTATTTGGCAGGGTCTTCATGCTACTAAGGAAATCTAGAAAACATCGGGAGATTTGATAGATTTTTCCCCAGCCATAAAAGACATTGAATTTTGCAAATGTTGATGAAAGTTTGGAAACAACTGGGAATTTTTCTGCCGTAATTTAAATCAACTCTTTTTAATTTGGTCTTTTAAATGATTGATTTTTAACCAGATCATCATAGGGAGTTTAGGTTGTTTAAAAGATCGTGTCTGTTTTGGGGATTTATTGGCACAGATGAATTCAGGGTTTAAAATTTATTGTTCCACAAGATAAAATTCCTGAAATAGACTCATCTTAATATTTGAGAAATGCAAGTTTTAGAGATTAAAATGTTATTTAATTCCATTCCATCATGGTGATAAATAAACCTTGAAAAACTAAATTCCATCCTCGAAATGACTGGGAAATACATTTTTGAAAAAGCATGGTGACCATGCCTTGGGTTTGTTGAGGAGAGATTCAAAAACATTCTGGATTATATCATTGTGATACATCAATACACTTAGTACCTCTGCACAGTTAAGAACAACAACTCATTTGGAACACTATATATTTGGATATGTGATATAAGTTTTACGGGTATTTGGAATTTATTTCACGATAACATGCATATTAAATGTTTACTTTGTTTTTTAGGTAAATACATTATTTGCTGAATTTTACAAAACTTTTTTCCTCTTTTTTTACTGTTACTTTAAGACCATAGAGTCTTAACAATGATGAATACACAACTCTAACATATCTTAACCTTGATGGCGATTAAACCATTGTAACACATCTTACTATTGGGGTTGACAACACCAGTGATAGATCGATGATGGTAATTGCACCATTATATAGATCTTAACGCTCATTGTGAGTAAACCGCTCAAACCTCAACCTTAATGATGTGATTACACCACTCTGATATATCTGAAATGGTAATTAAACCAACATAACAGATCTTAACAATGATGTTGATTACACCACTCTGTGGGGGTGTGTGTCTTAACATTTATGTTGATCACACGACGCCTACAGATCTTCACACTAATGGTGATTATATCATTCTAAAGGATGTTAACAATAATCATTACATCACACTATCATATTGTGTCACAATTAAACTGAAATTTGGAAACGTTGTCCAAATATATTTTTACCTAACGGTATAAAATTTACGCAACTTGCAAAAATTAAAAGGTCAAGCTCAACTAAGGATACATTTATCTAGATGAATACTGACAATAGGGAATTAAGACAACTGTATCTACTTGAATACTGACATCGTCAAATTAGAGTATAGTATCTATAACTTTCTGTATGTGATGTTATAACGTGACATTTGTGACACAAAAAGGTTTAAAGCATATAAATATTTTATTAAGAAAGTTAGTGAATGTAATATAATTATAGGCTTTGACAAATTTTAATTCCAGGTGATTTCTCACAGTACTGTGGAAAATTTAAACAAGGCCGGAACTGCCCAAATAAAAGAATTGGATCCATTTCTTGAATATCTACATGAAACAGGAACAATCATCTACTTCAAGTAAGATTATAAGTCAAGTATTAGTATAATGGTGGTTTTAATGCTGCAGATTAATTGTTGACAAGTTGCTAGTACCAGACATACCAACCTTTACACTTTGTCAATATATCTTACTAAAATGTACCATCGAAATATGTACTTGCAAAATAATAGCAAATATATGAAAATGTTGTGTTGTGGTCAAATCCAAATATTGGCTTCTTGGGATTTAATCCAGATCTAGGTTTCATTTAAGGTTTGGTGGAGTTGGCCAGGGAACCAGGCTATTTTGATCTTGGGATTTAATCCAGATCTAGGTTTCATTTAAGGCCAGGGAACCAGGCTATTTTGATCTTGGGATTTAATCCAGATCTAGGTTTCATTTAAGGCCAGGGAACCAGGCTATTTTGATCTGTGTTAGTAGTAATTAAATTCTAAGTGAACTTCGCAAATTTTCTAGTTTAGAAGACTGCTTCCTTTTGCTGAATCAGAATGACACATCTGTCCTTATTAAATGTCTGTTTTCCCAGTTGTATATTACAGTAAATGATTTTTCAGTACACCTTGCTAAAAATTGTTGTGAATTTTCTAACTTTCTTCATATACGTTAATCAATCATAATACTGATGAGAACTGCTTATTTAAGGCGCATCCAGCCCTTCCATGCTAAAACTATTTAGCTGTAAAACTTAAAGATTGGTGCTAAATCCAGTGACATCTCGGGTTACTACTCATGCTCGTGCTGTGAAGCACACTCTCTACAGACAGAGATGGCTCGCTATCCAGATAAAAGCATTTTGAAAGTTTTCTACAATAAAGACAGTTGGAGGAGTTTTGTGTTCAAAGGAAAGAATGATCCATCTATAAATAACCAACTTTTATTTTGTTCTATCTTCGATGACAAATTCTTATAAATGATTTAATTCATCCTTTTCATAAGTCTGACAGCCTTTCTTCATGCGTAGTTTACTCTGGTCACAGTCTGCGAACACGCAAGATATGCATGTAATAGACAGAGGCCAATGGACGGATGTACTGGGGGTTCTAAAAACTAAGGCACAGAAGTAGCCACTGAGGGTATCAGCCACCAAAAGAATGAGCTTTCTCGAGTTTCACGGCTTGCATAGTTCCTGATACTCATCTTGATACCTCAGTATCCAGTATATTTCGCTCCATTTGTTATCAAGCCTTTGTGACTCAAATGGAGTTTAGGGATATAATGGAATTAACAGTATCAAAGTCAGGACATGCATCAAGTATAGTGAACCACGATCCTCAACATTCTTCTCCAGCAACTTTGCAGGTAATGCAAGAGATGTTAGATTCACCACCTTTATTCAAAGACAACTACAACTTAATCGCAAGTTCTCTCATTATTAGATCACACTATTATGCAGGAAGACTCAGCCTTACATGGATCAATATAACAATTTTCCCCTCCTCCCTCTAACATATATATCGCAATCTTTCAACAGGCAGAGCATGCCTTATCTTCTACCACAAAACATGTGTTGGAGTCTGTTTCTAGAATTGCTTGCATTTTAGACATAGCAGCCCAAGATACAGAATCTACAAATTTACAACTGGTGGAATGAGATGTAGTGCTCCCTACCTCCACCTTTCTTAAAGACCACCATAATAGCAAACTACACTCGCAGCCATTATCATATAATCTCATTAATGACCAGTTTGACAAGATCTGCAAAGAAACCGCTAAGCAAACCAATTTCCCTCACTTACTGTCTCAGCTAGAACAAACAAAAGTGAAAAGGTGACAGACAGAGGGTAGTCATTTACATCAGCGTGTCTATTCATGAGAGCTTCTCAATATGACATCATCTTCATGCTGCCGTTATCACCGATCCCAGTTGTGGGATGACACCAATCCTCCAGTGCCTGATGGGAATGATTTGCCATAATGGCCTATGGTCCCAATAAGTATTTACCTAAGACTACATTATCAATATCAGTGCACCTCTTTTGTCCAGGGTTCTTTCGGCTACATACTTGGCACTCTTTGCCCACTCATCGACCACAGTGTAATCAAGTGTGTTTTGCCCTTGCATCATTTTCTAAATGCCTTCTATTACTGAGACTATGCAATTATTGTGGACTAGCAAGATATAGGCTTGTTTTTTTTTGGTGGGGGGGCTTTGACGTTTTGACAAAACTATTATAAACTACCACAATTAAATGAAAATCACACTAGCTAGGCCAATAATGTTTGGTTGTGATATATGTATTAATATGTGAATGACATTAATTAGATTTTAAGCCACTTTCGTGGTTTTACCATTTAGATACATTTTTCAAAATTCATTGACATGGCTTAACACATTTATTAGAGAAAATCATAGGAAGCAGACAAGTGAAATTCATTAGATATATTTTTAATATTTAGGGTTTCAGAACATTACACCTTTTATAAACATTGTACTACTTTTTATTTTTTTTATCCTTTTCTAAAATTGAACATGACTAGTTATATTTTGGTAGTGGTGGTATACACGTTTTACAAACACAAATCTTAATATCTTACCTTGCTTGCAGAAGATGTTTCGTCTGTTGGACCTATTTTAGAAATTAGTGCTTTGTCAACAGTATATTAGAGCTTTATATTGCAGACAGTTATCAAATGCAGCCTTTGAGAAAGCATATAGTTTAATAGCATTTTGAATGTAGCTACCTCAGGTCAAAATTCTTCTTTTGGATGACATGTAATTTGAACCTCATGGAACTTGTGATATGAGTACAGAGATCATGATGTGTTCAAAGAAATAAAACTAAATATATATGAAGTGGAAAGAAAACAGCAAAGGTATATCAGCTTATGTGACTACCTTAAAATATACAATACAGAAAGAGTCAATAATTAATTCAAAATCCTTTTGAAATACTGCTACATTTATATAACAGAAAGGAGTTGTTATTTAATTCCAAATTCATTGAAATAATTTTATTAATCAGGACTGAAGTATTGAGAGACAATATTGTGTTGGACCCAAAGTGGTTGATTGATGCCCTGAAACTCCTCATCAGTGTTCATCCTAACCTACCAGAAAACCCTGCTGAAAATGGTAATGAATCAAATGGCTCTGACATTGATGCTGACAGCGCACAGAAATGGTCCAACTTCAGGGAGAAAGGAATACTTTCTTTAGAACTTGTTGGTTTGTACATTTCTTGCTTTTCTGTCTGTTTTATAAACTATATGTCTCTTTCTTTATTGACTCACCAATGAAAATGGAAGGGTATATAGCCTTTTTGCCATTTCATTTGTTCATTCTTTTCTTCAACATACATGTATACAAAATTGACAGCTGTATGTCAGCCACACTAAATTATGTATAACAAATGCTGCTTTTATAAGTTTGAACGTTGTTTCATATAATATTGGTATGCGTCTATCCACAAAGTTCATAATGTGAAATAGACAACATAAGGCATCACCAGGTGGCATTGGTATTTCATTGAATCAAATTACAATGTGGACTTTTGCGAAGTATTTCTATAGCTAATATGACTGAAAGCAGGTTTCCACTGTCGTACATGAGGTTCTGAAGGTGATTGCCTTGGGGTCATATTCTGGTGATCTATGTAATTACCATACTCTCTAATTGTGTCAGACAATCAGATGATGTTTTTTATCCTCACATTCGGGAGACTGAGCAATATAGCTGAAGAGTATAATCGATTTAATTCACTTTCAGATGTCTGAAATCTGCATTTCCACTAGCTTATTCCAAAGTCACCAGAACATTACTCCTAAGTGGCCACTGCCAATTGTCACATAGAACAGTGGAGACCTGATTTTGATCAGATTTTTCTATAACAGAAATGATTCTGCAGAGGAAGAATCTCCTATCATAACCCAATGTGTGTATAACCAATCAATGCTTACCCCTTTTGTGACCTGAAAATAATAAAAGCTTTTATTTCAGTACTGAAAATATATGTGCCAAACATTAAATGCACAATGGATAAGATTTCATTGCAACAGAAAGTTAAAACTTGTGTTAGATCTCATACTTTTGCCCAGTTGATTTAAAAAAGATGTCAAAAGCTACTAGGAAGTTTTAAATTCTGCTCATTTGTATTTCAATTATTAAAATATATAATATATACCACCAAAATTCTTTAAAACGCTTCTTGCATCTGACAGCTGTTAATAATTTCAGTGCGCTATTGGTTTTTGACCAAAATCAGAGCTAGGATTATCTAAGTTAAGAAGTGTCACCGATAATATTGTCTGTAGTAATTTAGTATCAGTGTGATCGGGATCATTGAGTGGGACTGATCTGTAGGCATTAACACCAATAAAATGAAATCCTTAATAGTGTTAAGGTTGTTTACTATCATTTATCGCTTTCAGTGAGTGTTAATTGCAATCAAGAATACTCTCCTCCAAGGAATTCCCTGTCATCTGGACTGAATAACATTAAGTGGTGTGTAGACAGCTGGAGTGTAATTACCTTGATCAGATTCCTGTGTTGTATAGCATATTAATAATATTTGGGTCACTACTAGGGAAACACAGGGGATGGTTACCTAGTTCTTGCGATTCAAGGGTTCTCAAAGACTAAACATCTGTCAATATAATGTTTTTATTCTGATTTCTAACCTGATTGATCCAAGCCAGGCATAGGCTCTATAGTATAGCTTAGTTTCAATACATTTAAATATCGGAGGTGAATATAAATGTAAATGGCAATCTCTTGCCTAAGTGAAAATTTTAGAATTATTCTGTTTTGCGGAGTGTTGGTGATCTTGCTTGGAGTTGGTCTCTGTAAGCAAAACAGTTTCAGTTGAAGTAATTTGTTTGGGACAGGAGGGATGTCATTGGAACAGTTTCCCCAGTCTTAAAAGCGCACCAATGTTATGAATGTTGAAAATATGATAAATAATGGTGATATAACGTCTTAATTTCAGGTTTCAGTATTGTGCCTTCATCTAAGTGTTTAAATTGAACGATTTGATACTGCATGACAGATTTATATAATGAGGGAAAAAACTTGCTTTCTAAACCCCATTAGTTCAATATGTTGGCCAATAGACATGGATTTAAGTCTGTAGTTATAGATTAGTTATCTCTAATTTTAGATTGGTTCACAGTCATGGAATGTTTTGAGACTCGTTAAAATACTGTTGATGCGGATGTATATAAAACAGTCCATGAAACTGGTTATTTAAGTGAATGAATTCTCTCTGATTTGAAACATTTCCTTCAAAGCCCCTGATCAGTACCCCTTCTCTTCAAAGGAAGAGTCAGAAATTGATTTGGAATTGCTGATTGCGTGTAAAAACAAATATATTATGGTGGAAAAAATCAGTTTTGAAGTATACTCAAACCAGTTCAGTTGTTTGTAGATCACTTCAGTTTGTATTCAAGGTTTACTGCAAATTCTTTTAATTATTTCTCGGGGCCCCGAGTGGCTGAGTGGTCTAAAGCGCTCTTCGTTACGGATCACTGCCATCTCACCTCTGTCTGTGGCGGTTCGAGTCTAAGATTCAGCCAATGTGGGCATGTGAGAAAGCTTGCCAGTAGCTTCTCGTGGGTCGGTGGTTCTTTCCGGGGTTTTCCGGGTTCTTCCTCCACCATTAATACTGGCCGCCATGTATAGCCTATCGTGCTGAAAAATGGCGTTAAACCCCACAACAACAACAACATTTAATTATTTCTCGCTTGGAAGAATTCTTTCGTGCAGAATATTTCTAAAAGAAAATAAACGTATCCTTGGAAACCTTGTTATGTGAATAGTCAGTACGCAGGAGGTTCCACCACATACCACAACTTACATCAGCATTGTCTGTCATCGATCAAGGTTTCTTCAGGCAAACTATTTTTTGTAAGCCTGACGGGCACCTCATTTTGAATACAGGACAGGCCCGAACTAAAATTAGAGGGACCCCGGGCATCGGGCTGTTGGATTTCTGTAGCACTGATCAGCAATGCTTTGTATTTTGTAGACTCTGAGCTGCTAAGGGTAAATTTGAAATAGCTTGCAATTGATAAATTACAGTTGTCCTGGTTTGTTCTGAATGTTTCGTCTAGTGCAAACAATGTCATCCCAGGATATCAGAATTTCGGCACTTTAAGTCTATATGTCTTGATAATGTCTTGCAATCCATCCTGAGGTACCCCATAGCTTATTGTATGGCATATTTTTAAGTGTTTATTGCACATTACATCCTTGCATATCCAAGGATTACACTAGGATTTCCTGGTCTTTATCAAGCTAGGCAAATGGTCTGCTGAAAGCAGTTATAGCATAAGTCTGGCAAGACGTTATTGTCTCATCTGATGTCTGTTTCAATGATACCCACATTTTGGCCTTAGCATTAGCAGTCCTTTGTGCAAATCAGCCAGGTAGTCATTCATTCTTAGCTAAACTCTGTGACACTATAGTAACTGATGATGTGAGTTGCATAAAGAAACTGTATGAAGACATACCAACCAAAACATTAGTGGACTATTTGAGTAGATGCAGGATATATAATAAAGTATGTCCATCTGTTTTAAGGATTTTATATTTGTTCCTGTATTATTTATTTTGCAGAATCGTAATGATTTACTTTTTTTCTTGTACTCGATGTTTACATTTATCTGGAAGGGTTAAGTTTCCTAAATGTTTTACAACCTAATTTTACATTTTGTTTATCTTTGCGATAAGTTGGCACCATATTAGCTCCTATTATGCTGTGAGACATACACCAGTGTGTGTCATGGCAACTTGTCTGTTCAATCCATATATAGTTAGCTTTTAGTGGGATCTTTAGGAATGAATATTGTTAAGATGAAACTACTGGTTAACATCTCACATGATGGCATTGTCAGTGGGGGTCCCGAGTGGCCGAGTTGTTTAAAGAGCTATTCGTCATGGATCACTGCCATCTCATCTCTTTCTGCGTGGGTTCGTGTCTCGGGCTCGGCCAATATGGGTATGTGAGAAAGTTTGTTGGTAGCTTCTCGTGGGTCAGTGGTTCTTTCCGGTGTTTTCCCAGGTTCTTCCACCACCAATAATACTGGCCGCCATGTATAGCCTATCTTGTGCTGAAAAATGGCGTTGACCCCTATAACAACAATAACACCAACAGCATTGTCAGTGGAATATATAGTTGCATGCAATTCAAGAAGTAATTTAATCTTTGATGAAGCAGCACCTGAGAATCTGCCGAATTCCTAATCATACAACACATACTAATTAATTATTTGAAATTCTCATTTCTTATCACATGTTTGGGAGATGAAAACAATGTATGTAATCAAAGTGCATAGCAAAATTGTAATATCATGCATGTCGGGCATACACAGACGTTAATATCACTCGTATTACCTCTCACCTGATCCAGAACGTACAATATGAGCTGCATTGCTGGCCATTTTAGATGCAGCTTGCAGACTGTTTTACTATCATAGGTTCTTTTTCGAACAAATTGCCAGAAATCTGTAAAGGGCAAACATCATGCAGCAAGAGATAAACACTCTTTCCGCACACAGATGAGACACTGAACATGATTTGTTTCCTTCATGAGTATACCATGCATCAACTTTCTCAATATGTAAGACATAGAGAGTGTTCTCTTGACATAGTGAGCGTATTTCAATCATGACAGGATACAGTATATGAGCTAGGCATCCTTATTATTTCCAACATCTTGACTATTTTTAATTATCTCAGAAAGCAAGGGTTAATCATACCTCATATAGCAACTTTGTTCTTGTTTATGATTTTATGACGTGATTTCATCAATGGCAATACACGTTCAAGATTTCCACATCACACACCCTGTTGTCCAGACTGAATGAACCAATTACCATAGAATGATATGTTCATCCTCAAAGTTCATCCAGATTGTAATCACTGGGGTCAACCTCTTAAAGATATATTTTCATGGAGGTGGACAGCTGAACCTCCCAACCTTCATCTTGCAGGTTTCGGACCCAATGGCCTTGACAGTTCATTCCATTTCACTCAAGTAAAATCATTTTTATGCATACATCCCTCACCCACCGATCTCATTTGATTCCTATGGTCTTGCCGAAATCCATACTGAACCTAAATGCTCTCCTCAAATAGATGTTATAATGCAGTCATATATTAAATCCATTAGCAAAGATTTCAAGGCTAATCTAACCTTCTTGCCGACCAAAAGTATTCACAAAAGTGATAAACCTTCATAACTGGATCATATCAAGGGAACCAATTAAAGAAGAAAGTTCTTCAAGTGAAAAAGTTGCTTGGAGAAGAAGGCATGCAATTTGAAATTCACCATTTTTCTACCAGTGATAAGCAGAATTGCATCTGATCCCTTAAGTCATGGCACTACAAATAGCTTATTTCCCTTACATCATTTCGAAAAGTTAGTTCTTATTGTAATTGCTGGTTACTGTTTCAAGATTTATATTCTGTTTACCATTAAAACTGACAGATCTCTTAGACCCTTCAGCCAACTTTATATCATGTTTGAAAGCCTTGATACTTTGCTCAAAATTGAAACCTACACTGTAGTCCGAGTTCCAGTGTGGTCAACGAAAGCAGAACATCGATTCCTCTTTCGTATAAGACCTATTTCCAAGCCATTGTAGCTACAGCATCAGTGATATTCATGCTTCATTAGTCAGTCTGGGTCAGAATATTAAAAGGTCCAACATAATGGCTACTGTGTCTTAAAACCACTGTCTTCTTTGAAGCTTTCTTCCTCTGGGCATCTACAGGATCCCTTTAGGGCATTGAAGTAGTAGCTGAAGTTTACTGAGCTGCTACAACTAGCTTAACGATGATGTGAATATCATTTAGAACTTGGGAGGACTGGATTTATAAGTGGGGTTTCTATTATTCTGTTATGATCAGGTAAGTATTTATCAAATAAATATTTACCTGGAGTTAATAAGTAGATAGGTAATAAAAGTAAATGTCTATAAAATGGGACAAATTCAGTTTTGTAAATCAGGTAATTGACAGAGTTCTCTAGTTGATAGATTCAAGGTTATGATTCAGAACTCAAATAATCAAGCTGCTTTCTACTAATACCACTTTAGAGCACCATGTGAAACATCCAAGTCATTATTAAATGTAAGACAGGACGTATTGACCATTGGATTAATCAGAATGGACAGATCTATAAACCAGACCTCAATGACAAGCAATTTAATCAAAAATAGCAGATCTCTATGAGGTTAATAAATAAGTAAGCGTCTTCAGCAATATTTATCAAAGTCACTCAGTTACGGTCAGCACGACCTACTATCCAGGATATGCTCATAACCATTTTTATGCTTGGAAAACCCATTACTGACCAATACTTTCATCAAACATACCAAGCTGTGTACATCCAACAATATATTAAAATGTTGCTTACCAAGATATATTTGTATTAAGGGTAATGAAAAAGCTGATCAAGCTACTAAAAAGCCCCTATCTCTAAACCAATCCGATTTCAAAATACCATACACTGATTTTAAACCTAGTATCAAAAAGTCTAAGTGGCAGGCATCATATAATGATGCAGTGAATAACAAACTCCATGCGATCAAGCCAACCCTTGGAGTCTGGGCCCCTTCCTACAGAACCATCCATCATTGCAAGAATTAGAGTTCGTCAAACTTATATAACACATTCCTACATGCTAAAAGGAAAAGACCCACCTGAGTGTGTTGCTTGCAGTAAATGATTCACTGTTAACCACTTTATGAGAAAGTGTTTCGATTTTTAACCTGCACGAGATTGTAATTACAATGTTCATCACATGAAGAAACTTTTTGATAAAATACAGATTTACAGATTTCTTGCATTTTAAAATTAATGATATAACTATTATGCTACACTATCACTTTGAGTAATTTTATGTAATATACATACCATCATTCATAATTTAGTTGTTGTTGTTGTTGTGGTTGTTGTGGGGTTTAACGCCATTTTTCAGCATGATAGGCTATACATGGCGGCCAGTATTAATGGTGGAGGAAGAACCCGGAAAACCCCAGAAAGAACCACCGACCCACGAGAAGCTACTGGCAAGCTTTCTCACATGCCCACGTTGGCTGAATCTTAGACTCGAACCGCCGCAGACAGAGGTGAGATGGCAGTGATCCGTAACGAAGAGCGCTTTAGACCACTCGGCCACTTGGGGCCCCCATAATTTAGTACATTTTGATCTAAATTTTCATTTACACACAATTTCCATCCCTCGCTGATCGGGAAGTTTTGTATATCACCCTCACGACCTCATCGTTTTACTTTGAACTGTTTGATTGTATTATCACTGGTCTATAACACACATTTTATCAACTATAAATTATCTTATATTTAACCTTTTCTATGGCGTTAAATAGCCTTACAGTGCTGATGTGCTGTAAAACCACACTCAATCAACAAATCAGTCAGTCAGAAATAATTTAAAATCGTATTTGAAACTCTCATATTTTATTGTCTGCTTTCTTGATTGCGGAAATTAAAAATCAATTGTTACTTTACTATATATACAGAGAGAGACCCTCTTTCACTGAAAGAATTGATTCACTAATTGTACTGTGGACTTGTGTTAAGTGTTCACAGTCCTAAATTTAAATTATTTGAAACTTACATATAAGGTTAGAGTCAAGATTTGTAATGATTGTTTGGAATATCTGATATGACTCAACAATAGAAAATTAGCAAATGTAGAAATATAAACAGGAATGAAATGAGTCTTTGTTGATTTTTATTTTGTTTGTGTTTCTTTTGCTTTATCCTTGGTGTTAATGACTTTGTCTTTTAACATGCATTTTTATTTGTAACAAAACTGAATGCAACATTTGTATTTCCAAATAATAATAATAATATTGAGGACTTTGTATAGCGCCTAATTTTTAGAAGCTCTAAGCACTTTACAACATTAGACAACACCTATAAGATAAGAAACATAATAATATTATTACAAAAAACAAACAACATGAAATTAGAAAAACATTAAAAAATAAAACACATGCTGAGAATATTTCAGGTAGGAAACATTATTAGGTCTTTAAGTTTGTTCTTGCAGTCGATATAAGTGAGTTTTGAGAGCCCTCTTGAATGTGATCACTGTGTCTTTATGTCTAAGTTCAGTGGGCAATTCATTCCACGTTGCTGGGCCATGGTATGCAAAAGAACGTTGTCCATATGACTTTGTTTTCATAAATATGTCACTGATGTATTTAAATGAATATGTTATAATAAGTATAGTATAAACAGTTTGCTATTAGAACTTCTCCAATAGATTTAAAATCATTTTGTTTTTCTTTTGCAGATGCTATTTGGTCAAAGGAGAAACATCCAGAACTTTATGACAACAAACATCACATCCTGATGTTAATGGAACAGCTAAACATCATAGCGAAGCCAAGGTCATTTAGCGAGATTGGAGTGAAGGTCAGTTGAAACAACTGTTCTAGTTTTCGTTTTATTTGGATTTATTTGCAGAGTTTACATTTCATCAGAGCCATAAATGTAAAATATACAAATGACAAGTTATTTTTTAAGCTAAAATTAGGAAAACAATTTAAACAAAATCTTCAAATGAAATTACATGAAAATGCTATTTTCAATATACTTTCACAAATAGGTATAATTTATTTGGTTGGGTCACAATCTTTTCGTTTTTGTAAAATTAATAGACAGACAAAGACATTATCCTTGTTACTTAAGGTCATGAACAATACTACTGTCTGTATGAACTGAAGTGAATACCTGTCAAGATCAATCACTTAACAGCATGTTCTAAGTGCTTGAAATTAAAAGGATGCCATCAATACCAAGCATGGTAATTATTACAGCACATGTCTACAAAGTAGTGCCCTAACTGCTTACGACCCTATTACCACAGTGGATTATAATGGCTGTGTTTAACATAGATCCCCCCTTAGTTTGGATAATGTCATCATTCCTCATTTAAACAAAATAGTTGACCATTTACTAAATGCAGTTAGCCAGAGGTATCAATTGTATATGGCTTCAAAGGTTCAGAATAAATCAAAATGCAAATCTACTCAATTTAAAGTTGATGAAATAATGTTTTCATTTGTTCTTGTTTAAACATATTAATCACTTGACTTGTCAATAAATAAAAACATTTCAACCAAGAATTAAAACGGTTACCTGACTTCCACAATTTCATGGTCATGTTACTATATTAGTGGAGCAAAAACCTCATGTATAAATTCAACTGAGCCTGAAGTGTAATTGAGGATCTTGCAAAATTATATGAAAGATTTTATCTAATTATTATTGGCACTGAAAAAGCTGCATTTGATTTTATTTCAAACAGTGTCAGGATTATTTACCTGATAAGCTCTGATATGTGCCAGAAGACATAATTGACACAAGACTGATTTTGTTCGAAATTGTATGTCAATTGTGAGCTTCATTGATCTGCTATAATTTGTGTTTATTACCTTGTAAATGTCTGGTTCTCTCCATCCAGTCCATCATGAATTTACAGTATGTAAGGTTTAGGCAGCAAATGGATCTTGCAGATACTGGATCTCATATGCACCTCTCTCTTGATATCTCAATAACAACAATGTTCAAAACTGCGACATAATCGAGGTCCACTTCAAAAAGATAGGTATAATACATCAACAGCATCCACATTCAACATTTTCCCATAAGAGAGGGGCAACCAGATTGAATGATCCAAATAGAAATCAATATGTAATTTACTGATCCTCCACCGTTGAAAAAAAACGTGAAAGCAATTGATCTGCTGTCAAGTAGCAAAGCATATTTCACTGATGCTATACTAGTAGGATTCTACAAAGTCAGAGGCTCACAGGTGGCACATAAACTGACTGATATCTTCCAGTCAATGTTGCATTGGAAAACTGTGCAAGTACATAAGAATTACAAGAATACATCCACTGTCCACTTGTGTAAGTGAAGAGGAATAGACAGTCATGTGGCAACCATCTGGGCACCTTCTTGCTATCAATCACCAGCAAAATCGTTGCCAGAATTCTTCGGAAGCACTTTATGCATCACATTGCTCAAGAACTTCTGCCTGACAATCAGTATGTCGTCAGGAAATAATGCTTGATCACATTCATGGTGCTTGCAGCTCATCAACTTCTGAAGCCATGCCTGGAACAATACACTAACCTATACATGATGTTCATCAACATTGAGCCCTTGAACGAAGATAAAAGAAAATTGGTTGCCCAACGATATTCATCATAATGGTGCGGTATTATGTGATGGCATGCTTGCTCATGTCATGGATGATAGTGAGTCACTTGAGTTCGTCCCAGTCGACAAAGATTGTATTACTTCATGAAATGCATGCATATTATAACAGCCTTCTTCAGTATTACCTTCTATCATATGCTTACTGATGACTCTAAGACTGGGATAGACACATATACCAGACAGATAGCATGTTTTCAATCTGAAGAGACTGTACGCAACAACATCGTTACAGGAGGAGACTGTTCAGCAGCCCTTACCTTCTGACAAATGTTCCCTGGAATACCAAATGTGCATCTGATATGCAACATAGGCAGTACACTCTTGTGTGCAGTCCGCATTAATGATGAAACCAATGCCAAGAGGCTGAACCATTTTCGTATTTGCTGTGTGATGAAACTGATGATGATTTTATGGCACAACATTATTCCATACTGGGAGGTTCTCACAAGGGATAATATCCCAAGTCTCCACTCGCTGCTGCTGAAATCACAATTGTGATGGGCAGGCCATACCATGACCATGTCAGAAAAAAGACTACCAATGAACACCTTCTGCAGTGACCTGATGGGGGGTGGGAATGATTTAGACGTGGTCAGAAGAAATGATTCAAAGATTTCCTCAAATAGTCCTTAAAGTATTTCAACAACAGCTTTGGAAGAGTTCTCTCAGAATTGCTCCACTTGATGCAGCCTTAGCCATACCAGAGCTTCAATCTTTGAACTGTAGAGAATTGCAGAGGCAGTGTAGAAGTGCAAACAGCGTAAACCTCAAAACAGTAACATGTGCTGTACTGATCAAGCAAACCCAAAAGGCATCTCCTTTCAAGTGTGGCACAGTCAGTTAGGAGCACAAATCTCTCTAATCAGCCAGTCACATACTCATATAAATGAAACTAATTACTGACATTATGGCCATCTTTGAACTCAAAGGATGAACAGTTTTAATCGTGTTAGGAATAAGTGTCAATAAATAGCAGTTATATTCTTCACACACACACACACACACACCTATATATATATATATATATATATATATATATATATATATATATATATATATATATACGCACACACACACACACATTTTCTGTATAACCAATCTGAGCAAGATCATTTGAATCAATTATCTGGGTGGTTTCAACACACTTCATATATACCAGTGAAAACATTGTGTACTGCATCTTTGACTTTTGTTTGTGAATCTGGACACATTATATTGTTACTGTAGATTCATAAAAAATGACTTCATTCATAAAAGAATGAAATTTGCATAAGAATCAAGGTGTAGAAACTCAGTATGTTATATTAAAAAATACTTATTTCATAAGTTATATCACAATTTCGGCTTGAACAAAGTTCATTTTCCAACTTGAGAATGTTAAACTCAATATAAACTTTGGATGTCGCATTCCTATAATGAGTCCTGTATGTACAAATAAGTATCTTATGCACCTAATCCGTCTTGCACTTGGTTCATTTGCAATGGTTGGTCACTTTTGATAATGAGTATGACACCACTGATGACTGTTAGTTACCTTGATTATGATGCAGTCAAATAGGCAGTTGAAATGAGTTAACTGTGACCGTGAGTGCTACGTCTTTCAAAGGTAAGAGTTGCATACCTCTTTAGATGATACTGGAAACGAATTGACATAGTAGTACTATGCAGGTCAATGTTTGATGGATTTTAAAAATGAGGTCAGTAGAGCACAATTTGACGATTAAAGCACAGCCATTATATAGTCAGGTTACACTGAATAATCCGTGTGCATGCCGATTGACATTCGTCTTTTTATATACAAGAGGACATATTGGATTCATGATGACTACATTGAAACCACATTAAAGATAAAACTGAAACATGAATCGGTAACTCTTTAAAAGTTAGTGAAACCATTGTATATACAAAGTCTCTTAATGAAAATCTCTACTGTCCTGTTTTGACTCATCAACAAATTTTGACGGAGGCGATTACTATAACCTGTTAAAAGTTACTGATTTGAAAACTATGCGTACACCCATCATGGAATACATTTTTATTACGATTAGTCTTTATTGTACGCTTGGCTATGGACAAGTCTGTTATTTGTGCCTGTGTTACACACTTAATTTGAAATACCTTAATGTGACCTGAATTGTAATGTTTAGCTGACATTGATATAAATTATTGAAATATCTATAACTTCATGTACGCTGTAAAGGTCTGTATTATTCCTACCTTTGATATTTTCTTTTATAGGACTTTATGTTTACTTTATTTTTAATACTCTATCATTCTAAAATTGTCTAAACATCCATTTCTACAATTGTATTCATGATAGACAATACATTACCAAACAACACAAGACTAAAAAATTAGAAAATGTGTGGGATCCAATCTCTTTCAACATCCCCAAAAATAAACTAGAAATAATTAGACAAAATTGATGATTTATGTCGCTATCCCACAATAGTTAACACTCAGAAAGGCATGGGATAGATGGTAAAACTAAGTGCTGATGTAATGCATAAAGTCAGTATCCTGACAAATACATAGAGATTCAGGAATAACACCATTACATAACTTGAGCTGAGAGAACATTCTTCCAGAAAAGTACAAACCCAATCTCAAGAACAGGACTTCATGCCTGCAAAGATGGCTGTGTTCTTTCACTATCACATAGACTGAGCCCAATTGTTCACAACCACAATCTATCATGCAGCATCAGCCACAAGAACAACGTATGTTGTCCAGTTTCATGACGTGCTTAATGCCACCTTTCACTTCCTGCATACAACACCATACTTAGTGCCTCATTCTTCATAAAACCAGTGTCATGAACCAAGTTTAAAAAAGCGTTTTCATTGATTAGTCTAATCCACGTTGTGCTGCTAGGTACTTCCTTGTATGAAGCCCAATGTATTGTTTATAAGGCATTCTTATGAATCAGTCTAAAAAGGCACAATGCCTTTAAACACATTCTACATACAATGCCCAACAAGATATTTAATTACCCTTGTTCTCAAGCAGCCAAAGCTTGGAAGGGATGGTATCTATGTCAGGATATGTTAATGAATTATAGTGAACCACCATGATTAGTCAGTATCTCCCATGACAGCCCCATCTTTCATTGCCAATAACAGGCTCCCATTCAAGGAGAATAAGACCATTGTAACAACGTCCTGGACAATTCATCTCAAAGTCAACAACATAATCCAGTTTGAGTTCTGAAGTGGTATTTAAGACAAACCAAACTGTTGCATAATGGGAAACCACGTGTTTTCTTACTTCTCACAGAGTGAAAGGACATATCAGCACAGACACATTCCTGTATAAAGTGGGCTATTAATTCCACGTATTGGAAAAAAACCCAAAGTAAGTGAATTTGCTTTGCATCTTGGCTCAGGAAGTTAGAGCAGTCACCACAGTCATTGCATATTAGTAAAACTGCTCTCGAACTGCTGTTATTCATGGTGCGATATGGCCATCAAAGGGACACCACTCTTAACTGACAACTAGATGGACCGAAAACATTTAGCTTTATAGCTAGAAACAACTTAGTCTGATCTGGGTGGGCTGGATTTGCGAAATTATTATTAATGAAGATACATATTTTGTAAGGAAAATATTTTTCTATCTGTCAGGAAATATCTTAGATGGTTTTGTCTTCCAAATTTATTGCAGTTATCTCTCACTGCATTGATAACTGAAAATGTATAAATCAAATTTTCAACTTTTGTCTTTTAGGGTAACTTTCAACCATTATCTCACTTTCTGGGACATTGAAAATACAATTTTACTTTGTTTGAACCATGTTATTTAAATTCTTTTCACAAAATAGCTTCTCTTTTTGTACTACACAACAGTTCAGCTTGAATCATGTGTATTTCTGAAGGACAGTAATATGAGTACTGATGAGATCTATCCATCTTTCTCCTTGACTTTCCTTCATTTAACATTTATTTATGACTAGAATTATTTTCAGCAAACTCTCTTTAACACACTTGAAATAGAGTTTGCTTACAGTAAGTTGATGATAACTAATTTGAACTCATCACATAGTTCATTAGTTTTTCCAGGACTAAATAAAGGTTTACAAATGCATGCAAGGAAACCATTCTATTCAAATTAACAGTTGACCTTTTAACTCATTCGGACCTAGAGGTTTTTGTCATTTTTGTCTGAAATGTGCGTAGGAACGAGATTTGGGGTGCTATTTCTGAACACATCGTAATACAGCGGTTTTCAACAGATTATCCATGAGAATAATGCCTAGTTGTATTAGAAACATCAATTTCCATTGGTTATTTTGCTTGCGCATGAGCAGAAGGATAAAAGTTGGAGTTCTTTTTTTTTTTTTTTTTTTTTTTTTGCTTAATAGACCCATCATTTTCGTATGGAGACCGCAATTTATTCCAAATGCCCACCTTATCCTAGTTTTTGCAAAGGTTCACCTGTCTGTGTTCAGTTAAGACCGGTATGCCTTAGATCTGAGACCAAAAGGTCTAAAATCCGGACACAAAATCGCATTCCGATCTCGAGCGAATTTTGGGTGAAAAAAAACTGGGTCCAAGAAATGAGCTTTTTCTCTCTGTATTTTGTAGTGCAACTAGAACTTCCAGATTATTTGATACCATTTTAGAGCTATATCTGTCTGCTTTTTTTTAATACCACCCACGCTGGTCTATCTTAAATGGCCTCGATGCTGCAGGGCTTTGAAGTAGGGTACAGCCTCATCACGCCTACAGACGGGATCGGGGCTGAATCGGTTAATCAAGTTTATGGAAATTTCTTAGAAATTGTCAAAGAATGGCTCTTTTTGTAACTTATGTGCAATACTGATTCACAAATGATGAAATAAATAAGTAATATTCCGATTTAGTGATGTCACGAAAATTCACCCATTAACTCATTCGGCCCCAGAGGTTTTTGTCATTTTTGTCTGAAATGTGCGTAGGAACGAGATTTGGGGTGCTATTTCTGAACACATCGTAATACAGCGGTTTTCAACAGATTATCCATGAGAATGATGCCTAGTTGTATTAGAAACATCAATTTCCATTGGTTATTTTGCTTGCGCATGAGCAGAAGGGTAAAAGTTGGAGTTCTTTTGTTTTTTTTGTTTTTTTTTTGCTTAATAGACCCATCATTTTCGTATGGAGACCGCAATTTATTCCAAATGCCCACCTTATCCTAGTTTTTGCAAAGGTTCACCTGTCTGTGTTCAGTTAAGACCGGTGCCTTAGATCTGAGGCCAAAAGGTCTAAAATCCGGACACAAAATCGCATTCCGATCTCGAGCGAATTTTGGGTGAAAAAAAACCGGGTCCAAGAAATGAGCTTTTTCTCTCTGTATTTTGTAGTGCAACTAGAACTTCCAGATTATTTGATACCATGTTAGAGCTATATCTGTCTGCTTTTTTTAACACCACCCATGTTGGTCTATCTTAAATGGCCTCGATGCTGCAGGGCTTTGAAGTAGGGTACAGCCTCATCACGCCTACAGATGGGATCGGGGCTGAATCGGTTAAGAACCACTGTTTCTGGGTTTCATGCACACAAACTAATATAAATCGTATAAACAAATTTCAGAAGTGGTGTGCAGCTACTCTTAAGTGACTTCTCAGTTGAATAACAGTGTCGGCTGACATGTTTAAGTGTTTAAACTGTCTTGATTTGGACTAAAACGTCGCAAATAATTGGTGTATTTTGGTCAGTAAAGTCCTTCATAGTTTGTCATTTTTACAACTTTTTTACCAGTCATAGATGTATTTTAGTCTATGAAGTTCTTCGTTATTTAAAACATTTACCTGATTGATCCCTCGTCCAAGCCATCAAAATTGCCTCTGTCTATTCTGAATATCTCCATCAAACCTGTGATTATAGCAATCAAAATCGAGACTTTATGCATTGAAAAGACATTTACATATATTGGATCAAAATGAATCAGATTCATTGTCACTTAAACCTAAAGCAGACCATCCTGCCATGCTAACATAATGATGGTTCATATATCTGAGTGTAATATCTCATAAAATATTCGAGCTGTTTTTGTCATTGTGTATGCGTAAATCGGCTACATATATTTTTTGATAACGTATGTGCATATACATTTTAAGATGTTATGAGAACTACATGTGTAGCATTAACACATACTTAATATGAGAATTCTTTTTCTATAATAATTTGTACATGTTTCGAATGTTGTAATCCCCAGCGGTATTAACATTATTATTATTACTACAATGACCTAATTTTTCAATGGCAGATAAATATTCCAGAAGAGCAGTTTGTTTGGGTTGTTTTGCTCAGTGTCAGCTACAGATATGTTTGATTGATGTATGTTAATATACATTTTAAGGTAATATGAGAACCATATGTGTAGTATTAACACATAATTAATGTGTTCATTGTTTTTCTTTTTAAAATAATATGTACAATATTTAGAATGTTGTATTGCCCAGGGGTATTATTATTATTATTATTACAAGATCTTAATATTTTAGTGGCACAGAATAGCCTGGATTGTGCAGATGTAACGTTAAACCCTATACATTCATGTATGCATACAAATATATTGTACATATTAGAATTTTGTGTATTTCTATATCTTGAACATTTCAATATTTTCGTATGAAAAGCATTAGTTTGATCTATTTATCAGTTTTCATTCACAATTCAGTTTTTTGGCTCACTGGGATTTCATGTTTTACAGCATTGCTCGTAGTCTATTCTTTCCATTACTAAGAATATAACGTATTTCTAATAATACGACTCTTTCTAGATTTACCTTATCTGGCCCTTTGGACTTGAAAAACAGTCAATATATAGAAAGAACTATAACTAAAATTCTGATCCTGGTAGTAAATAATCAAACAAGTTATGTCCCTTGGCATACTTTGATACTGTCTTTGTAATAATTAAAAAACAACACATAAATATTCAGTAGAAAATTCACATTAGAAGTTATTGAGTAATTTATTTCTGGAAATACTTCAATTTATGATCAGTAAAGTGACGTGAGTACGAAAATATCATGCAAATTATTTTTCATCCCTTTGATCATGTTTAATATAGTATTCCCTGTGATCATGTTTAATATAGTATTCCCTGTGATCATGTTTAATATAGTATTCCCTGTGATCATGTTTAATATAGTATTCCCTGTGATCATGTTTAGTATAGTATTCCCTGTGATCATGTTTAGTATAGTATTCCCTGTGATCATGTTTAGTATAGTATTCCCTGTGATCATGTTTAGTATAGTATTCCCTGTGATCATGTTTAGTATAGTATTCCCTGTGATCATGTTTAATATAGTATTCCCTGTGATCATGTTTAGTATAGTATTCCCTGTGATCATGTTTAGTATAGTATTCCCTGTGATCATGTTTAATATAGTATTCCCTGTGACGTATTGTCAGTAGTTTGATTTGGATAAAGTAATTAAGTTTCACAGGCAATTCACATACACTGTACTTAGAAAACTAAGATTCATAGATTTATATAATTATGTATCCTATTCAGTACTACAACCACTGGTGTCTATTCAAGAAAATGGATACATCTAGTTAGCTTTTTAAGATAATTAAAATTAACCAATGAACAGTCAGGATAGAAACAATCCAACAAACTGAATGTCAGAAGTCACAATGTTTCCCACCTCAGAAAAAATGACAACAACGCTGACATTAAAGGATCAAACTCTTTTCCAAAGCAACTGTACAAAATATGCCAGTTTTGCTAAAAATAGAAAATGCTTTCATTGTTTGCTTCTAATAAATAGTTCAACATTTGATAGAAACATCCTAACATAGTCGACTTTCACATCTTTAAAATTGTACCAATGATGCTGATCAATCATCAGCTGTCAATCCCATTAATAAACATAGAACACTTTGAAAGCTTTCTAACATAATCTTCTGAATAACAAGAAATGTCTTTTTTTGTATATATATATATATATATATATATACTTTCAGGAGGAGACCTACTTCCTTACCCCATGTATGCTTCGTCAGGAATCTCCAAAGGAAATTATCCTCACTGAACAAGATCCCCAGATGATGTACGCTCCACATATGCGCTGCATTTTTACAGGGAAATATTTGCCACCTCCCATTTTCCATAGGCTTCTTGCTGCCTGTATTGCTCGCTGGCCAGTCGCAAAGAAGAAGGAGACATCCGAAAATCTCATTTTCTGTGGCTGCTGTGTTTTTGATCTTGACCTTTTCCACAGATTAACCTTGCACTTCAAGAAACATGTTGTGTTTGCAAGAATTACAAGGGTGGCGATTGATGACGTCAAGACCCCTGATCCAAAGTTCTGTACCACAGTTAGAAGGTTCATAACTCTGAATCTCTCCAAGATAACATCAGACCTTGGCCAGAACCTGAAGTATGAGCTTAACATGTCCCCACCATGTCAGACGTGGTTTGCTGATGAAGTGAGTCATTTTCAATATTTCTAAATGGAGACACAACATTATTTTAATATTGCCTTCTGCTCAGGTTTTGGTCTCCTGTAGTGGTGTCCAGTTGGCGTAGAAGTGCTTGAGTAATAGATGAGGTTGCTATAAACAATCATATAGCTCAGTAGAAGAATGGTTCGTAAGTTGGAAAATTATTTTAGTATATCACAAACTGTCCTGTGACATAATATGATATTGGCATGTGGCAGAAGTGGCAGTGGGAACATGTATCCTGACCATTGTCGGGCATAGATACAATTGTCTAGAGGATCTGTGTCCTGTCGTAGATAAATTCAAGTAGATATGCAGTCAGAACTCCAAAACATATCATGCAGTATACTACATGACAATTTGATAACTTCATTTTGAAGATTTAGAGGCAGTTATTTCGCAGAACACAGATGTGGTAGGAACTGTTTTGAGCCTTAATTGTTGATGAAATAATCTGCTTAAAATGGAATGAGCTGAAAATAATAAACAGATACAAATATTAACCAAACAATTGCATATCTTATATGTATTTTTTAACGTGCATACTTCATGGCAGATAGAAAATAAGTTTAATAGGTCCCAGTCAGAGCAAGTATGATTGGACAGATTTCCAAGCAGTCATCATGCACACTGTATCTGTAGGAGTGAGTTTCCTTAAAACTTGCTAAGTCTGTCACACCGATTTTCCTAATCTGCCATTCAACTGAACACCAGTGAACTGATTGTTGTATAAAGGATAACAGCATTGTTTATTTTATCAGAATGATTTTATTTGATCACTTATTTCGTATATGGATAAATTTGAGTATTATCCTGCTTTCTTGTGTTAATGCTTTAGCATCATCTGACAAATATATACATTTCTGTAATTTGTGTTCAACTAAAACTTACGAAATCTATTATGTTGTGCTACAGGTGGTATATAATTAATCTAATAGCATTATATATTTTACAAGAATGGTGTTTGCGTTATCTTACAAGATGTATGTAGCTTTTTTTCAAAAGATAAAAACTGACTATAACTTATAGTCAGATTTGAAAATGTTAAGAATATGGAATAGAGATTTATTTAGAATTGAACTGATTCAGTCACTAGTAATGAGAAACAAAACAATAACAACTAAATGATAATACTTTTAGTTGTATAATATATATTTAGAAACTAAGTTCGATAGCTGAGCCACCATTAAATAATTAAATAATCTCCTGTCTAGAGGTCAGTTTAGCTTTTTCCTATAGGTGGCAGATTAAGACAGATTTCTGTATTTCATCAAAGCTTGAATCTTCTATAAATTTTCAAGCCTCACACATAAACATTGTTTAGACTGATTCGTTTAACACTGTCATGTTCTCAATAGACCATCTTTGTATCTTTGATCTGGCTGCTTGTCGAATTCTACCATTTTTAAGATTTTAATATGATAACATGTGGAGTCTGGTTGTAAATTCTTATATCATTCATCGTTCCTTGTATTCTGGAAGCCTTATATGAAGTTCTAAATGACATTTGAAATTACTGTATATTGTACCTTATTGTACGATTCTTTTTGTACCTTATGGAACGATTGTTATGACTTGGAAGTATGTTTTTTGTAGCTATTGATTATGTATGTGGTAAGATAACACATTTGTTGAAGTATCACAATATTGTTCAATGACTGATATAATATTTTAATAATGGAAAGATAATATCTGCTTACTAGGTACTAATTGTTTATGTCCCTTCCACACATAGACAATAACAACAGTTCGTTTGTTGCTAATTCGGTACTTACAGGGATATAAAAAATTCTGCATGAGTATTGTAAATATTATAAGAAACACATGCACACATACATATTGCTAGGTAACAGTTAGGGGCATGTGTTAAATAACGGTAAAAACCGTATTCATAAATTTGGAAAGTGAGAGGATTCATTTTTGCTTTGGTTCTCATGTTTTATCATTGTTTACTACATACTAATAGTTTTGGGATCATAGTAAGCTCCTCTTTCATATTCTTATATATATATATATATATATATATATGATGCAAAAGATCGTTTTAAGCCATCAAACATTTCTAAAATTCACATTTCGGTATGTATCAGTTATTTGAAATAAACAATAACACCACTAAAGAATGTTAATAACATGGAAAAGTTTATATAAATCGAGATGTACAAAATGAATTGTTTTTATTTGCATTTTATCCAGTGACTGTCCCCATGAAGTCAGATCAAAAATGTTATATTATTAAATTTCAACAAAATATAAGAAAATATTTTTTCTACACTGTTTGCATTAGCATGTTGATCAGCTGAATTGTCATTTGATATAGCATGGATCTCATTAAAATATTGACCTTCCTTTTTCTTTAGCTGCATGATCCTGATGCACCCATCACCCCCGAGCACATGAATTATGCTCGCCTCTGTGTTGCTCTTTTAACTGTTGGTGCAAAGGTTCTGAGAGACATTCTTCTTACACACTTTCCTGTGCCATACAAGGACATCTACCAAGCAATCTTTGGTAATGTATTGAAACTCATCGCAAGGCAGGGAAGACCGCTCCTTAAACCTGATCAGGTTCTGCTGGTTTTCCCCGATCTCATGAGGGGCAAAGTAGGAACATTGGACCAGTTTGATCTTTCCGTGTTATATATTCTGATTAGAAACGTCAGCACAGTTCCTGCTCCAGTAACCGGCTGGGACATTGACCCATATGATCAACCAAGGGATACATCTCTAGGGGCTAGTGTGGAGCGAATTCGTTCATATAGGAATCGTATCAGTGGCCATACCGTAGATGGAAAGATTAATCAACACGACTTTGAAGACTACTGGAACAAATTTGAAACTGTGCTTCATGACATTGAAGCTATAATTGGTGGACACATATACAGCCAAGAATTGGAGAAGCAAAAGAGACAGGTGATCTCCAGCTATGAAGCATGCTAGCTGAAACAACATGTATGAAGCACAGGCAGTAACAGGTACAAAGTATACATACAGTGTACATGACATGATGGCAGAGTACTGAACAACACTTATCATGAAAAAGGGGTTGGAAGGTTGGTTCTAGCATAACCATCCTATTGCTTGTATAAGACTTAAATTTGAGATCGTTCTGGATACTTAACGAGTATTTATCAGTGGTATATCAATATTGAAAGTTTAACTCATGGATATTAATGGGAGTATTTAACAGTAGAATATCAATACTGAGTGTGAAACTCATCGATACTTAATAAGTGTATTTAAAACTCGAATATCAATACAGAGTGTGAAATATTTGGATACTTGATAGATGCATCTAACAGTAGAATATAATTATTGAATGTGAAAGTTTTGGTTTCTTAATGGTATTTATTTAACAGTAAAATATCGTTATTCAATCTTAAGGTCTTGGGTACTTAATTGGTGTATTTGAAATTAGAATATCAATACTGGATGTAAAATCCATGGCAGAATTTGCTGTCAAGTAGACAAGTATACCCATGTCCTTCAGAATCTAAATAATGTCTTCATGTCATCTGCAAGTATTATTTCTTCATAGTATAATGCAGTGTCATACAGATTTATTGAACCACTCCAGTGGCCTAGTGGTTAGAGCATCCGCCTCAGATGCAGGAGGTCGTGGGTTCGATCCCCGGCGAGTCATACCAAAGACTTACAAAAATAGTACTAACAGCTGCCTCACTTGAGGCTCAGCATTAAGATGTTAGTGTTAGGACTGGTCGGCCTGGTGTCAGAATAATGTGACTGGGTGGAACATCATGCTACATGTCTGCGGCATGATGCCCCAGTGCTAGACATTACTATAAACTGCCACACTGCAGCCATCGTAGCAGTATGACTGAAAATTGTTAAAGCTACGTTAAAAATCCAAACACACATACACACACACAGATTTATAGTGGCTTATATCATATGCACATAATATTACATCACAGTTCTGTACAATGGAAATAAAATGCTGTGTTCCTAATCTGTTGAACTGCATAATACAATTATTCATCATTTATCATTAGAAAGTGAATTTTTTATATTAAAAATGCGAACTTTACCACAGTGAAAACAGCTGACAATAATATTGTTACAAGAATGTTTTTATTTAAAGAGTTTATACTATTTGTCTAACGGTTTTCAAAGAGTAATCACTGGAAGGCCATATACTAGGAAGGGACAGAAACTTCTCTTCTTTAGACCTTAAGCAAAGGCTCATGTTTGGCTTTTCCAATGATGTATATGTTATGGTATCATCAGCATTACTTTGATGTCAGTGGAAGTGGATGCTTTGCCTTATATTACTTTGACATCTACATTACTTTGATGTCAGTGGAAGTGGATGCTTTGCCTAATATTACTTTGACATCTACATTACTTTGATGTCAGTGGAAGTGGATGCTTTGCCTAATATTACTTTGATATCTACATTACTTTGATGTCAGTGGAAGTGGATGCTTTGCCTAATATTACTTTGACATCTACATTACTTTGATGTCTGTGGTGGTGAATGTTGTGTCAAATATTACATTAACATCTACTTTCACTTGATCTCTGTGGAAGTGGTTGCAAATGGTACCATGATATCTATATTACTTCGATGTCTGTTAAAATTGATGTATAATTGTACTTTGACATCTACGGTGCTTTTGATGTAGGTGGAAGTTCCTGTTACATCAAATGGTACTGTGATACCCACATTATTTTATGCATGTGGAAGTTGATATTATGTCAAATGCTAATATGACTTATACATTACTTTGATTTCTATCGAAGTTGATGTTATGTCAGATAGTTTGACTTTAATTTGACATTATATACATTTTGTGGTAGGTTAAGGTGATTTGTTACATATTTTATTTAACTTTGGGCTATTATATATGAAAAAATATGTCTCTTCATTCGTCACATACAATTATGGACTTTATTTTAATTTCATAATTTGTATAATGCACTGGTTGCTAGTTCTAGTTTCTAGCAGTCCATTTGATTTATTAAATTGGTAACTATAACAAGAACTGTATCTTTTTGTCAGAGCTGTCCCATAAGAGTTACTGCCTTTGATCTTAGTGGAAGAGGAATGCTTGAGGGATCCCATGCACAAAAGAAATACCTTCAGATGACATTATTCCATGCCAAGAGTCGCTACTGTATGTGATCATTTGAAGACTCATGTATTGTGTATAATCTCATGCCAGGAGACACTGCTGTATGTGGTCATTTGAAGGACTACCTTTACTCTCATGCCAACAGACATTATTTTATGTGGACATAATTAGGACCAAGCATTGCATATAATCCCATTCTAAGCGACGCTATTGTATGTGGCCAAACTTAGAACCCAGCATCATAATCCCATACCAACAGATTCTAACGAGTGTGGCCATAATTTGGACCCAGCATTATGCATAACCCCCTTACAAAAGCAACACTTATGTGTATGGCCATTATTATGATCCAACAGCAAGCATAAACATCTAAGAGTCTCTGCTCTGTCTTTGATGATAATTATGACCTAGTATTGTGCATAAGCCCATGCCAAGAGTCTCTCCTTACTGTGTGTGGCTATACTTAGGTCCAAGTTTTGTGATACCCACATTGCAATGCTTGGTCCATAGCATGAATCTGTACGTACTGGTGTGTGGCTATAATTAAGGCCAAGTTTTGTACATAATCCCACACCAAGAATCTCTACTAACTGGTGTGTGGCTATAATTAAGACCAAGTTTTGTACATAATCCCACACCAAGAATCTCTACTTACTGATGTGTGGCTATAATTAGGACCCCGTACTGTGATGCATAAGCTCTAGAGAATTAGTTGAGAAATTCATTGCATGGTCATGTGACTGGTCATTTTGGTGTACAAGTTGTAATCAGAAATTGAACATATATAGTGTTATTAATGGAGATTAGTCCTGCTATATATCAAAAAGAGTGAATCCGGACAGTGCTTTCACTAAGAACAACACATAATCTTCCATTCAAACATTAAGTAAGGTAGTTGGTGCAATTTAATTGTATAATTTCATCACTTTTTGGTCCTTCTTATGAAGCTTGCAAATATATTCCTTAAAGTATGTTTTGATTTTCAGGTAAAAACATTTATTGACATATTTTTTTGTAGTCATCCTTATATATTAGTATAATTGACTATATGTATATTTGTTTAGCAGACTGAGTATATTTTTTAAACAGACTACATGTATATTTGTATAAAAAACCTTTGATAACTATTGATGTTTCTCAATTGGCATTGTGGCAGTATTTGAATTTAATGTCCGAAAATATGCTGTGTATAAATATCTTGCTTAGAGGAAGTGACAGAATGTAGCTTTTTAGCAGATTTGTCTTCATAAAGTTTCTCATTTTTACCACTGGATTAGATTAATCTGTATAATTTGTGTTCTCGTATATATGTTATTTAGTCAAACATTAGCTTGGATGTATAGTTGATATTGATATTTTATTATACCAGACTCCAGTGTGCTTTTTCATGAAATACTTCCAAATATAATTGCTGTCATTAACCTAAACTATCTGGTCCCTCCAGTTTTTCAGATGCTATCCCGGGACATGTTAGGACCATAAATCAGAATTTAAAACAGCAAACAGGTTTCCTGAATATTATGAATTACCACATTTCATTTTTCTACACAGTTAAATAGATTCTCATTTTGTTGGGGTGAAATGATACACCTGTGCTGCTTATCGATACATTACATGATACACAGCCTATGATAATATATGTTATTGATATACATATTTATGGATGATCTTTCACTTAAGACAGTCTATCAGTGGTATTTATATGCCATTCTCATCCATGAAAATGCGACAGAAGTACTGTATTAGTAGTCAGTGATTTTATTTAAACGTTTTAGGTCATTGCAGGCTGGTTCATTTGATCAGATGCAAGATTCTTCTTGGTCACTACACCCTTTGTTTTGCACTGCATGAATGCTTTCAGAAACGTCTTAGTACTAATTTCATATCTTCACTTAAATGTAAAAACCTGACAATGCTAAGCAGAACAAATATCACAGTTTCCACATGCAAGGAATATAGAACAAGTCCTGGAGTAGGTAGAATACCAATAAAGCTCTCACATTTTACATTCTACAGATGCAAAACAACTGCCACAGCCACATGTGTTTGTTTCCGACGAGGACAAAATATTGAAAACACCTATTCCCAGTCTATAAAAAATGTGACAACTAGTGCAGTTTGAAATCTGCCAATTGCAAATTCTACACTACATATGTTTTACCCGTTGACACATTCAGTCACTGATTAAATATCTCAGCACGAAATGGGCTATTCAATATTTATGATTTAAATGCTTTTGAGTTCATTGAATAATCACTTTTGCAAAATTATTGTTATATCGTTGAATCATTTCACCACTTTCAATTAGATGTGTATTATTTCTGCAAATAGTTTAGCACACACTGGGCATAGATTAAAGTCATAAATATCTAAGTAGTTATCTAAAGAATGTACGTGGAACTGCGATAAGATATTATGCTGAGTTATACTAATATCGTTTGTCAAAAGAGTATAATTTTATGCAGGCAATGGTTCACATTTGGTAAATGGAGGGAGAAATATTTGACCATCCAGTCCATATTTTGCATGAAACCAGTAAGATTAATATTTTGTTAAACAGCGTGGGAACTGAGTTTTCCAAATGTTTATCAACATTTAACCTTCTCGCCAATGGGCTTCTTGTTCCAAGATGATTTGGTCATTCTTTTTATAACAATACATAATGGATACTAAATTATTCCATATACACATGACTATACATTGGCAGACTCCGTATGATTTTTCACTATTTTGTGGTCATTTATCATGAGAGACCCCCATTCTGTATGGTTATGCAGCACAACTGTAAGTTAGACTTTCTACTATTTTGTGGCCGTGTATTCTGAGATCCCATTCCATATGGTTATACAGCACTACTGTCAGTTGGAATTTCTAAAATTTTATTGTCTTTTATTTTTTAGAGGACTTCATCCCATATGGTTACCTTTTCATCACATATTTGCATTTGGTGAGAGATAATGCAAACAAATGTTTGAATGTATTCTTCGATCCATAGAAGACCACTTTGTTCTTAATTGATCAAACAGCTGACACATCTTCATGTTTGATTCCGTAACCTCTACAATGCAGCAAATACTTTATGTTTAATACAGAGTACATATAGTTTTCTCATTATTTATCTTTTCAACATGAAAAGTTTATTTGAAAACAAACTGCAAAAGAAAGGAAAGTAAAAACGAAACTAAACATATATTTATTACTTTAATGTGAATGGAGATCGAAGCATGAGTTTTGTACAAAAGGATCGAATCTATTATTACACTATTTTTTTTTCTAAACACATCAACATAATGGCAACTACATATTGCTGAGAATTACTGGTCAGACTGGAATTATATCAAGTATAGGGTGCATTGAATCAAACAATAAAATCCATCATGCTATCATTCATCCAGATTCAAACCAAACGTATGCTGATCAATTGAATGATATTACTAGAAATGCATACTATTGTTTGCATGTGTCCATGTATGTTTTGGCACTGATGTGTCTGAGAGTTCTGGAAATGTCCATGCCAAAAGCTTGATATATAAATACAATTTGAAATGGGCAAGCATCTTTGTTTCACCATTAGTTTCACTACCACGTGATATTAAACTCGTGGTTTTGTCCCATTCCATTTGAATCTAGCCTTTCAGTAGCTGAAATGTGCTTCACAGTTGACTACATACAGGATAGATACTACAAAATAGGACGTATGTGAAGCAACTCTTTCAGGATATCACTTTATCACCACTAGGTAGCTACCGAATGTTCTCCTTTTATGTGCTGATATTCTTATTGCATTAATTATGCCTACTGTAATCCCATTTTCCTTAGCAATCGGTTAATAAAGAAAACCTTTATCAAATACAGACTCAGAAACTCTAAGGTCATGGTCAATGATTGTAAGGAGAAACATATTTTCACAATATAACTTCTGTTTTCCAAGATGTGCAGTACTTTGTTGTGTATAGTTTGTGTTTGAGCTAAGGAAAACTACTACCAGTTGAGAAGTCAAAAGGTAAAATAACAAGGTCAATTAGACCAACAATAATGAAATATGTTTCACAAAATAAAATGAGGATTCCATGACCAAAGGTTACCAATCTATGTTGATGGCTTGCATATAGTGCATGGAAGAAACCTGCTCATCTTACAATCAAAAGACAAGCGCTCAGGGTCATGTGAGTGGATGATTACATTTGTTTGTTTCACAAATTAATACTATTTCTACATCGCATACATTGACCTAAATGTGTGGAATACTTTCAATTGTGTAAAGAAGAATAGTATCAATTTTGGAGTTAAAAAGTGATGCATAATGCAATTTCAATTCACTGTCATCATCATCCTCATTATTTGTATGAACTTTTTATGGCTGTTGTTGTTGTTGTTAATAATTGGCCCCTTGTATATCATGGCAGCAGACTTATTTTAGAAAAGGCAGTAATCCAACCAATGATGTTCAGTCACCATCATCCTTTCAGTTTTACTAAGGGGAGGTTTGCTATTAATGTTATTGTTATTAGTAGTAAAGATTTGTTCTATTGCCCATTATTACGAAACATATATAGGACAATTAAGGAAGTGTTGTGTTGAAATGTTTTTTTAAAAAGTTGATAAAACGTTACAGATCTGTCAGGTACAATCAGAATACCCATATTTTCTTCTGTAAGGTGGCAGGGGATAGTTTCGTAAATTGATTTGTGTCCAATTTCTTAACTTCAGGCTATGGTGTGACTTTTCAGCTGTTATTGTTTAGTAATTAAAGATATGGATATATCTGTGAATGATTTATTGTTTCTGGCTTGTGTTGTTCTTGAAATTTATGTCAGGCATGTACACCTTCCACAGCTACTTTACAACTGTTGAAGAATTGAAATGCCAATATTCAGCTAGGAAGAAGATCTAGTGCCTCCAATTGCAGTAAATGCGTGGGTTCGGGACAAATAGAATATCTAAAAAAACGGCTGTGTTGGCAACTATTTTAAATTGCATCAGCCTGTTTAGTGCACACTGTTGTTCAGAATTGTCATCTAGAAAAGGGCTTGTGTCTGCACTGTGATAATCACATGGTAGCAAAAATAACATTCGGACGTGAAAAATGCAGGTATAAATTTGGCGTTGGGGTGCATAAACTTCGACTGTTATGAACTGTCATTGGCTTCTCTGGTCAAGTGGATAATGTTATTATGCTTTGTTTTAATATAGCTATACCAACAATATGGGCCTTTTCTCCCTCCCTTGTGCATTTTATTTTTTTAAGAGTATTTTTATGCTAGGCGGGGAAATGTGGCAATAAATGTGTGCATAAAAACTGTCCCCTGCCACCTCAGGACATGTAGCTATTTGTAAGGATAAGGTTTGTATGAAATAAATATGTGGATGTTTGTAGGGACAAATGTTACTGATCCTCATCATTAAATATCCCACCCACCCAGTCACATGATTTTGTATGTTAAATGTATTTAAATGTTTTATATTGTAAGCATGTATTGATGCCACTTTATTATATCATGATTTATATTCACCTTTGCATGAGGTTGTGTGTGCATGTTTGTCCATAATATGGTGTGAGTGACCCTCAACAATCCCCGTTGCCCCTCAACAATCTCAATTTCTTCTACTGTTTGGTTTGGTGCATGATCATCATTACGTCCTAGGATACTAACATCAGTTTAAGAATGTATTGTAGTGGTATTAGGAAAACACATCCAGCAATACATTTATTTTTATATGGTTTGTCTTTTGCCATTGAACGTGTTTGTCTTTTTTGTCCTTAAAATAAAAATTCGAAATGCCTACCAGCTTTCTGGTTAAACCACCTAGGCCACCAGATTGTTGTCTATCCTATCTGTATCCCGTATTTTCTAGACAGTTTAGAAACCAGTTGCAGGCATATGGAATGAGACTCTTTTAAATCTCAGCAGCTAATCCCATATACCCTTCCCAATATTATCGCAAATTACAGAAATACAAACAGTATAAGACTGAAGTTGTAGTAAGCTTCACTACTATTAATATTTTGATAATTTTAACTTTTATTCTGAGAACATTTTGATGGTGTACACGAGGTGTTTGAGATAACTCATTACACTGCAACTTAAAAGTCATTTTAAGAATAACACCTTGAATATATGCTGATAGTTGCTCTTAGCTGCCATTCTGATCACATCGGCTATTTACATAACAAGAGTAAACGTATAGTGTATGATTGCATCTAGTTATGTGTCCGCTCTTGTGGTCTAAGTTATTCGAGCGTCTTCCTTGTATGCGAGAGATCGCTGGTTGGAACCCCGACCAAATCATACCAAAGACTTACAAAAGAGATACTATCAGCTGTCTCGTTTGGCGTTCAACATTAATAGGCTAATGAATGGACATCACTATAGACTATCACACTGCAGACATGGTAGAGATAAATCCTAAAAAGAACTGTTAATATTGAGTTAAAATTAAAATAAAAAATAAACAACATGCACACAACTTCTCGATGAATCAGATGGTCAATGCAGTGGACAGAAGAGGTCGTCCGAACATATTGCAGATTCATGTTTTGTCAAACAATTCTTGGAAAAACATTTTTTTCTTCTGTAGATTATTTCACCAATATAATTTGGACACATGTTCTTCGTAGAAATAATAAATTTGGTCTCAGTGAAATTGATTTTTTAGCATGCACAAAATGTGTTCCTTTATGTCGTTAGGGGAAAGTGCCACACACTTTCAGAGTCGCGTAAAGTCCACCCGGAAACATATATAATCCATCATTTTCGTCAATAGAAAAGAAAGACAATGACACCGGAAAGTAACAATCCCCGACCCCAGACCCCTCTCCTTTCCCCTGCAAATCCATGCAAGTATTTTTTTGCATATCATCTAAGTTGATATATTTGGTTGTGTCTAACTTGCTCAGCAACGGTTGTTTTTATGACTGGTACGAAACTAGCATATTGCTCAATTTTGGTGATCAATGCAGCTAGAAGATGGTTACTTAGCGATGCAGTGTGGCACTAGGACTTATTACCTAGCTAGTCTATTGTGTCTAATATAAGACGCACCGTCTAGTGGTAATCGTAATATTAGCTAAGTAAGAATGTGTGTATGGGAAGGATTATCGTAATGTTAGATACATAATCAGCATGGCAAGAACAATTCATAGAATAGTTTCTCATTTTCAGATGATTTAAAGAAACACGTTTCACTTAGTTTATATACTTGGCATCCCCTCCCCATATTAACAGTGATCGGTAAAACACTTCCGGTACCTGAGAGCCAGCAGATCACTGTCAAGCTCCATCTTTAGTGACAGTGCGTAATATCCGTAAATGTTTTCGTGATGCATTGTGTCAATATGAAGCTTAATCAACCAGTTACTGAATTTTATTGGTATGTTTCCAAAGTAGCTGTTTTGGATAGTGTCACGTTTGTCGAATGAGATCAACAACTAACCAATTGGGAGAGACAGATTTATTAATTAACGTCAGATAATATTGTCTTCTAATTTATGCCATGCACCAACAAAAGTAAAAGCAGTAAATATCGTAACGCTAGCAGTTGTCATGCAGTATTTAACCATCTCCAGTTGGAATCGAATCCATTGGAACCAAGACCCAGCTGAACATGTTGTATAAGATATCGAACAACCTTGTGGACATACCAGCGAACAATGACCTTACCCTAGCATATAGCCAAACTAGGGCAAACCATAGGGATACAAATCCAATTAAAGTCAGCATGGACAAATTGTTTCAAGTTCAGCTTCTTCCCAGATACAATAGAGACTTGGCACAAATTATCATCAACGACTGCAGAAGCTCCCGACTTGGTATTTCACAAGCAATAGCTTTCCAAAATCGCATTCTAATGAACTATTCAGCTATAAGTAAGGGCTATGCCAATTGATGTTCATTATCTGATCGCCGCTACGAAAGCCGGACTGGTCTGAGTATGGAGGGACGAAAAGATACACGGACACTTTTTCACTTGTTTCTGCCTTTCCTGTCATTACTTTTTTGACTGTCCTTTCACTTCCGTCTTTACTTTATTTTTGACCACACACCACCCGTTGCTTGATAGTCAAGCATTACTGCTTTAAAGCATTTATACATAGGATAAGAATCTTTTAGTGAAAGTTTCTTCAGCTTGCATCGCTGACCTCTCTTATCAACTTGTGATTCAGCTCTCAACGTTAGACTCACATAGTGAGAAAGTATGTCATATGATACGTTAATCAACACTTAAAGGGTACACTGCCGCAGTGATGATGGAGATTATACACTTCACCTCGCAATGGACTTTCTGATGTATACAGCTACTATATAATTGTTCTATTAATGCTTGGTGTGAATGAGCAACCTAGACAGCGAGCCGATTTAATGCTACTATCGTTGTGATATTATCTTTTGCAGCTTTTCTTTTCGATGCATTGACAATGAAGTATGGATATAAGTCTGTACAGATATAAATATCAGTAAACTGAATTTCATTGCTTAAAACATATTCACTTAAGCCTTGAAATCATTTTCCAAGAGCATTATGTTACTTTTGTAACATGTACCTTTACGCCAACAAACCCATTCAATTTTCCTTTCGAAAGGAACGAACGTTTTTCTTTTATATGAAACACGAGGAGCAGAGTTCATTTGTAACGCGCTACCGTTCATATGTATCAGGTTGGTTTTCTAAAAAAGTTATTTTTGATACACATGACGTGAACTGTCACTGAGAGATATATTTCGTTGATAACTAACGAGGACCTGATTATATTCATCAAATGCTCAGTTTGTTAATATAATTATTTGTGTTTACTCAGTGTACTATTACTAATCTACATCCTTAAGTGAAAGCGTTTGGTAAATATAATTAGTTTTATTAATGACTTATTCAGAATATTTTAAATGTTTACATTAAAGAAATTCCCCATTAAAATGAATGGGGGTTTTTGTCTTCAGTTTTTCCCCGTTTTCAAGTCGCAGACAGCAAATTGCATCATATTTAGTTTGCTCTATATTTGTGTATGATCAATAAAACCCGTTTGAATTAGTCGCCGGTTTGTCAGTAAATGACTTAATTTTAGGGATTTGTATTCAATGCAATTTCTTCTCTTATAATTCAAATGTGTATTATATTTTGTTCTTTGTGTGTTCTAAGTTAGCGAATTCTGTAATCAGATATGTTGGACAAGTCTAGCAAGAAAGAGCTCTACTACATCAGCAAGTTTTCCATGGCATTTATCAGTCCACAACCACAACAACCACATATTTGGAAAACAAAGATATATTGTGGTTTGTAAATTATCGTTACAAAAACGGAAAACTGACCTAACAATTTGTCTTCACGATGAAGCATAGGTTAAGTTAATCACTCGAGGTGATGACTTTATGCAAGCGATTGATGTTTCTCCGGTTTCTAGAATTATAATAAACAACGCCTAAAATCGTGCGGGAACAATTTTAATTTTAACCTCATAATGAATAGTTTGCCTTTTCCTTACGGTTCAAACAGAGTACCTCTCGCATCCCAGCGAAGTAAAATAGCACTATCACCTCCGTTAAAAGGCTCACACTATCTGTAATCTCTCTATCGAACTGAGATAGTACCCGTCCAAAAGTTGGGCATGATGACGTTTACCTTTAATCATTAGTACATCATAATTTGCTGAAATTACCAACCAAACTGATTTCATAAAACGTTATGAGAAAATTGTCTCATGACACTAGTATCCCCACGGTTTTTCATGTTGAAATAAAGATTAGAGCCATTGTGAAACTCGTTGAACACAAATTTCAGTGACTTCTAAATTTTATTTTCCAGAGTTTAAAACACAACACCTTTAATTTATAGACCAAATGAACGCGATTGTGCTATTTGGCTAATAGCCCATATTTTGATTGTGCAGAGAAATAGAATAATAGAAATGGGCACGGTAAGGATTACTTGTGGTTACATCAGTGGTTTAAACTGTTTTCTTTTTTGTAAGACGTTGTGCGCAATTGCTTACTTAATATAGTCAAACAAATTTACAATGATATAAAACACTACAGTAGAATACAATATTTTTCTGCAAATAATTATCTTAAAATGCATAATTGGCTCCTGTCTTCATAAAGGAAGATATTGAAGTGGAAATTATTGCATACTAACAAACTGCATTCAAGATCATACTTCATTATTCATTACATTTTTTGTATGATATATTCTATGCAAAAACCAATTATGAACGTCAAACATTGATGATGTTCACACTGAACTGAAGGAGAAAACAAATGATGAAAGGGATACTAAATTTTACCTGTTAATAAACCTTCTTTGTTCTTAACTATATTAAAAAAACTGTATCGTATCAGTGAGCAAAAAATTGATACAGTGACTTCTAAAGGCGATTAGTGTGGTATATACGCAATGGGGAGTGCCAAAGAAAAGTACCAAACAACATACGAGTTTTAAATATTTGAAATAAATCTCCACATGAATCATGTAAATAGTCGTTGACTCAGTTTAAATGACCGGTATAGATTCCGTATTATGTGCTGCCCATATGTGTTACGTTGGTTAAACAAATGGTAAAAGTCGATGATGCCGAATGAGATAGAGTACTAACAACCACTATGCGATTTTAACGCTCATCACACTCATAATCATATTTGTTGCATAATATTTGTCATTAGTTACAAAAGCTTTAGTCGTTGACATTTTTACAGCAATGGCGTCTGATAACTCTTTCACACCGTACACACACCCTCTGATAATTCTGTCTCACTGCACACAGGACATCTGATACCTTTGTGACAGTGTTCACACACCCTGTGATACCTGTCACATGGCACACGTGCCTCTGATATCTTTGTCACACTATAGAAACACCGTCTTATTCCTGTCACAATGTACACATGGCATCTGATATGTTTATCACGTGAACACAACTCTGATACCTCTGTCACTTTATTCATTTCTGCTACATAGATAGCTAATCAGAATACGACGGACATATCCAGTAAATTCGACTAATGTCCATAAACCCATTATACACTGTTTTAGACGTAACTTTTATGTGTCGAGAGCAGCAGATAATATCTGTAGATAATATTTCTTTCACTAAATGTGGTAATAAAAAAACATTTAGTAGCAATAATAAATGTAATAACAGTAGCCCTAATGGTAGCAGCAGCATTGGTAGTTATTGTTGATTTTTTTGGGTTTAACGCCACTTTTAAGCACATGATATATAAGGCATACAGTATAACTCGTGGAGGAAGAACCCCGGATACCCCAGTATGAACCACTAACCAACGTGCAGTTATTGGTAAGCTTTCTCATGTATCCATAATCCACCTTGAAGAGTCAGAGACTCGAACCCACGAGGACACAGTTGAGATGGCAGTGATGCGTGAAGGCAAGCGGTTGAGACCATTCGGCCACCTGAGGCCCCAGTAGCAGCAGTAGTAGTAGTAATATCACACGAAGAAGTTGGTATTTGTAGTAATAATAGCTGAATGAACACTAGAATTAGTTACGGCAGTAACAATAAAGCGCCCCCAGTTAGCTAGAAAGGCCATGGGAAAGTGACGGCCATATGCCCATTACAACGAATGGAAGCCTCTTTGTACAATAGATAACAAGCTAACAATCAAAACTTATTCGAAATAAACCATCATGATAAAAAATTCAATGATCCTGATTAGCCAAATATGAGCTCGGAATGAGTTATTTCTATTATGATTCGCATACAGAGCCGTGTGAATCTAATAATACAAGAGTATGAAATGAGAACAACTTACAACTTGCTATGTTGTTGAAAGATGCGACCTTCAAAGGAAATCTGTGGGTAAGGTGCTTTATGTCAGTACACAGGTATAACGTTTTACTCATTAATGTGAGAAGCTTGCAACAATATCCATATTTAATTATGTAAGCCCTTGTATGTTACCTACGTGTGTCGTGTGGCTGATTTGGAAGATTTTGGTGGCCTGGGGTGGATTTCGGAGATTAGCACCTAGAAGAGCTGTAAAATATGAAAGACCTAAAACCTCATATGAAGACTAGAGGTTTATGCATCCCATGGATTAAATGTTACATTCTTGCAAAATGTCAGAGACCATGAACCTTACGTTATAATATGCGGTTAGGATGACCAGGCTTGTTATCAAAGTGTTTTCAGCCAATGCCCCGTGTGAAGATAAGACCCAGACGGACAGAAATGAAAAACGTTCAAAGCATATTCAGAAGATTCGGCGTCGTTGGAATGTTCCTGGACAGATCTATTGCTAAATTAAGGACGTCTTTGATTCAGTACTTATCCCAGTGGAAGGTTGTGCTCTAGCGATCTGGGCAAGAGGCATTGTTGAGGTTCGAATTTGGTGGTACAGAAACGTTTCTATTACATCCACTGTAAGACTACCCGTAAGACACTTTAGAAGTCTGAATCTGTTCATTGGTTTCAATTCGAGGGCATCTATCGCATGGTGCATCCAACTGATCCGAATCTATTTGTTCTACCATCATCACGTTGAATATTGGTTTGAGAGGTATGTAATGGCTCCAAAGCGAGACAGATGGGAAGTGTTTGAATTGCATATCTCCGCCATGGGAGTAGTTTTCAGTGTTTTTGAGTAAGGAACAACGTAAGTATACATTACGTAATACAAAGTAAAGGCTGGCATAAGTAGTCAATGTATTGGCCATATAAGTGTGAGTCGCCCTGTTGATCACGTAAGCTCTAAAGCCCGTTAGTTCTCATGCATCTGCATTGTCAAATTACGTTGAGTTGTTGTTGTTGTTGTTGTTGTTGTAGGATTTAACGCCATTTTTCAGGATAAGATAGGCGATACATGGCGGCCAGTATAGTTGGTGGAGGAAGAACCATGGAAAACCCTGCGAAGAACCACCGACCCACGAGAAGCTACTGGCAGGCTTTCTCACGTACCAACGTTAGCCGAGCCTGAGACTCGAACTCGCGCAGACAGAGGTGAGATGGCAGTGATCCGTAACGGCGAGAGCATTAGACCACTCGGCCACTCCGGGCCCCTCAAATTACGTTGAAGAGAAGCAGAGATTACTAATCCAATGACAATGTCATTCTCTTATATTTCAAACCAGTTTTAACAAATCAGACAGAAAACGTGTATCCACTACCCAGACATCGTGCAAATCTAGACGGGCAGCGGTGTAAGTTTTGTCTTTCGCGGTGAGATCTGTGTAATAGGCGTCAGAATGGATCTAATATCGGCGACACAAAAAGTTTACAGGTAACTGTTTCTAGAGAAAGAAGGCTTTACAATATCCATGGTAGCTGTTCTTGGCAGACAAACGAATAGCAAATTCCTTGATTACACTGGTCAACAGTGAAATCATTACTGACTTGAAAAGGCCCTAATCTGTAGTATTTTGGTGTGCCGAACACGAATATAACCGTGAAAAATTTGTATTGGCTCTCGTTTTGAAGATATTCATATACCTCATTTTCTATGTTTCACTGTGTAAATTTCTCCAGTAGGACTGCAGCAACATCCGGAATAATGATGTAACATTGCATAATACCATCATGCTCACATCATCCACAGTTGATTGCATCATTTTCTGATGCAATGCAATACTAATGCCATGCGGCTGCTGAAGTAAGTTGACGTCAGCAGTGTACTATACATGTGTAGGCCTATTATACTAATGCCAGGCGGCTGCTGAAGCTGACGTAAGCAGTGTACTATATAAAGCCCAATCAGATAGGTTCAGCATTTAAAATATTTTAAATGTTGTGCGAGACAGTTCAAGCTACTGTTACATAAAACTTATTATTTTATCCATTTACGTACAATAAAGAACAGTAATGCCTCGATAGTGTGTTAATACCGCGGACAATTTTTGCTATATTTGTGGGGAAGTGACATTTGCCAACCAGAAGAAAAGTATCAATTCTCAAGTGAAGAAGGCATATCATCTTTACTTCGGATGCAAGGTTGGTGACCAAGACAAGCCTTGGGCTCCGCATATATGCTGTGCTACATGTACAACACAGCTTTCACAGTGGTTGAATTGCAAAAGGTCATCAATGCCGTTTGCAGTCCCAATGGTGTGGAGAGAGCCAAGCAACCACCTAAATGACTGTTACTTCTGCTTGGTTCCTCCTCTTTCCGGCGGAATAACGAAGCGAAAGAAGTCGAGAATAGTCTACCCAAACATTCCGTCTGCATTGAGACCAGTTCCACATGGTGAGGGACTTCCTATTCCAGAACCTCCAGCAGAATATTCTCTTGATTCATCTGACGAAGACAAAGGTGAGTCGACCTGTTCTTCTCCTGGTCCATCAGCATGCAGTGATCCAGATTTTCACTGTGGTGCATCATCAACCCCACACAGAATAACACAGGAAGAACTAAATGACCTGATTCGTGATTTGGACTTATCAAAGAACAAGGCAGAATTGCTAGGATCAAGACTCCAACAATGGAATCTTCTAGAAGAAGATGTCACAATTACTGCATATCGAAAGCGCCACCAGCAATTGGAGCCTTTCTTCAGAAAGGAAAGTAATCTGATATTCTGTTCCGATATTGAGGGCCTCATGAATGCTTTAAAAATCACTCATGACCCACAAGAATGGAGACTATTTGTGGACTCTTCGAAACTGAGTCTCAAGGCTGTGCTTTTGCACAATGGAAACATTCTTCCATCTATTCCAGTAGCGTATGCTGTCCACATGAAAGAGACATACGATAACTTAAGGCAGCTACTGAATTCCATTGAGTATAACAAGTACAGCTGGCACCTCTGTGGTGATTTGAAGGTAGTTGCCCTTTTAATGGGACTGCAGCAAGGATATACAAAATACATGTGTTTCTTATGCGAGTGGGATAGCCGAGCAAGGGAAATGCACTACATGAGGAAGGAATGGACTCACAGGCAGAATGTAGCCATTGGAGAGAAGAATATCCAACACCCAGCTCTGGTTGAGGCTCAGAAAATCTTGCTACCACCCCTTCACATCAAACTAGGTTTGATGAAGAACTTCGTGAAAGCCATTGACCGGACTTTGCCAGCATTCCGATACCTGCATGAAAAATTCCCTCGACTCAGCGAAGCAAAGATTAAAGAGGGAGTTTTTGTGGGTCCTCAGATTCGAGAGCTTTTCAAAGATGACCGGTTCAACAACTTGCTGGAAGGTGACGCGAAACAAGCATGGAATGCTTTTCGCCTAGTTTCTACAAACTTCCTCGGAAATGTTAGGGCAGAAAACTATAAGGAACTAGTAGAAGACATGTTGATGAAGTATAAGAAACTTGGCTGCAATATGTCTCTAAAGATTCACTTCCTTCATTCCCATTTGGATTTCTTTCCTAGCAACTGTGGTATTGTTCGTGATGAACACGGCGAACGTTTTCATCAAGATATCGCAACAATGGAACAAAGATACCAGGGAAAATGGTCCACTACAATGCTGGCTGACTACTGCTGGACACTCCTCAGATATGCTCCCGAACAGCTATACAAGAGACAGGCGAAGAAATCTAAGATGTAGTCAATGACTTGATTTTTTATAGGTAGGCTATTACAGTTGACCTTTTACTATTGGAATGCATTTCGTTATGTAAACATTAATTTCTTGCAGATTACAAAAAAACTAGAGCCAATTTTGCAATTTGACTGTCATATTCGTGTTCAGCACATAACAATTGATAAGAATTGACTAATTTTATTTCAGTAACATGACTTTTGTAAAAATTTGTTGTCCAGTGTTATTTGAATCTAAGGAAATAACGGAACGAAGGTCCGACTTTCTTAACATCTGGATGGAATGAGACCTTATCATGATAGGCGGTCGTCGAAGAGGGTGGTAGCGAAAAGTATGAGCCAACATCATTACATGTGTTTCCGCAGGCTTTAAGCCTGTAATCGGTCTGCTCCACAGTGTAACCGGAGCTTATGCACATACATGGTGTGCCCGTCTTACATATCGGATCAAAACCTAGTCCTGGATAACACATTGTCGGATTCTGTATATTATCACAGTAACCTCCAATAAGGTAAGCAATGAACAACGGGCCAGGCGTTTCCATAGAACCAAACTGTCCAATCGGTATGCATGTATGATACAATAATCAATGTCAGTCAGTAAGGGTCTTATACATTCGGACGGCAGTATTAGGCGGCTGATTATGCAATTGGGGGACTTACGCCTGACTTACACTGGGAAACATTCGCGCAAACTAGCCAACGTTGTCGTCGTTTGCTGCACACGTGTATGCACATCTAACTCCAAATATGGCAACGATGACTTTATGCGTAGGTTAGGCATGTACTATCTTTGATTTTGTTTTGTGTTTTGTGTTTTTCCGGGCAAGGTTAGGGGAGCAGTGGCTTTCTTACTATGCTAGCTAGCGCCTCCACGTTACTGAAAACATTGAAATTTCCTGCCATTCGTTTTCCACGTTTCCATGTTCTTAGCACTTTTCACGTACTACAGCAGATTGTCTTCTCCGATCAATTGACGTGCATGCTGCAACAGTTTATAACAAAGAGTTCTCGTTGATTCAAGAAACAAAGGAATGAAAATGCCGAAAAATAATTCTTGATATCAGTAACAAACGCCAGAAACACCCGATATACAAGGGACGATAGATAAGCAGTGCCACTGAAGCATAAACTACATCATATATGGCAATGATGCAGTGTTAAAGCATGCAGTGAGCGACCGTATAACTTACGTTAACGTAAGAACATAAGTGACAAAATCATATAAACAATTACTTATTAATAAGTGATGACAATCATCACAATTATGGTCCAATGTATGAAATCTGCTACAACATAATGTTTAATAACCAAAATATAAAAACTTCAATGGATCGATAAACATTCAAAGACATTTAAAGTATCATTGTCGTTATAGAGAATAACAAATGAATACTTTACAAAATATATAAATAATGTGCATTCAAATATATTGCAAGTTTCACTTCATTGTGTGTGACAATGTGTTTCACAAATAAAGAAAATAATTACTCTGAATATTTAGTATATTACTGTTTCAAATGTAAAATGGGATCACACTTCTCTATTTAAACACATTATTCACATGAAAGTTATGTCGCCATGATCTATTTGACATTTGCGGGTCTTATTTATTTGTTTTGGTTATAAGGGAGTGGATGAAACCACCAAAATAACCAACCTGACACATTAATTTATGAACCGCACAACAATAACTAACGACGCATAGTGTGTACGGCACTCACGTCATCCGTCTGTTTATTACCAACCGATGATCTGCACGAAATATGGTTCCGCACACCACGCAGATTCTATATAAATGGTGAAATAGGTTCAAGGACATATTCAACAATCTTTATGTGAGCCATACCTTTAAAAACCAGAAATGTTACTCGATGTATTCTTAGTTCCATCAACGTATTTGCAGTAACAAAGCACGCTAAATTCTGACAATTTAAGTTGACTTTGGTGTCATTGAAATAGGTTAGAACCTATAAGGAACACATGTGCTGCATCAGTTTAAAATTGTCTTTTCCATGGAATGCAGCATTGAAATATAGCTCTTTTTATTGACACAAAATATAAAACCACTTTAACTATGCCATTAAAAATGTCATAAATTTTTAAGAATGAATGTCGATGCTATCAACCTTTGAAATTCGTCTAATTTTGTTTAAAAGCAAAAAAAAAAAGCTTATATACGTCGTTCCAGAAGAGAAAAAAATTCTCTTTAAGTGTGGTGACTGATTTGATGGAGAAATAAAGGTATGTGTTGTACAGAGTTACGGCCAAAATGTTGTAATTAAAAACGGAATGCAATGGATGTAACATGAAAAGTTCTGCATATTATACTGTATTTAACAGCGGAGTAAAATAAAGAACTAGGCAAGTACTGTTAAGGTTGTATTTACTTCCTAGCGTCGTGTCAGTATTCGGATCATCATAACTTGTCCAAATTTCGAAGGACACTTGAGACTTCGATAACTATCTGTTTGGGGGAGAGCTAGACAGTTAGATATACCAATAGACAGAGATAAAGAGAGAGAAAGAAGTAGAGAAGAAGAGATGTATTGAAGAATAGGTTCTGCACCTTTGTAGCGTACATCAACATATATATATATATATATATATATATATATATATATATATATATATATATATATATATATATATATCGATGCTATCAACCTTCGAAATATACACATATATATATACATACACACACACACACACACACACACACACACACATATATATATATATATATATATATATATATATATATATATATATATATATATATATATATATATATATAGTTATATATAGTCATTGTTCTGCGGTTCATAAATTAATGTTCCAGGTTGGTTATTTTGGTGTCTGGTTAACCTTTTTACTTGTAAGCAAAAATAACATGCGTATGTACACACATTGTCAACATGTTTTGTTTTAAATACTGAGCCCAATTTTGTGCTTACGTGGAGCCTTATAATATACTATATATTGAACATTAGTTGTTATAAATTATGTAAAATATATATATTTGCTTTCTACCGTAGCTAAAATGATTACAAAAGTTCAGCTTTCAATGTATTGATTTCGCCACAAAGATCAAACAGAAACAGAAAGCTAGCTCCACCCAACGCAGGGTCATGGTAATCATTGCGGCTAAAATGTTAGCAGTTCTTTGCGGCCTTTTTTGTACCTGACTGGCTTTGCAATCCTTCATACAAAGTAGATGCTCTTGTGGCTTGTTTTCCAGAATCTAACATTCGCTCTAAAAAAATGACATTTAATGATGATCATTTCAATGAAATTCCTTTCACCGAATTTAATTTTTAAATTCTACTGTAGATAAGCGTCTCATCATTGATTACCTGATTAAATATGTCACAAACTTGCCATATTGCAGCGTTATGTTGTGGCTTGATATTTAATGATAAGCGGAGATATCTCAAAGCTCTGTCAGTCATCTTTTCCTGCCGCAGACAATACGCTACCAAGTTTAGACAAGTGTCGATGTGTCTTATCCTATTGTGTCCAGCTAACTGGGCTAGGTTCTTAAGCGCAACTACACCCTGCTGCCGCATGCCTAGAGCTAAGTATGTCTGATGCTGCAAAAAGTACATGTATGTTTTGGCGTCCACAATCGCAAAGTCATACCAAAAATGTTCATCTCGATTCCTGAGGCCAGGATTAGAACCCACTGAGCGGAACATCTCAAAATTCAAGGGAGGCAGAACGCAGTTAATCTCTGACGGTAGATACACTACGGACACTGCTATATATTTCCTGAGCATTGAATCTAATGTGAGGTCCTCAGACAAAATCATTTGACCGGTTGCATCCTCAATTCTTCTATAATCTACAACTGATACATCTGATACGTATTGACTGAAATCTCTTTCTACAGCAGTAAGTACCTCTGCCGCCTGAGATGCAATTTCCTAATCTGAGGTAAAATCCCGCCAATTTAAGTCTCCCAGAAGAAACGTCAGACCATGTGCCTATATGGAGGTATGTGTGTATTGTTTGCATATCATTAGTGGACATGTATTGAGCAGCAAGATACTGAGATGCAAGATGAACACCGATGTGACTGCAGAGGAACCCAATAAGCGGACACAACCCTTCCTGCACAAGCGTTCCCATGCATTCAAAACCTTGTATAAATCCGGGCAGTAAACTTTGTGGTGTTGTGAGCTTGCAATGTTTCAGTAGATATTCATAGGGAGAGATAACGGAAACTACACTTCTATTGAGCATCGAAGACATGCTGTATATAGTACTTATTGTCTCTATGTCAGCAGTGAGTGTTCCCGGATCTGGACAACTCCCTATGCATGCATTTGACAATGCATCCCCGATTCCATCGAAGCCGATATGAATCATATATTGAAAGTCCTGATCAATTAGAGAACCCAAGATGCTAAGAAGTTTCTTTCTCACTTGTCCGCTCACTTTTCCCTGAAACATATTCTCATTTGGTAAAAAGTAGTTAGGGCAGATTCCAGCATCCACCCAAGAGCGAATGGTTTTCAGGATTAAATGTAAACAAACCAACAAGTTCCTCGGTCTCCAAAATCCTCCTTCTGTGTTATCTATCAAATAAAACAATGCAGTCTTGCAGTGATAACTACTCAGGATGTCTCCAATAATTGGTGTGATGAATGTTTTGATAATCATCTTCATCAGAATATAACAAGCCATTTGCGTACTGTTGAGTTTCCACATTAACTCTCTCTCTCTACAGTAGTGAATGATATTCTCCATTCGATGTTTCTTTCATGGCTGAGGGCACTTCCCACGGGGACAAGAAAGGCTTCCTTTTTTACCAAATACTTAAAATCCTCAGTTGTGATCCAATTGCTGCGTCTTGGTCTCCGTTGCCAGGAAATAGCTTGTTTTACCCAGCTCTTTACTCTAATGCCCATAATATTATCCATACTCCAGCCACTGTCCAGTATCAAAGTTGCAGCTGGACCGTGAATTTCAGTACAATTTTCGGAGAAAAATTTTGATGCCTCTATAACTACGAACTTGTTACAGTCCACAGCCAATCGTCCTGTCACATTACTATCGTCTGTAAACATAGGTACACGAGTACAAGGATTCAAGTACTGTAGCTTAAAATAACCGGGATAGGTGTTCTCATCAGCAACCATCAATAAATTAATACATCCTGATATATAATCCTGGACGTTCTCAACAGCAACCATATTCTTATCGAAGAAAACAGTATCGACGTCAGATTTCAAACCAGGAGTAGTGGCGCCTTCTACCTGACTGCCAAAGGTTTGGTATTCAAATCGGTTAAAATCTGCGCCATCTGTGATGTGCGGATAACAGAACGTTCTCATCTGATCTAGCTGTGTCCACATTCTTTTCCGCTTTCTCCGGTTCCTTTTATTGACACCGACATTTTGAAGGATTCTCATCAGGATTAGGGAAATACTGGAATCTATGTCCGACATTATTTCTAAAGCAAAGAAAAGTAAAGACTTCTTAAATTGTCATTTGTTGAATCGAGTATTTATATCTGACGCTCATTAGAAAGAAAGCAAATTATGTAGCAAATTCAAATTTATTCCATTATTTTCCAAAATGAAACTACTTCTTTTATAAAATAGTTAATGTTGATCAAATAGTCCAATATAATGCCTTTTATCAAGTTGATTAGTAGGTAAAACCATTGCAAGGGGCATGGTGGTCTTCTCGGCCCATTGATTGGTCTATCTTAGCAACATATTTGCATCATGCATTGCTTTCAAGCACTTTGCAACTAAATATCTACCACTTACCATAAAATAACTCTATATCCGACTTCCAAATCATTTTGGTGATTTCTTTTAAATTTGACCAAACACCACATATTGGACCATTTAAACCCAATTTTCAACTTGCAGTTTTTAATCCTTAACTATGTTTCTAATCTTTGGTATATGTAACCAGGTGTTTTTTAGAAATTAAAATTGTACCTTTAAAACGACCAGGCTACATGTCGCCAAAATATTGATATACTAAATAACTGTACTATTGGTCGCCAACACTTTGCTAAAACATGGACAGCCTAGTGATTGTGTGAGGCTACTAGTCTGTGAAAGTTTGCGACACTGTCAGTTTTAATACGTAAATCATCTAACCTGTCTCCTTCCTATGAGGTCACTGGTCTTACATATTTCACGACTACTCTGGTCACAGATCCCCATATACCACTGGTCTAGCCAACAAATGTTTTTAACAATGCCATCTAACTCATATGGAGAAAGGAAGAAAAGTGACATAATTGACTATGATTGTTTTCTCTTTGCAAAGATTTCCACCCTACCTCCTAAACCATCAACACGTGTGGATTGACATAGCAATTTATGCATTTTTTCAAAACCTATAAAAAATGCATAAAATAAGTCGACAAAAGATAAATGGCCTAGCACTAAATTTTAACTATTAATGATATCATATAAATAATAAATATTTTAGACGAGACGAGGCTGTCTGTAATGACGGGTAAAGACAAACAAATGTGTATAATCATGACAATAATAACGGTTGTAAATCATGACAATAATAACGGTTGTAAAACCATGATAATAATAACGGTTGTAAAATCACGACAGTAATAACTGTTGTAAAATCATGACAATAATAACGGTTGTAAATCGTGACAATAATAACGGTTATAAATCATGACAATAATAACGGTTGTAAAATCATGACAATAATAACGGTTGTCTGTAGTGACGGGTAAAGACAAACAAATGTGTAAAATCATGACAATAATAATGGTTGTAAATCATGACAATAGCAACGGTTGTAAAATCATGACAATAATAATGGTTGTAAAATCATAACAGTAAGAAAGGTTGTAAAATCATGACAATAACAACGGTTGTAAAATCATGACAATAATAACGGTTGTAAAATCATGGCAATAATAACGGTTGTAAAATCATGACAGTAAGAAAGGTTGTAAAATCATGACAATAATAACGGTTGTAAAATCATGACAATAATAACGGTTGTAAAATCATGACAGTAAGAAAGGTTGTAAAATCATGACAATAATAACGGTTGTACAATCATGACAGTAATAACGGTTGCAAAATCATGACAGTAAGAAAGGTTGTAAAATCATGAAAATAATAACGGTTGTAAAATCATGACAGTAATAACGGTTGTAAAATCATGACAGTAAGAAAGGTTGTAAAATTATGACAATAACAACGGTTATAAATCATGAGAATAATAACGGTTGTAAAATCATGACAATAATAACGGTTGTGTGTAGTGACAGGTAAAGACAAACAAACGTGTAAAATCATGACAATAATAACGGTTGTAAAATCATGGCAATAATAACGGTTGTAAAATCATGGCAATAATAACGGTTGTAAAATCATGACAGTAAGAAAGGTTGTAAAATCATGACAATAATAACGGTTGTAAAATCAAAAAGATCCTGCATAACAATTGCCCAAGTCATACTTTTAGGTTTTTCTACTCGTTTAATTCAACTTGCTGAATTCAATGGAGTTTGCTCCATTTGTCTACATTAAACTGATAATCACTCTTCCAGGCCCTTGTATCATAAGATGATCTTGAGATAGTACAACTAATTTTCCTTCATTGGAAACTGACACAGATCGCTCATTACCGCTTGTATAAGTTTATAAGCAGATTAAACCTATCCATTTATCCAAAGTCTTTTCAGTGCTTATTTTCCCGAAATAATTCTGCACAGAGGGACATACATACATACATACATACATACATACATACGTATGTACGTACGTACGTACATACACACACACGCACGCACGCACGAACACAGACACACACACACACACATAACATACATACATACGTACGTACGTGCGTGCCTATATACATACACACATACACACATTCATACATACATACATACATACATGCATGCATGCATGCATACATGCACACACGCACGTACGCACACACACAGACAGACATGCATGCATACATACATACATACATACATACATACATACTTACATACGTACGTATGTACGTGCGTGCGTGCGTATATACATGCACACATACATACATACATACATGCATACAAGATGAAGTAAAAAATGCGTTATGAAATAAAGAGACCGATTCTGACTCTTAATTTCAAGTTACATATAAAGACGACTTTTATCTGCAGCAGATGTTATATCTATAAAACGATCGTTGTGCAGTAATATGGATAAATCCGACAAAAAAAATGTATTGAAAAGAGCACGTTGCAAAGTGGAGAAATCCACATTATAACAATACTCGTGTTACCGAAATTCATATACTTTCTTTAGATGTTTTGATATTTGAGTGCAGTTTATAGGCAACATTATTTACAATCTCCCTCTTTTATATCATTACATAAACGTGTACATACCATATGTTATCATAGGAAGAGTTCATTTGCATGTACATGCATTAATTTATCACATGGCCATGTGAGTACAGATAAATATAGATGATGTATTATCAAAAACATGTCTCGGTACAGTTAGATGTGCATGCTATATTTTATGAAATTTTCTTTGAGCAACTGTATTAAACGATTTAATCTTACTTACGATATGTGTACTTTTTTCTTTGCTGATAAAGTGAACTACACATTGCCTTTCGGTAAACTGTGCTCCATTTTGACAGAAAGTATAATGAGCATAGTGTATTACCCTTCGTCTGCTACAATGTATTACCCTTCGTCTGCTACAATGTATTACCCTTCGTCTGCTGTCTTCAATTTATGAACAATTGCTTGTCACTACGCAGAAATCATATTCGAGATTCAATTTGAATTCAAGCAGGAATATAGACTTACTAGTATATATTTAAGCATTTGGATGAGTCTCAGAAATATAAATATTCGCAGATACTAATAATTTGATTGTTCCTCTGACTAGAAGAGCCCAGTTTTTTTATCAACATGTTTTATTTAAAAGGCTTGGGTTACTGGTCGACAAAACAGTTTATACCCCTAAAAACACGGGTCATTGATTGTAAACATTTTACTAACAAACCTGATTATGCTAACCGGTTGTTATCGAGTGACGTTACTGGGACGTACAATATTATAACATTTAATTCCGACCGCTCCGGTGGCCTAGTGGTTAGAGCGTCCGCCTCGGATGCGGGAGGTCGTGGGTTCAATCCCTGGCCGAGGAATACCAAAGACTTACAAAAACGGTACTAACAGCTGCCTCGCTTGGCGCTCAGCATTAAGAGGTTAGTGTTAGGACTGGTCGGCCCGGTGTCAGGATAATGTGACTGGGTGGGACATCATGCTACATGTCTGCGGCATGATGCCCCAGTGCTAGACATCACTATAAACTGCCACACTGCAGACATTGTAGCGATATGACTGAAAAATTGTTAAAGCTACGTTAAAAATCCAAATCACACAACAACATTTAATTCCTGGGACGCCTAACCTCCTGTCTTCCTTTAAGGTTTTAGAACTCGTCTGGATACCAATCTCCAAACACCACCAGCCTAGGCCACTAAAATTGTCCAACACGGCCACCCAAATCACCTAGGCAACTGTTAAATATATCCGATTGTAAATCAGTAGGTAATTAAAATTATTACAACGTAACAAAAATGTAGAACTTTTTTTGTTTCATTGATTAAGTGATTTATCATATGGTAATGATATAAAGCATTTACGCAGCAGTTCTTTTAAATGAAATCATATATGAGACGTAAATACTGATTGTGCTACCACATTATTGTTTCATCTGGTAAATAAAATTGCACATACTCATATGCTGGCAAGTTTAACTGATTTTGATAAAATTTCATTTCACATTATACCATGTATCACCTCAGCACTATCAAATTGCAAAGTCACTTTTTGAAATATTTAGTGGTTACTATGTAATATATGTGTGATGTAAGTTCATCTCATTGAAATCATTTAGTATTAGTTTTCTAAATATAAATTACATCAGTTATCTATGTAAATTGTAGGTTTAGACGCTAAAACGTTTGATGTGCGGGATCATCTATCAATAAGGTCGGTATCCCAGGACAGTTGTTTTGAATACCAGTGATCCCACACGAGGGCCAGAGAGTCGGTGGCTCTAGTAATAAATACCAGAGGAGTAGTAAACTACAGTCACCTGAAGCCTCATATGAAGTCATAAATTAGGTTTCTCAGTGCTTTAGTCAAATTGTGACAAGTATATTACCCATGTATTTTGTGGTCCATCCGTTTTAGTCAAATACTGATTTCAGTATAAAATGTGAGCTACTGCAACTGAAGAGTTTGTAAAGTAGTTTAAGCTCAAATACCTAATGTTACGCATAATAAAATAAGGTTGTTGTAACTTTGGAAAACGGTACAGAGTGATGATTTAATGGTACAAAGCATGAATAATTCAGAAAACAGGTCATACTAATAGTTTGATTTCTTATTAGTATTTACCCATTTATTGCCTAAGTATCATCCAAGTGACCAAAACATCAACCAGTTTAATTTAAGTAGTAGCAAGACGGAGCTTACTAAGCCAAGAAAACAATTTTGTTTGCTTAACTCGATCCTTGCTAGATCCAGTCATTTTATGTGAGAGAACCTCCAAGAATCAAGAGAGAGGCAGGGTGAATACCAAAGTAATGGAGTTCCTAAGTTCCATGGTTCTGTGGTAGAGATATGAAGGGCCACAAGTATAGCTTTATGTCTGAATTTGAATCCAGTAGTCCTGAGTTTCATTCTCATTAGCACCTATATTTGTCTTCTTTTCTCGTTGTATGTAAATTAATTGAAAATACTGCCTTGCTGCTAAGAGGTGGTATTTCAGATTTGTTAATAACTTAATTCATTGCGTAGAGAATAATAAAAAGTTTGTAAAACTGTCATAGTGACCTCTATCAAAATGTCAAGAAGCCTGAAATAAAAATTTGATAAGTCACGTAGCAAAAATTAAAATTTTTTGTATCAATTTAAGTTTGAGATCTTTACCATTACGTTAAATTATTAACCAAACGATCTCTAGAGATCGGAATTTTGTTATTTTGTACACGTTTGTAACTTATTTATAACAATATTACTACTAACTTTCAAATGATTCTTATTTAATGCAAATACTATCCCGAATTTCATATCCGGGATTGACTTTAAGAACTAAATACAAAGCCAAGTCAGTTTAAATTCCAATATTGTCCCCAGACCACTCGGGTGGACAAAGCGGTTAGAGCGTTCGCCTCGGATACGGGATGTCGCGGATTCAAGCCATAATGAAAGTCATCCGAAGTCATACTAAAGACTAAAATTGGTACTACCAGCTGCCTCGCTTGGCGATCAACATTAAGATGATAGTGTTAGGGATGGTCTGCATGGTGTCAGGAGAACATGACGGGGTCGGACATGATGATACATTTTTGCAGCATGGTTCCCCTGTGCTTTACATCACTATAAACTGCCACACTGCAGAAATCGTAGCAATAGTACTGGAGCATTGTTAAAGCTATGGTATAAATCTAAACCACACACACACACACACACATATATATACACTGTCTGCATATAAATATACACATCTGCATGTACAGGTCATACGAATGGCATTGGTCTTCAAAAAAAACCATAACAAAAAGCATGTACATTGTTGTAAAATCAAATACCTCGCACTTATACTTACACAATTTCAATAAATCCAATAAAACGTGAGCCTATCAAATTAATGTGTGCACTTCCTCGTATGTGAGATAGGTGTCTCTCTTTACCTTGTCAAAGTCTTACTTTAAACTAAACGACCACTCCCTGCAAAGAATGTTTCAAGTACATAACAACGAATTGCGTCATAAACGTTGACCTAGGTCAGGAAGATGATAGCAGTGGTGGAATTTTAGTGCAAACATAAAGTGTCAACCTGGAAGAGGTGTATATTGTTGGGGGAGTCTAGTCTAGTAAATATAAACGATAAATAACTGTCACTGAAAATAATATGCACACCACCCCAATCTTCTAATAACCTCGCAAATCTAACTGCCTCGTTTATCAACACTATTACCAGAACATTTACTATTTCTACTACTACTAATAGAATAGCGGAGAAATCGCCCCATGGAGAACTCGCCCTGGGAGAACTCGCCCCATGGAAAATCTCGCCCAATGGTACTATTCCTACAACTATAATTAATATTAGTAGCCCAACCTTTCTTTTCAGTTTCGTCCTATATGGCGACCACTACTTCTGATCCTGCCTTTACTAATACTAGTATTCACGCAACTGTTATTACTATAAATAATACGTTCCTCTACTACTACTACTACTACTACTACTACAACTACTACTACTACCACAAATACTATTATTGTTGGGCTGACTAAGTTGCTAAAACGTCCACCCAGGATGTTGGAGGTCAAGGTTTCGTAGCTTGGCGAGTGATACCAAAGACATGTATGGTACTAACAGCTGCCTCTCTTGGGGCTCAGCATTACGAGGTTAGTGTTATGACTGGTCGGCCTCGCATAAGTATAATCTGAGTGGTATAAGATGCTACATATCTGCGGGATGATGCCCCAGTGCTTGACATCACTATAAACTGTCACACTGCATCGGAGTAATATGACTGGAAAATTCTTAAAGCTACGTTAAAAATCCAAATCACACACAAACACACGCAAACACACACACACACACTTACACACACACAATAGTGTTAGTGACCCGAGTGGCCGAGTAGTCTAAATCGCTAGATTGTAACGATTACTGCCATCTCACCTCTGTCCGTGTTGTTTCGAGTCTCTCGCTCAGCCAAAGTCGGTATGTGAGAAAGCTTGCTGCTAGCTTTCTGTGGGTCGGCGGTTCTTACTGGGGTTTTCCTGGGTTTTCCCTCCACCAATTATAATGTATACCTTGTGTAGCCTATCATTCGCTCAAAAGTGGTTTTAAAATCAAAACAACAACTATAACAGTTGCTTTTGTTGCAGTTATTATTACAACTACTGTAATTTGTTTTTCCAATTGCCGCTAATTAAATATGTTACCATGGAAACAATCAACTGCAGTAAAATCAGCAGATATTATCAGCTGCGCTCGATACGTGCAAGTTACATCTTAATCAGTGTGTAATGGTTTTATGGTCATAGATTGTACATACCTGACATGTATTTCGCATTACGATTAGCTCCGTACGTAGCAGAAAGTGATAAGGTGATAGAGATATCAGAGTATGTATCTTCAGTGTAACAAAGATATCAACAAACAAACAAATGTGATTTCCGATAATATCCAGTAGGAACTGGACAATCATAGATAACCTTGACCTCACCATCTAAGGTTTAACTTGTCCAAAATGCATCCTGAAATGTGACAAACGCACAACAAATCTAACTTTTATGGAGATTTGCAAGCAGAGAAACTTTTCCCATACTTACTCTATAGGACTGCCCCAGAGACTCTTCAGAAGGCTGCATCTGTACCTTGGTTTAAGAACGAGGGTGTTTAATGCAGTATGCATCGAATTGATCCGTATCCCTTTTCTCTACTCGCCTTGAATATTGCTTTGAGTGGGTTTATTAGTATTAGTGGCTCCACAGCGAGATAGATGGGATTTTCTTAAACTGAATGTCTCAGAGATAAGAGTTGTTGTTGTTGTGATTTGGATTTTTAACGTAGCTTTAACAATTTTTCAGTCATATCGCTACGATGTCTGCAATGTGGCAGTTTATAGTAATGCCTAGCACTGGGGCATCATGCCGCAGACACGTAGCATGATGTCCCACCCAGTCACATTATCCTGACACCGGGCCGACCAGTCCTGACACTAACCTCTTAATGCTGAGCGCCAAGCGAGGCAGCTGTTAGTACCATTTTTGTAAGTCTTTGGTATGACTCGGCCAGGGATCGAACCAACGACCTCCCGCATCCGCAGAGATAAGAGTAGTCCTCATTAGGTTGAGTAAGGAACAACATAAGAATACATTACGTAATGCAAGGTCAAGGCTAGCGTACGCAATCAAAGTATTTGGAATCAGTTCACAATTAATACTTCCAGTTCAGTACCCACGAATGTAGTTCTAGTCTATTTTTAGAACATTTTTTCCTCTCTCATTTTGGTGGTGATAGAAGAGTTTTATTTATGCATTTTTGGTAGGGATTTAAAGGTAACTGTTTATTCTTCATAATATGAGCTCAGGGTGTTGTTGTATGTGTGTATTTCGGCGACAGTGCACAGTGAGTAATAAGGCCTTGGTGATGCTCCGGAAGTGAAATCTGTGTCCTGTTTACATGGTGATGTGTTGACAGTTCAGCATCTAAAAAAAGAGCAGGTCAACCTTTGACGAGAACTTCACCGTGAAGTCATCTTTGAAGGTAGTTTAGATTAGCATATGATTTGTATTGATTGTCACACAGTGGAAAGGTCAGTACTGAGAAACCAATGTAGATAACATATAGTAAAATTAATTGTGTCCTATGTCCTGTCAGGGAAGCATTGATTCAACTTTAAATTGCTATAATATTTTTATTATTAATGATAGACACATGAGATTTTCACACCTTGTGTATATTGACTGTAGCAATCCGAAAATATAATTAAAATTTTAAAAAATTAATTAATTTTTTTTTAAAGTTAATTTTAAAAAATTTAAAAATTAAGAAAAAAAAATTCCCTATAAATTCAAAGAAATGGTATCTGTTGGAGATGACACTCATTATTATTAGCAGCAATGTATTCCTACACCATATTGAAGTTGCAATGGAGGATTTTTTTGAAAGCCTGTCAGCAAAAATTTCATTGAATTCTGTAATAGCACATAATAGTGTTTGTAAAATATGGACAGGAAATGTAACAGCCAATGGATTATATGGCCTATTGTCATATAAGGATCCCACAACAAACGCGTGGAAGAAAAAACATGTTCACAGACTGGCACTGATGGTGAAGTTGAGAAGTCTGACTATACCAAAGGAGCTAGATGCATCCCATTTATGCCATAAAAGTCTGTGTGTGAATGTGGATCATCTGGTTCTAGAGTGTCATTCCATTAATAATAATAGACAGTATTGCAAAGGTTATGGTCATTGCATTGGCCATGGTGACTATCCTGACTGCATGTTGAAGTTGAAATTGTAATATGGAATAAATTCAGGTATCATGATATATCCTTTACACCCACCCACATCCATATCAATGTATGTCTGGCATGGAAGGAAGGAAGGAAGGATGGATGAATGGATGGATGTATGTATGTGTTGAGTAACAAGGAGAAAGGAAAGAGTGTGGTCTTTATTTTAGTAGACCATGCTGGTATGACAGTGCTTTCTTAAATACATTCCTTCCTTCCTTCCTTCTTTCCTTCCTTTTATTCATTCATTCATTCATTCATTCATTCATTCAGCTAGTCTAGTAAGTCATGTCTTGTCATGTCATGTTATTTTAATTTTGATTTTTTTAATCTTTATTTATTTTGCTTTTTAATTTCTTTATTTGTGTCTTCATATTCAGAGAAAACTGTTTCGACCTCTCCATAGGTCTCATCAGGTGGTAGTAAGTAACACAACTGCACATAACATGCGTTGTGTTACCTACGGATTTCCCCACTACAGTTTTCCCTTCTGTACAATGTGTTATTCATGGTGTATTTGAGCGCTTTCATTTTGCACATGGAATTAAGATAACTTTTTCTGTCTGCAGTGTCCATTGGCTCCTGCTAAACCTTTGCATAGGAGTGATCGCCCTTGGTATCTAGCAGTCCTTTGCAGTAGTCAGACTTCCTATTGCCTTGCTGTGTCCTGTACCTCAGATGGGCCTGTATCATATTTCCTCGTCTTGCTAGAATACGTTTCCTTGTTTTGGGATGCTTTTGATACAACTGATGGTAAGTGCAGTCTTTATCCATTGTCTCCAGTGATCTCAGAGTCCTTGTTGAAAGTTTACCTCCCAAGTGTGTTACTTTTTTTTTCAGTGATGATCCCAGGCTGTTATTGAGTCTGTGTATTGTTGAATGCACTCTTGCTTCAAAGTTTGTGGAATAGTTCACATTCTTAGGTAATGAAACACTGATTGATCTGTTCACTGCCTCACATTTCTGTGTGTTTGTGTTCAGTCGCAATCTTTCTACAACATCACAGGAGAGTTTCATTTTCAGAACTTCTAGCAGGATGTTCTTATCATTTTCTGTCATGTTGAGATGAGTCATTTGATGAGGGCCCAGGTATGCTGATCGCATCCACCAGCTGTTAGTACTTCCTCCCCCACAGACCTTTGAATACTGCCAGCATTTGGAGCAGTCCCCTGAATAACAGCGCAGAGTGGCATCCAATACTTGGGGAAGTTGACATTTAATTTTTTTAACATCACCACTATTGTCCTCCATCATTTGTTTGAAGATTAAACCGCAACGTGCTTTAATGTCTTGGCTGAAAATTTTCTGTTTGAGCCTTTTTCCTTCTCTTGTTCTTATTCCTGGAAACATGTTTTCACTAAATATTGCAGAATTACACCGTTTGAACTGTAAACGACCCAAATGGATGGGATCCGACAGTCTTTCTACTTTCCACATTGGATGCAGAATGGTATAAGCATTTTGGAAGCCAGCAGCAGCCTGTGCATCTCCATCTGTTGTTGCATGTCTGATGAGAATCTCTTGCAGAACAAATTTTTGTCCCATTTCTCTTGCCATTTCATACTCTGAATGTGGTGCAACTGGTGACAGATTTGCTGTGCAGTCAACATGGCCTCCTGGACATTTCACATCAAAACCTTTTCCCTTCAGCCATGCTCCAGTCCAACAAAGCTTGTTTTCTATTGTAGTTCCCACAATGTATCGCTTCTCTGTAACAGTTTCGCAGGCAATTCCAACAGCTTGTGATGAACTTTGACCAGGTTTCTTTTCATGTCCAAAGCTAATGGCATTGTATCTCGCATCAAAAGCAACATTTATTTGCTCAGGATGCTGAACACCACGCATAACATTAACTTGTCTGACTAGTTTCAGCTTCTCTGTCATGTCCATTTCATTCATCTCCACAGTTGCTTTGCCTACAAGGTTGGAGGCCCTTTGCATAGATGTTCTGCTAGGTGGCGGAATGTCAGTGGCTGCAAGCAAGTATCTAGCCCTGGTGTTGCCCATTGGTGTATCTTGTAATCCAGCTTGAAACATCATATTTACAGCAGCAGGATTTGGCCCAGGTTTATTTGTTTTTATCTCATCATACAACTTATACTCTGGTGACTTAAAGCTGCAGTTTTTACACATCATAGTATGCTTCCAAGCAAGTCCCCATTTTATTTCATTAGCAATTTGGAACTCTGGTCTACCACATATGTTGACTTGATTGCCATGGCGATGAATGATATCATTCCACATTTCAACATTTTTTTTCATACAGATCATACGTGTCCCATCATGCTCATTCAAATTTGTCTCTTTCAGGTCCAGTTTTGCTTTGGATGATGGTTGTAGAATGTTTGCAGTCCCAGGTGTGCCATTACAGTCTGGTGCCTGAACTGACTTGAGACCCCCATTTGTCGGCTTTGTCACTGCTGTGACAGAGAACTTGTCTGCATCCATTCTTCTTGTCACTGGAACAGATGCAGCACTGGAACTTGGTAGAGTATTATCAGTCAGATATGTGACTCCTTTGTTATGTGGAATATATCCAGGTTTAAAAAAAGTTGTCTTCCTCTTCTTGTACCCTTTCATGGTTTCAGTTACGATAACTGCATGTAAAATACAAGAATCATCCTCTCTCTCTCACTTATATAGTTAGGAGAAGGCCTGCTAGCTTGGTTTCAGAGAACTTCACCAACTCTTCAATACTACTGGAAGCCTGACATCTGAAGACTCCTCCCCTTCATGGGTGAAAATGATGTCATGTACTTGGTTAGACCTAGCTTGCGTATTTAGATGCTACCAGATTTCAGGTGTTACCTTTCATTGACAAGCTTTGGTTTAATTGCTTCACACCTGATAAGGAAAACCATTGATGTTTATGACAAAGGATTGGAGAGACTTTGCCATAGAACAAAATTTGTCAACTTCAGGTTTTAAAATTTCATTAAAATTTAAGTTAAATTTAAATTTTCATATCAAAATATGTATGATTTTTTAAAATTGAATTTTCTAAGAAAGTTAAACAGTCTAGTTTAATTTCTAGTAATTTCCAGATTGGTGTTAGAACTAAAAACTAATTACAGTTTATTTGAAGTGTTTATCTTGATTAGCAAAATCACAATTAAACTTTAAGTTTTGTGCATTTTTGAAATTCGGCCATTTGGAATTGAGTTGTGTCTGTGTTACAGTGGTGTCAGCTAAAAGCCTGTATCTGTCCTATTCATGGATGAAAGTCCTTAAAACTTTGCAGCAGCATTTAAGAGACATTGATTTGATCATGGATGGAAGTTTTATCCATGGAGGTGAAATTGTCTAACCCTGTCAGGAATCAGTTCACAATTAATACTTCCAGTTCAGTACCCACGAATGTAGTTCTAGTCTATTTTTAGAACATTTTTTCCTCTCTCATTTTGGTGGTGATAGAAGAGTTTTATTTATGCATTTTTGGTAGGGATTTAAAGGTAACTGTTTATTCTTCATAATATGAGCTCAGGGTGTTGTTGTATGTGTGTATTTCGGCGACAGTGCACAGTGAGTAATAAGGCCTTGGTGATGCTCCGGAAGTGAAATCTGTGTCCTGTTTACATGGTGATGTGTTGACAGTTCAGCATCTAAAAAAAGAGCAGGTCAACCTTTGACGAGAACTTCACCGTGAAGTCATCTTTGAAGGTAGTTTAGATTAGCATATGATTTGTATTGATTGTCACACAGTGGAAAGGTCAGTACTGAGAAACCAATGTAGATAACATATAGTAAAATTAATTGTGTCCTATGTCCTGTCAGGGAAGCATTGATTCAACTTTAAATTGCTATAATATTTTTATTATTAATGATAGACACATGAGATTTTCACACCTTGTGTATATTGACTGTAGCAATCCGAAAATATAATTAAAATTTTAAAAAATTAATTAATTTTTTTTTAAAGTTAATTTTAAAAAATTTAAAAATTAAGAAAAAAAAATTCCCTATAAATTCAAAGAAATGGTATCTGTTGGAGATGACACTCATTATTATTAGCAGCAATGTATTCCTACACCATATTGAAGTTGCAATGGAGGATTTTTTTGAAAGCCTGTCAGCAAAAATTTCATTGAATTCTGTAATAGCACATAATAGTGTTTGTAAAATATGGACAGGAAATGTAACAGCCAATGGATTATATGGCCTATTGTCATATAAGGATCCCACAACAAACGCGTGGAAGAAAAAACATGTTCACAGACTGGCACTGATGGTGAAGTTGAGAAGTCTGACTATACCAAAGGAGCTAGATGCATCCCATTTATGCCATAAAAGTCTGTGTGTGAATGTGGATCATCTGGTTCTAGAGTGTCATTCCATTAATAATAATAGACAGTATTGCAAAGGTTATGGTCATTGCATTGGCCATGGTGACTATCCTGACTGCATGTTGAAGTTGAAATTGTAATATGGAATAAATTCAGGTATCATGATATATCCTTTACACCCACCCACATCCATATCAATGTATGTCTGGCATGGAAGGAAGGAAGGAAGGATGGATGAATGGATGGATGTATGTATGTGTTGAGTAACAAGGAGAAAGGAAAGAGTGTGGTCTTTATTTTAGTAGACCATGCTGGTATGACAGTGCTTTCTTAAATACATTCCTTCCTTCCTTCCTTCTTTCCTTCCTTTTATTCATTCATTCATTCATTCATTCATTCATTCAGCTAGTCTAGTAAGTCATGTCTTGTCATGTCATGTTATTTTAATTTTGATTTTTTTAATCTTTATTTATTTTGCTTTTTAATTTCTTTATTTGTGTCTTCATATTCAGAGAAAACTGTTTCGACCTCTCCATAGGTCTCATCAGGTGGTAGTAAGTAACACAACTGCACATAACATGCGTTGTGTTACCTACGGATTTCCCCACTACAGTTTTCCCTTCTGTACAATGTGTTATTCATGGTGTATTTGAGCGCTTTCATTTTGCACATGGAATTAAGATAACTTTTTCTGTCTGCAGTGTCCATTGGCTCCTGCTAAACCTTTGCATAGGAGTGATCGCCCTTGGTATCTAGCAGTCCTTTGCAGTAGTCAGACTTCCTATTGCCTTGCTGTGTCCTGTACCTCAGATGGGCCTGTATCATATTTCCTCGTCTTGCTAGAATACGTTTCCTTGTTTTGGGATGCTTTTGATACAACTGATGGTAAGTGCAGTCTTTATCCATTGTCTCCAGTGATCTCAGAGTCCTTGTTGAAAGTTTACCTCCCAAGTGTGTTACTTTTTTTTTCAGTGATGATCCCAGGCTGTTATTGAGTCTGTGTATTGTTGAATGCACTCTTGCTTCAAAGTTTGTGGAATAGTTCACATTCTTAGGTAATGAAACACTGATTGATCTGTTCACTGCCTCACATTTCTGTGTGTTTGTGTTCAGTCGCAATCTTTCTACAACATCACAGGAGAGTTTCATTTTCAGAACTTCTAGCAGGATGTTCTTATCATTTTCTGTCATGTTGAGATGAGTCATTTGATGAGGGCCCAGGTATGCTGATCGCATCCACCAGCTGTTAGTACTTCCTCCCCCACAGACCTTTGAATACTGCCAGCATTTGGAGCAGTCCCCTGAATAACAGCGCAGAGTGGCATCCAATACTTGGGGAAGTTGACATTTAATTTTTTTAACATCACCACTATTGTCCTCCATCATTTGTTTGAAGATTAAACCGCAACGTGCTTTAATGTCTTGGCTGAAAATTTTCTGTTTGAGCCTTTTTCCTTCTCTTGTTCTTATTCCTGGAAACATGTTTTCACTAAATATTGCAGAATTACACCGTTTGAACTGTAAACGACCCAAATGGATGGGATCCGACAGTCTTTCTACTTTCCACATTGGATGCAGAATGGTATAAGCATTTTGGAAGCCAGCAGCAGCCTGTGCATCTCCATCTGTTGTTGCATGTCTGATGAGAATCTCTTGCAGAACAAATTTTTGTCCCATTTCTCTTGCCATTTCATACTCTGAATGTGGTGCAACTGGTGACAGATTTGCTGTGCAGTCAACATGGCCTCCTGGACATTTCACATCAAAACCTTTTCCCTTCAGCCATGCTCCAGTCCAACAAAGCTTGTTTTCTATTGTAGTTCCCACAATGTATCGCTTCTCTGTAACAGTTTCGCAGGCAATTCCAACAGCTTGTGATGAACTTTGACCAGGTTTCTTTTCATGTCCAAAGCTAATGGCATTGTATCTCGCATCAAAAGCAACATTTATTTGCTCAGGATGCTGAACACCACGCATAACATTAACTTGTCTGACTAGTTTCAGCTTCTCTGTCATGTCCATTTCATTCATCTCCACAGTTGCTTTGCCTACAAGGTTGGAGGCCCTTTGCATAGATGTTCTGCTAGGTGGCGGAATGTCAGTGGCTGCAAGCAAGTATCTAGCCCTGGTGTTGCCCATTGGTGTATCTTGTAATCCAGCTTGAAACATCATATTTACAGCAGCAGGATTTGGCCCAGGTTTATTTGTTTTTATCTCATCATACAACTTATACTCTGGTGACTTAAAGCTGCAGTTTTTACACATCATAGTATGCTTCCAAGCAAGTCCCCATTTTATTTCATTAGCAATTTGGAACTCTGGTCTACCACATATGTTGACTTGATTGCCATGGCGATGAATGATATCATTCCACATTTCAACATTTTTTTTCATACAGATCATACGTGTCCCATCATGCTCATTCAAATTTGTCTCTTTCAGGTCCAGTTTTGCTTTGGATGATGGTTGTAGAATGTTTGCAGTCCCAGGTGTGCCATTACAGTCTGGTGCCTGAACTGACTTGAGACCCCCATTTGTCGGCTTTGTCACTGCTGTGACAGAGAACTTGTCTGCATCCATTCTTCTTGTCACTGGAACAGATGCAGCACTGGAACTTGGTAGAGTATTATCAGTCAGATATGTGACTCCTTTGTTATGTGGAATATATCCAGGTTTAAAAAAAGTTGTCTTCCTCTTCTTGTACCCTTTCATGGTTTCAGTTACGATAACTGCATGTAAAATACAAGAATCATCCTCTCTCTCTCACTTATATAGTTAGGAGAAGGCCTGCTAGCTTGGTTTCAGAGAACTTCACCAACTCTTCAATACTACTGGAAGCCTGACATCTGAAGACTCCTCCCCTTCATGGGTGAAAATGATGTCATGTACTTGGTTAGACCTAGCTTGCGTATTTAGATGCTACCAGATTTCAGGTGTTACCTTTCATTGACAAGCTTTGGTTTAATTGCTTCACACCTGATAAGGAAAACCATTGATGTTTATGACAAAGGATTGGAGAGACTTTGCCATAGAACAAAATTTGTCAACTTCAGGTTTTAAAATTTCATTAAAATTTAAGTTAAATTTAAATTTTCATATCAAAATATGTATGATTTTTTAAAATTGAATTTTCTAAGAAAGTTAAACAGTCTAGTTTAATTTCTAGTAATTTCCAGATTGGTGTTAGAACTAAAAACTAATTACAGTTTATTTGAAGTGTTTATCTTGATTAGCAAAATCACAATTAAACTTTAAGTTTTGTGCATTTTTGAAATTCGGCCATTTGGAATTGAGTTGTGTCTGTGTTACAGTGGTGTCAGCTAAAAGCCTGTATCTGTCCTATTCATGGATGAAAGTCCTTAAAACTTTGCAGCAGCATTTAAGAGACATTGATTTGATCATGGATGGAAGTTTTATCCATGGAGGTGAAATTGTCTAACCCTGTCAGGAATCAGTTCACAATTAATACTTCCAGTTCAGTACCCACGAATGTAGTTCTAGTCTATTTTTAGAACATTTTTTCCTCTCTCATTTTGGTGGTGATAGAAGAGTTTTATTTATGCATTTTTGGTAGGGATTTAAAGGTAACTGTTTATTCTTCATAATATGAGCTCAGGGTGTTGTTGTATGTGTGTATTTCGGCGACAGTGCACAGTGAGTAATAAGGCCTTGGTGATGCTCCGGAAGTGAAATCTGTGTCCTGTTTACATGGTGATGTGTTGACAGTTCAGCATCTAAAAAAAGAGCAGGTCAACCTTTGACGAGAACTTCACCGTGAAGTCATCTTTGAAGGTAGTTTAGATTAGCATATGATTTGTATTGATTGTCACACAGTGGAAAGGTCAGTACTGAGAAACCAATGTAGATAACATATAGTAAAATTAATTGTGTCCTATGTCCTGTCAGGGAAGCATTGATTCAACTTTAAATTGCTATAATATTTTTATTATTAATGATAGACACATGAGATTTTCACACCTTGTGTATATTGACTGTAGCAATCCGAAAATATAATTAAAATTTTAAAAAATTAATTAATTTTTTTTTAAAGTTAATTTTAAAAAATTTAAAAATTAAGAAAAAAAAATTCCCTATAAATTCAAAGAAATGGTATCTGTTGGAGATGACACTCATTATTATTAGCAGCAATGTATTCCTACACCATATTGAAGTTGCAATGGAGGATTTTTTTGAAAGCCTGTCAGCAAAAATTTCATTGAATTCTGTAATAGCACATAATAGTGTTTGTAAAATATGGACAGGAAATGTAACAGCCAATGGATTATATGGCCTATTGTCATATAAGGATCCCACAACAAACGCGTGGAAGAAAAAACATGTTCACAGACTGGCACTGATGGTGAAGTTGAGAAGTCTGACTATACCAAAGGAGCTAGATGCATCCCATTTATGCCATAAAAGTCTGTGTGTGAATGTGGATCATCTGGTTCTAGAGTGTCATTCCATTAATAATAATAGACAGTATTGCAAAGGTTATGGTCATTGCATTGGCCATGGTGACTATCCTGACTGCATGTTGAAGTTGAAATTGTAATATGGAATAAATTCAGGTATCATGATATATCCTTTACACCCACCCACATCCATATCAATGTATGTCTGGCATGGAAGGAAGGAAGGAAGGATGGATGAATGGATGGATGTATGTATGTGTTGAGTAACAAGGAGAAAGGAAAGAGTGTGGTCTTTATTTTAGTAGACCATGCTGGTATGACAGTGCTTTCTTAAATACATTCCTTCCTTCCTTCCTTCTTTCCTTCCTTTTATTCATTCATTCATTCATTCATTCATTCATTCAGCTAGTCTAGTAAGTCATGTCTTGTCATGTCATGTTATTTTAATTTTGATTTTTTTAATCTTTATTTATTTTGCTTTTTAATTTCTTTATTTGTGTCTTCATATTCAGAGAAAACTGTTTCGACCTCTCCATAGGTCTCATCAGGTGGTAGTAAGTAACACAACTGCACATAACATGCGTTGTGTTACCTACGGATTTCCCCACTACAGTTTTCCCTTCTGTACAATGTGTTATTCATGGTGTATTTGAGCGCTTTCATTTTGCACATGGAATTAAGATAACTTTTTCTGTCTGCAGTGTCCATTGGCTCCTGCTAAACCTTTGCATAGGAGTGATCGCCCTTGGTATCTAGCAGTCCTTTGCAGTAGTCAGACTTCCTATTGCCTTGCTGTGTCCTGTACCTCAGATGGGCCTGTATCATATTTCCTCGTCTTGCTAGAATACGTTTCCTTGTTTTGGGATGCTTTTGATACAACTGATGGTAAGTGCAGTCTTTATCCATTGTCTCCAGTGATCTCAGAGTCCTTGTTGAAAGTTTACCTCCCAAGTGTGTTACTTTTTTTTTCAGTGATGATCCCAGGCTGTTATTGAGTCTGTGTATTGTTGAATGCACTCTTGCTTCAAAGTTTGTGGAATAGTTCACATTCTTAGGTAATGAAACACTGATTGATCTGTTCACTGCCTCACATTTCTGTGTGTTTGTGTTCAGTCGCAATCTTTCTACAACATCACAGGAGAGTTTCATTTTCAGAACTTCTAGCAGGATGTTCTTATCATTTTCTGTCATGTTGAGATGAGTCATTTGATGAGGGCCCAGGTATGCTGATCGCATCCACCAGCTGTTAGTACTTCCTCCCCCACAGACCTTTGAATACTGCCAGCATTTGGAGCAGTCCCCTGAATAACAGCGCAGAGTGGCATCCAATACTTGGGGAAGTTGACATTTAATTTTTTTAACATCACCACTATTGTCCTCCATCATTTGTTTGAAGATTAAACCGCAACGTGCTTTAATGTCTTGGCTGAAAATTTTCTGTTTGAGCCTTTTTCCTTCTCTTGTTCTTATTCCTGGAAACATGTTTTCACTAAATATTGCAGAATTACACCGTTTGAACTGTAAACGACCCAAATGGATGGGATCCGACAGTCTTTCTACTTTCCACATTGGATGCAGAATGGTATAAGCATTTTGGAAGCCAGCAGCAGCCTGTGCATCTCCATCTGTTGTTGCATGTCTGATGAGAATCTCTTGCAGAACAAATTTTTGTCCCATTTCTCTTGCCATTTCATACTCTGAATGTGGTGCAACTGGTGACAGATTTGCTGTGCAGTCAACATGGCCTCCTGGACATTTCACATCAAAACCTTTTCCCTTCAGCCATGCTCCAGTCCAACAAAGCTTGTTTTCTATTGTAGTTCCCACAATGTATCGCTTCTCTGTAACAGTTTCGCAGGCAATTCCAACAGCTTGTGATGAACTTTGACCAGGTTTCTTTTCATGTCCAAAGCTAATGGCATTGTATCTCGCATCAAAAGCAACATTTATTTGCTCAGGATGCTGAACACCACGCATAACATTAACTTGTCTGACTAGTTTCAGCTTCTCTGTCATGTCCATTTCATTCATCTCCACAGTTGCTTTGCCTACAAGGTTGGAGGCCCTTTGCATAGATGTTCTGCTAGGTGGCGGAATGTCAGTGGCTGCAAGCAAGTATCTAGCCCTGGTGTTGCCCATTGGTGTATCTTGTAATCCAGCTTGAAACATCATATTTACAGCAGCAGGATTTGGCCCAGGTTTATTTGTTTTTATCTCATCATACAACTTATACTCTGGTGACTTAAAGCTGCAGTTTTTACACATCATAGTATGCTTCCAAGCAAGTCCCCATTTTATTTCATTAGCAATTTGGAACTCTGGTCTACCACATATGTTGACTTGATTGCCATGGCGATGAATGATATCATTCCACATTTCAACATTTTTTTTCATACAGATCATACGTGTCCCATCATGCTCATTCAAATTTGTCTCTTTCAGGTCCAGTTTTGCTTTGGATGATGGTTGTAGAATGTTTGCAGTCCCAGGTGTGCCATTACAGTCTGGTGCCTGAACTGACTTGAGACCCCCATTTGTCGGCTTTGTCACTGCTGTGACAGAGAACTTGTCTGCATCCATTCTTCTTGTCACTGGAACAGATGCAGCACTGGAACTTGGTAGAGTATTATCAGTCAGATATGTGACTCCTTTGTTATGTGGAATATATCCAGGTTTAAAAAAAGTTGTCTTCCTCTTCTTGTACCCTTTCATGGTTTCAGTTACGATAACTGCATGTAAAATACAAGAATCATCCTCTCTCTCTCACTTATATAGTTAGGAGAAGGCCTGCTAGCTTGGTTTCAGAGAACTTCACCAACTCTTCAATACTACTGGAAGCCTGACATCTGAAGACTCCTCCCCTTCATGGGTGAAAATGATGTCATGTACTTGGTTAGACCTAGCTTGCGTATTTAGATGCTACCAGATTTCAGGTGTTACCTTTCATTGACAAGCTTTGGTTTAATTGCTTCACACCTGATAAGGAAAACCATTGATGTTTATGACAAAGGATTGGAGAGACTTTGCCATAGAACAAAATTTGTCAACTTCAGGTTTTAAAATTTCATTAAAATTTAAGTTAAATTTAAATTTTCATATCAAAATATGTATGATTTTTTAAAATTGAATTTTCTAAGAAAGTTAAACAGTCTAGTTTAATTTCTAGTAATTTCCAGATTGGTGTTAGAACTAAAAACTAATTACAGTTTATTTGAAGTGTTTATCTTGATTAGCAAAATCACAATTAAACTTTAAGTTTTGTGCATTTTTGAAATTCGGCCATTTGGAATTGAGTTGTGTCTGTGTTACAGTGGTGTCAGCTAAAAGCCTGTATCTGTCCTATTCATGGATGAAAGTCCTTAAAACTTTGCAGCAGCATTTAAGAGACATTGATTTGATCATGGATGGAAGTTTTATCCATGGAGGTGAAATTGTCTAACCCTGTCAGGAATCAGTTCACAATTAATACTTCCAGTTCAGTACCCACGAATGTAGTTCTAGTCTATTTTTAGAACATTTTTTCCTCTCTCATTTTGGTGGTGATAGAAGAGTTTTATTTATGCATTTTTGGTAGGGATTTAAAGGTAACTGTTTATTCTTCATAATATGAGCTCAGGGTGTTGTTGTATGTGTGTATTTCGGCGACAGTGCACAGTGAGTAATAAGGCCTTGGTGATGCTCCGGAAGTGAAATCTGTGTCCTGTTTACATGGTGATGTGTTGACAGTTCAGCATCTAAAAAAAGAGCAGGTCAACCTTTGACGAGAACTTCACCGTGAAGTCATCTTTGAAGGTAGTTTAGATTAGCATATGATTTGTATTGATTGTCACACAGTGGAAAGGTCAGTACTGAGAAACCAATGTAGATAACATATAGTAAAATTAATTGTGTCCTATGTCCTGTCAGGGAAGCATTGATTCAACTTTAAATTGCTATAATATTTTTATTATTAATGATAGACACATGAGATTTTCACACCTTGTGTATATTGACTGTAGCAATCCGAAAATATAATTAAAATTTTAAAAAATTAATTAATTTTTTTTTAAAGTTAATTTTAAAAAATTTAAAAATTAAGAAAAAAAAATTCCCTATAAATTCAAAGAAATGGTATCTGTTGGAGATGACACTCATTATTATTAGCAGCAATGTATTCCTACACCATATTGAAGTTGCAATGGAGGATTTTTTTGAAAGCCTGTCAGCAAAAATTTCATTGAATTCTGTAATAGCACATAATAGTGTTTGTAAAATATGGACAGGAAATGTAACAGCCAATGGATTATATGGCCTATTGTCATATAAGGATCCCACAACAAACGCGTGGAAGAAAAAACATGTTCACAGACTGGCACTGATGGTGAAGTTGAGAAGTCTGACTATACCAAAGGAGCTAGATGCATCCCATTTATGCCATAAAAGTCTGTGTGTGAATGTGGATCATCTGGTTCTAGAGTGTCATTCCATTAATAATAATAGACAGTATTGCAAAGGTTATGGTCATTGCATTGGCCATGGTGACTATCCTGACTGCATGTTGAAGTTGAAATTGTAATATGGAATAAATTCAGGTATCATGATATATCCTTTACACCCACCCACATCCATATCAATGTATGTCTGGCATGGAAGGAAGGAAGGAAGGATGGATGAATGGATGGATGTATGTATGTGTTGAGTAACAAGGAGAAAGGAAAGAGTGTGGTCTTTATTTTAGTAGACCATGCTGGTATGACAGTGCTTTCTTAAATACATTCCTTCCTTCCTTCCTTCTTTCCTTCCTTTTATTCATTCATTCATTCATTCATTCATTCATTCAGCTAGTCTAGTAAGTCATGTCTTGTCATGTCATGTTATTTTAATTTTGATTTTTTTAATCTTTATTTATTTTGCTTTTTAATTTCTTTATTTGTGTCTTCATATTCAGAGAAAACTGTTTCGACCTCTCCATAGGTCTCATCAGGTGGTAGTAAGTAACACAACTGCACATAACATGCGTTGTGTTACCTACGGATTTCCCCACTACAGTTTTCCCTTCTGTACAATGTGTTATTCATGGTGTATTTGAGCGCTTTCATTTTGCACATGGAATTAAGATAACTTTTTCTGTCTGCAGTGTCCATTGGCTCCTGCTAAACCTTTGCATAGGAGTGATCGCCCTTGGTATCTAGCAGTCCTTTGCAGTAGTCAGACTTCCTATTGCCTTGCTGTGTCCTGTACCTCAGATGGGCCTGTATCATATTTCCTCGTCTTGCTAGAATACGTTTCCTTGTTTTGGGATGCTTTTGATACAACTGATGGTAAGTGCAGTCTTTATCCATTGTCTCCAGTGATCTCAGAGTCCTTGTTGAAAGTTTACCTCCCAAGTGTGTTACTTTTTTTTTCAGTGATGATCCCAGGCTGTTATTGAGTCTGTGTATTGTTGAATGCACTCTTGCTTCAAAGTTTGTGGAATAGTTCACATTCTTAGGTAATGAAACACTGATTGATCTGTTCACTGCCTCACATTTCTGTGTGTTTGTGTTCAGTCGCAATCTTTCTACAACATCACAGGAGAGTTTCATTTTCAGAACTTCTAGCAGGATGTTCTTATCATTTTCTGTCATGTTGAGATGAGTCATTTGATGAGGGCCCAGGTATGCTGATCGCATCCACCAGCTGTTAGTACTTCCTCCCCCACAGACCTTTGAATACTGCCAGCATTTGGAGCAGTCCCCTGAATAACAGCGCAGAGTGGCATCCAATACTTGGGGAAGTTGACATTTAATTTTTTTAACATCACCACTATTGTCCTCCATCATTTGTTTGAAGATTAAACCGCAACGTGCTTTAATGTCTTGGCTGAAAATTTTCTGTTTGAGCCTTTTTCCTTCTCTTGTTCTTATTCCTGGAAACATGTTTTCACTAAATATTGCAGAATTACACCGTTTGAACTGTAAACGACCCAAATGGATGGGATCCGACAGTCTTTCTACTTTCCACATTGGATGCAGAATGGTATAAGCATTTTGGAAGCCAGCAGCAGCCTGTGCATCTCCATCTGTTGTTGCATGTCTGATGAGAATCTCTTGCAGAACAAATTTTTGTCCCATTTCTCTTGCCATTTCATACTCTGAATGTGGTGCAACTGGTGACAGATTTGCTGTGCAGTCAACATGGCCTCCTGGACATTTCACATCAAAACCTTTTTCCCTTCAGCCATGCTCCAGTCCAACAAAGCTTGTTTTCTATTGTAGTTCCCACAATGTATCGCTTCTCTGTAACAGTTTCGCAGGCAATTCCAACAGCTTGTGATGAACTTTGACCAGGTTTCTTTTCATGTCCAAAGCTAATGGCATTGTATCTCGCATCAAAAGCAACATTTATTTGCTCAGGATGCTGAACACCACGCATAACATTAACTTGTCTGACTAGTTTCAGCTTCTCTGTCATGTCCATTTCATTCATCTCCACAGTTGCTTTGCCTACAAGGTTGGAGGCCCTTTGCATAGATGTTCTGCTAGGTGGCGGAATGTCAGTGGCTGCAAGCAAGTATCTAGCCCTGGTGTTGCCCATTGGTGTATCTTGTAATCCAGCTTGAAACATCATATTTACAGCAGCAGGATTTGGCCCAGGTTTATTTGTTTTTATCTCATCATACAACTTATACTCTGGTGACTTAAAGCTGCAGTTTTTACACATCATAGTATGCTTCCAAGCAAGTCCCCATTTTATTTCATTAGCAATTTGGAACTCTGGTCTACCACATATGTTGACTTGATTGCCATGGCGATGAATGATATCATTCCACATTTCAACATTTTTTTTTCATACAGATCATACGTGTCCCATCATGCTCATTCAAATTTGTCTCTTTCAGGTCCAGTTTTGCTTTGGATGATGGTTGTAGAATGTTTGCAGTCCCAGGTGTGCCATTACAGTCTGGTGCCTGAACTGACTTGAGACCCCCATTTGTCGGCTTTGTCACTGCTGTGACAGAGAACTTGTCTGCATCCATTCTTCTTGTCACTGGAACAGATGCAGCACTGGAACTTGGTAGAGTATTATCAGTCAGATATGTGACTCCTTTGTTATGTGGAATATATCCAGGTTTAAAAAAAGTTGTCTTCCTCTTCTTGTACCCTTTCATGGTTTCAGTTACGATAACTGCATGTAAAATACAAGAATCATCCTCTCTCTCTCACTTATATAGTTAGGAGAAGGCCTGCTAGCTTGGTTTCAGAGAACTTCACCAACTCTTCAATACTACTGGAAGCCTGACATCTGAAGACTCCTCCCCTTCATGGGTGAAAATGATGTCATGTACTTGGTTAGACCTAGCTTGCGTATTTAGATGCTACCAGATTTCAGGTGTTACCTTTCATTGACAAGCTTTGGTTTAATTGCTTCACACCTGATAAGGAAAACCATTGATGTTTATGACAAAGGATTGGAGAGACTTTGCCATAGAACAAAATTTGTCAACTTCAGGTTTTAAAATTTCATTAAAATTTAAGTTAAATTTAAATTTTCATATCAAAATATGTATGATTTTTTAAAATTGAATTTCTAAGAAAGTTAAACAGTCTAGTTTAATTTCTAGTAATTTCCAGATTGGTGTTAGAACTAAAAACTAATTACAGTTTATTTGAAGTGTTTATCTTGATTAGCAAAATCACAATTAAACTTTAAGTTTTGTGCATTTTTGAAATTCGGCCATTTGGAATTGAGTTGTGTCTGTGTTACAGTGGTGTCAGCTAAAAGCCTGTATCTGTCCTATTCATGGATGAAAGTCCTTAAAACTTTGCAGCAGCATTTAAGAGACATTGATTTGATCATGGATGGAAGTTTTATCCATGGAGGTGAAATTGTCTAACCCTGTCAGGAATCAGTTCACAATTAATACTTCCAGTTCAGTACCCACGAATGTAGTTCTAGTCTATTTTTAGAACATTTTTTCCTCTCTCATTTTGGTGGTGATAGAAGAGTTTTATTTATGCATTTTTGGTAGGGATTTAAAGGTAACTGTTTATTCTTCATAATATGAGCTCAGGGTGTTGTTGTATGTGTGTATTTCGGCGACAGTGCACAGTGAGTAATAAGGCCTTGGTGATGCTCCGGAAGTGAAATCTGTGTCCTGTTTACATGGTGATGTGTTGACAGTTCAGCATCTAAAAAAAGAGCAGGTCAACCTTTGACGAGAACTTCACCGTGAAGTCATCTTTGAAGGTAGTTTAGATTAGCATATGATTTGTATTGATTGTCACACAGTGGAAAGGTCAGTACTGAGAAACCAATGTAGATAACATATAGTAAAATTAATTGTGTCCTATGTCCTGTCAGGGAAGCATTGATTCAACTTTAAATTGCTATAATATTTTTATTATTAATGATAGACACATGAGATTTTCACACCTTGTGTATATTGACTGTAGCAATCCGAAAATATAATTAAAATTTTTAAAAAATTAATTAATTTTTTTTTAAAGTTAATTTTAAAAAATTTAAAAATTAAGAAAAAAAAATTCCCTATAAATTCAAAGAAATGGTATCTGTTGGAGATGACACTCATTATTATTAGCAGCAATGTATTCCTACACCATATTGAAGTTGCAATGGAGGATTTTTTTGAAAGCCTGTCAGCAAAAATTTCATTGAATTCTGTAATAGCACATAATAGTGTTTGTAAAATATGGACAGGAAATGTAACAGCCAATGGATTATATGGCCTATTGTCATATAAGGATCCCACAACAAACGCGTGGAAGAAAAAACATGTTCACAGACTGGCACTGATGGTGAAGTTGAGAAGTCTGACTATACCAAAGGAGCTAGATGCATCCCATTTATGCCATAAAAGTCTGTGTGTGAATGTGGATCATCTGGTTCTAGAGTGTCATTCCATTAATAATAATAGACAGTATTGCAAAGGTTATGGTCATTGCATTGGCCATGGTGACTATCCTGACTGCATGTTGAAGTTGAAATTGTAATATGGAATAAATTCAGGTATCATGATATATCCTTTACACCCACCCACATCCATATCAATGTATGTCTGGCATGGAAGGAAGGAAGGAAGGATGGATGAATGGATGGATGTATGTATGTGTTGAGTAACAAGGAGAAAGGAAAGAGTGTGGTCTTTATTTTTAGTAGACCATGCTGGTATGACAGTGCTTTCTTAAATACATTCCTTCCTTCCTTCCTTCTTTCCTTCCTTTTATTCATTCATTCATTCATTCATTCATTCATTCAGCTAGTCTAGTAAGTCATGTCTTGTCATGTCATGTTATTTTAATTTTGATTTTTTTAATCTTTATTTATTTTGCTTTTTAATTTCTTTATTTGTGTCTTCATATTCAGAGAAAACTGTTTCGACCTCTCCATAGGTCTCATCAGGTGGTAGTAAGTAACACAACTGCACATAACATGCGTTGTGTTACCTACGGATTTCCCCACTACAGTTTTCCCTTCTGTACAATGTGTTATTCATGGTGTATTTGAGCGCTTTCATTTTGCACATGGAATTAAGATAACTTTTTCTGTCTGCAGTGTCCATTGGCTCCTGCTAAACCTTTGCATAGGAGTGATCGCCCTTGGTATCTAGCAGTCCTTTGCAGTAGTCAGACTTCCTATTGCCTTGCTGTGTCCTGTACCTCAGATGGGCCTGTATCATATTTCCTCGTCTTGCTAGAATACGTTTCCTTGTTTTGGGATGCTTTTGATACAACTGATGGTAAGTGCAGTCTTTATCCATTGTCTCCAGTGATCTCAGAGTCCTTGTTGAAAGTTTACCTCCCAAGTGTGTTACTTTTTTTTTCAGTGATGATCCCAGGCTGTTATTGAGTCTGTGTATTGTTGAATGCACTCTTGCTTCAAAGTTTGTGGAATAGTTCACATTCTTAGGTAATGAAACACTGATTGATCTGTTCACTGCCTCACATTTCTGTGTGTTTGTGTTCAGTCGCAATCTTTCTACAACATCACAGGAGAGTTTCATTTTCAGAACTTCTAGCAGGATGTTCTTATCATTTTCTGTCATGTTGAGATGAGTCATTTGATGAGGGCCCAGGTATGCTGATCGCATCCACCAGCTGTTAGTACTTCCTCCCCCACAGACCTTTGAATACTGCCAGCATTTGGAGCAGTCCCCTGAATAACAGCGCAGAGTGGCATCCAATACTTGGGGAAGTTGACATTTAATTTTTTTAACATCACCACTATTGTCCTCCATCATTTGTTTGAAGATTAAACCGCAACGTGCTTTAATGTCTTGGCTGAAAATTTTCTGTTTGAGCCTTTTTCCTTCTCTTGTTCTTATTCCTGGAAACATGTTTTCACTAAATATTGCAGAATTACACCGTTTGAACTGTAAACGACCCAAATGGATGGGATCCGACAGTCTTTCTACTTTCCACATTGGATGCAGAATGGTATAAGCATTTTGGAAGCCAGCAGCAGCCTGTGCATCTCCATCTGTTGTTGCATGTCTGATGAGAATCTCTTGCAGAACAAATTTTTGTCCCATTTCTCTTGCCATTTCATACTCTGAATGTGGTGCAACTGGTGACAGATTTGCTGTGCAGTCAACATGGCCTCCTGGACATTTCACATCAAAACCTTTTCCCTTCAGCCATGCTCCAGTCCCAACAAAGCTTGTTTTCTATTGTAGTTCCCACAATGTATCGCTTCTCTGTAACAGTTTCGCAGGCAATTCCAACAGCTTGTGATGAACTTTGACCAGGTTTCTTTTCATGTCCAAAGCTAATGGCATTGTATCTCGCATCAAAAGCAACATTTATTTGCTCAGGATGCTGAACACCACGCATAACATTAACTTGTCTGACTAGTTTCAGCTTCTCTGTCATGTCCATTTCATTCATCTCCACAGTTGCTTTGCCTACAAGGTTGGAGGCCCTTTGCATAGATGTTCTGCTAGGTGGCGGAATGTCAGTGGCTGCAAGCAAGTATCTAGCCCTGGTGTTGCCCATTGGTGTATCTTGTAATCCAGCTTGAAACATCATATTTACAGCAGCAGGATTTGGCCCAGGTTTATTTGTTTTTATCTCATCATACAACTTATACTCTGGTGACTTAAAGCTGCAGTTTTTACACATCATAGTATGCTTCCAAGCAAGTCCCCATTTTATTTCATTAGCAATTTGGAACTCTGGTCTACCACATATGTTGACTTGATTGCCATGGCGATGAATGATATCATTCCACATTTCAACATTTTTTTTCATACAGATCATACGTGTCCCATCATGCTCATTCAAATTTGTCTCTTTCAGGTCCAGTTTTGCTTTGGATGATGGTTGTAGAATGTTTGCAGTCCCAGGTGTGCCATTACAGTCTGGTGCCTGAACTGACTTGAGACCCCCATTTGTCGGCTTTGTCACTGCTGTGACAGAGAACTTGTCTGCATCCATTCTTCTTGTCACTGGAACAGATGCAGCACTGGAACTTGGTAGAGTATTATCAGTCAGATATGTGACTCCTTTGTTATGTGGAATATATCCAGGTTTAAAAAAAGTTGTCTTCCTCTTCTTGTACCCTTTCATGGTTTCAGTTACGATAACTGCATGTAAAATACAAGAATCATCCTCTCTCTCTCACTTATATAGTTAGGAGAAGGCCTGCTAGCTTGGTTTCAGAGAACTTCACCAACTCTTCAATACTACTGGAAGCCTGACATCTGAAGACTCCTCCCCTTCATGGGTGAAAATGATGTCATGTACTTGGTTAGACCTAGCTTGCGTATTTAGATGCTACCAGATTTCAGGTGTTACCTTTCATTGACAAGCTTTGGTTTAATTGCTTCACACCTGATAAGGAAAACCATTGATGTTTATGACAAAGGATTGGAGAGACTTTGCCATAGAACAAAATTTGTCAACTTCAGGTTTTAAAATTTCATTAAAATTTAAGTTAAATTTAAATTTTCATATCAAAATATGTATGATTTTTTAAAATTGAATTTTCTAAGAAAGTTAAACAGTCTAGTTTAATTTCTAGTAATTTCCAGATTGGTGTTAGAACTAAAAACTAATTACAGTTTATTTGAAGTGTTTATCTTGATTAGCAAAATCACAATTAAACTTTAAGTTTGTGCATTTTTGAAATTCGGCCATTTGGAATTGAGTTGTGTCTGTGTTACAGTGGTGTCAGCTAAAAGCCTGTATCTGTCCTATTCATGGATGAAAGTCCTTAAAACTTTGCAGCAGCATTTAAGAGACATTGATTTGATCATGGATGGAAGTTTTATCCATGGAGGTGAAATTGTCTAACCCTGTCAGGAATCAGTTCACAATTAATACTTCCAGTTCAGTACCCACGAATGTAGTTCTAGTCTATTTTTAGAACATTTTTTCCTCTCTCATTTTGGTGGTGATAGAAGAGTTTTATTTATGCATTTTTGGTAGGGATTTAAAGGTAACTGTTTATTCTTCATAATATGAGCTCAGGGTGTTGTTGTATGTGTGTATTTCGGCGACAGTGCACAGTGAGTAATAAGGCCTTGGTGATGCTCCGGAAGTGAAATCTGTGTCCTGTTTACATGGTGATGTGTTGACAGTTCAGCATCTAAAAAAGAGCAGGTCAACCTTTGACGAGAACTTCACCGTGAAGTCATCTTTGAAGGTAGTTTAGATTAGCATATGATTTGTATTGATTGTCACACAGTGGAAAGGTCAGTACTGAGAAACCAATGTAGATAACATATAGTAAAATTAATTGTGTCCTATGTCCTGTCAGGGAAGCATTGATTCAACTTTAAATTGCTATAATATTTTTATTATTAATGATAGACACATGAGATTTTCACACCTTGTGTATATTGACTGTAGCAATCCGAAAATATAATTAAAATTTTAAAAAATTAATTAATTTTTTTTTAAAGTTAATTTTAAAAAATTTAAAAATTAAGAAAAAAAAATTCCCTATAAATTCAAAGAAATGGTATCTGTTGGAGATGACACTCATTATTATTAGCAGCAATGTATTCCTACACCATATTGAAGTTGCAATGGAGGATTTTTTTGAAAGCCTGTCAGCAAAAATTTCATTGAATTCTGTAATAGCACATAATAGTGTTTGTAAAATATGGACAGGAAATGTAACAGCCAATGGATTATATGGCCTATTGTCATATAAGGATCCCACAACAAACGCGTGGAAGAAAAAACATGTTCACAGACTGGCACTGATGGTGAAGTTGAGAAGTCTGACTATACCAAAGA